>JABWPP010000049.1:53014192-53549192 GCA_016920855.1 Puya raimondii
GGCTAATTCGCACTCTTGGGGCGTAATAGAATGCTCTCTTGGGCTTCGATCCTCGTTTCCTTCGAATGTGAGCATGTACTCGTGGCAAATTCGCACTCTTGGGGCGTAATAGAATGCTCTCTAAGGCTTCGATCCTCGTTCCTTCGAATCTGAGCATGTACTCGCGGCTAAGTCGCACTCTTGGGGCGTAATAGAATGCTCTCTTGGGCTTCGATCCTCGTTCCTTCGAATCTGAGCATGTACTCGTGGAAAATTCGCACTCTTGGGGCGTAATAGAATGCTCTCTTGGGGCTTCGATCCGCGTTCCTGGTCGAATGTGAGCATGTACTCGGCGAATTCGCACTCTTGGGGCTTAAATAGAATGCCTCTCTTGGGCTTCGATCCTCGTTCCTTCGAATGTGAGCATGTACTTGGCTCGTGGCAAATTAAATTCGCACTCTTGGGGCGTAATAGAATGCTCTCTTGGGCTTCGATCCTCGTTCCTTCGAATGTGCGGCATGTACTCGTGGCAAATTCGCACTCTTGGGGCGTAATAGAATGCTCTCTCTTTGGCTTCGATCCACGTTCCTTCGAATGTGAGCATGTACTACCCCGTGGCAAATTCGCACTCTTGGGGCGTAATAGAATGCTCTCTTAGGGCTTCGATCCTCGTTCCTGTCGAATGTAGAGCATGTACTCGTGGCAAATTCGCACTCTTGGGGCGTAATAGAATGCTCTCTTGGCGTTCGATCCTCGTTCCTTCGAATGTGAGCATTTACTCGTGGCAAATTCGCACTCTTGGGGCGTAATAGAATGCTCTCTTGGGCTTCGATCCTCGTTCCTTCGAATGTGAGCATGTACTCGTGGCTAATTCGCACTCTTGGGGCGTAATAGAATGCTCTCTTGGGCTTCGATCCTCGTTTCCTTCGAATGTGAGCATGTACTCGTGGCAAATTCGCACTCTTGGGCCGTAATAGAATGCTCTCTTGGGCTTCGATCCTCGTTCCTTCGAATGTGAGCATGTACTCGTGGCAAATTCGCACTCTTGGGGCGTAATAGAATGCTCTCTTGGGCTTCGATCCTCGTTCCTTCGAATGTGAGCATGTACTCGTGGCAAATTCGCACTCTTGGGGCGTAATAGAATGCTCTCTTGGGATTCGATCCTCGTTCCTTCGAATGTGAGCATGTACTCGTGGCAAATTCGCACTCTTGGGCTGTAATAAAATGCTCTCTTGGGCTTCGATCCTCGTTCCTTCGAATGTGAGCATGTACTCGTGGCAAATTCGCACTCTTGGGGCATAATAGAATGCTCTCTTGGGCTTCGATCCTCGTTCCTTCGAATGTGAGCATGTACTCGTGGCAAATTCGCACTCTTGGGGCGTAATAGAATGCTCTCTCTTGGGCTTCGATCCTCGTTCCTTCGAATGTGAGCATGTACTCGTGGCAAATTCGCACCTTTGGGGCGTAATAGAATGCTCTCTTTGGGCTTCGATCCTCCTTCCTTCGAATGTGAGCATGTACTCGTGGCAAATTCGCAATCTTGGGGCGTAATAGAATGCTCTCTTGGGCTTCGATCCTCGTTCCTTCGAATGTGAGCATGTACTCGTGGCAAATTCGCACTCTTTGGGCGTAATAGAATGCTCTCTTGGGGCTTCGATCCTCGTTCCTTCGAATGTGAGCATGTACTCGTGGCAAATTCGCACTCTTGGGGCGTAATAGAATGCTCTCTTGGGCTTCGATCCTCGTTCCTTCGAATGTGAGCATGTACTCGTGGCAAATTCGCACTCTTGGGGCGTAATAGAATGCTCTCTTGGGCTTCGATCCTCGTTCCTTCGAATGTGAGCATGTACTCGTGGCAAATTCGCACTCTTGGGGGCGGTAATAGAATGCTCTCTTGGGCTTCGATCCTCGTTCCTTCGAATGTGAGCATGTACTCGTGGCAAATTCGCACTCTTGGGGCGTAATAGAATGCTCTCTTGGGCTTCGATCCTCGTTCCTTCGAATGTGAGCATGTACTCGTGGCAAATTCGCACTCTTGGGGCGTAATAGAATGCTCTCTTGGGCTTCGATCCTCGTTCCTTCGAATGTGAGCATGTACTCGTGGCAAATTCGCACTCTTAGGGCGTAATAGAATGCTCTCTTGGGCTTCGATCCTCGTTCCTTCGAATGTGAGCATTGTACTCGTGGGGGCAAATTCGCGACTCTTGGGGCGTAATAGAATGCTCTCTTGGGCTTCGATCCTCGTTCCTTCGAATGTGAGCATGTACTCGTGGCAAATTCGCACTCTTGGGGCGTAATAGAATGCTCTCTTGGGCTTCGATCCTCGTTCCTTCGAATGTGAGCATGTACTCGTGGCAAATTCGCACTCTTGGGGCGTAATAGAATGCTCTCTTGGCGTTCGATCCTCGTTCCTTCGAATGTGAGCATGTTACTCGTGGCAAATTCGCACTCTTGGGGCGTAATAGAATGCTCTCTTGGCGTTCGATCCTCGTTCCTTCGAATGTGAGCATGTACTCGTGGCAAATTCGCACTCTTGGGGCGTAATAGAATGCTCTCTTGGGCTTCGATCCTCGTTCCTTCGAATGTGAGCATGTACTCGTGGCAAATTCGCACTCTTGGGGCGTAATAGAATGCTCTCTTGGGCTTCGATCCTCGTTCCTTCGAATGTGAGCATGTACTCGTGGCAAATTCGCACTCTTGGGGCGTAATAGAATGCTCTCTTGGGCTTCGATCCTCGTTCCTTCGAATGTGAGCATGTACTCGTGGCAAATTCGCACTCTTGGGCCTAATAGAATGCTCTCTTGGGGCTTCGATCCTCGTTCCTTCGAATGTGAGCATGTACTCGTGGCCAATTCGCACTCTTAGGGCGTAATAGAATGCTCTCTTGGGCTTCGATCCTCGTTCCTTCGAATGTGAGCATGTACTCGTGGCAAATTCGCACTCTTGGGGCGTAATAGAATGCTCTCTTGGGCTTTCGATCCACGTTCCATCGAATGTGAGCATGTACTCGTGGCAAATTCGCACTCTTTGGGGCGTAATAGAATGCTCTCTTGGGCTTCGATCCTCGTTCCTTCGAATGTGAGCATGTGCTCGTGGCAAATTCGCACTCTTGGGGCGTAATAGAATGCTCTCTTGGGCTTCGGCTTCGATTTCGATCCTCGTTCCTTCGAATGTGAGCATGTACTCCGTGGCAAATTCGCACTCTTTGGGGCGTAATAGAATGCTCTCTTTGGCTTCGATCGATCCTCGTTCCTTCGAATGTGTGCATGTACTCGTGGCAAATTCGCACTCTTGGGGCGTAATAGAATGCTCTCTTGGGCTTCGATCCTCGTTCCTTCGAATGTGAGCATGTACTCGTGGCAAATTCGCACTCTTGGGGCGTAATAGAATGCTCTATTTGGGTTCGATACTCGTTCCTTCCAATGTGAGCATGTACTCGTGGCAAATTCGCACTCTTGGGGCGTAATAGAATGCTCTCTTTGGGCTTCGATACTCGTTCCTTCGAATGTGAGCATGTACTCGTGGCAAATTCGCACTCTTGGGGCGTAATAGAATGCTCTCTTGGGCTTCGATCCTCGTTCCTTCGAATGTGAGCATGTACTCGTGGCAAATTCGCACTCTTGGGGCGTAATAGAATGCTCTCTTGGGCTTCGATCCTCGTTCCTTCGAATGTGAGCATGTACTCGTGGCAAATTCGCACTCTTGGGGCGTAATAGAATGCTCTCTTGGGCTTCGATCCTCGTTCCTTCGAATGTGAGCATGTACTCGTGGTAAATTCGCACTTTTGGGGCGTAATAGAATGCTCTCTTGGGCTTCTATCCCCGTTCCTTCGAATGTGAGCATGTACTCGTGGCAAATTCGCACTCTTGGGGCGTAATAGAATGCTCTCTTGGGCTTCGATCCTTGTTCCTTCGAATGTGAGCATGTACTCGTGGCAAATTCGCACTCTTGGGGCTTAATAGAATGCTCTCTTGGGCTTCGATCCTCGTTCCTTCGAATGTGAGCATGTACTCGTGGCAAATTCGCACTCTTGGGGCGTAATAGAATGCTCTTATGGGCTTCGATCCTCCTTCCTTCGAATGTGAGCATGTACTCGTGGCAAATTCGCACTCTTGGGGCGTAATAGAATGCTCTCTTGGGCTTCGATCCTCGTTCCTTCCAATGTGAGCATGTACTCGTGGCAAATTCGCACTCTTGGGGCGTAATAGAAGGCTCTCTTGGGCTTCGATCCTCGTTCCTTCGAATGTGAGCATGTACTCGTGGCAAATTCGCACTCTTGGTGCTAATAGAATGCTCTCTTGGGCTTTCGATCCTCGTTCCTTCGAATGTGAGCATTCCTCGTGGCAAATTCGCACTCTTGGGGCTGTAATAGAATGCTCTCTTGGGCTTCGATCCTCGTTTCTTCGAATGTGAGCATGTACTCGTGGCAAAAAATTCGCACTCTTGGGACGTAATAGAATGCTCTCTTGGGCTTCGAAGTCCGTTTCCTCGTTCCTTCGAATGTGAGCATGTACTCGTGGCAAATTCGAACTCTTGGGGCGTAATAGAATGCTCTCTTGGGCTTCGATCCTCGTTCCTTCGAATGTGAGCATGTACTCGTGGGGCAAATTCGTACTCTTGGGGCGTAATAGAATGCTCTCTTGGGCTTCGATCCTCGTTCCTTCGAATGTGATCAGGTACTCGTGGCAAATTCGCACTCTTGGGGCCGTAATAGAATGCCTCTCTTGGGCTTCGATCCTCGTTCCTTCGAATGTGAGCATGTACTCGTGGCAGCCTCGAATTCGCACTCTTGGGGCGTAATAGAATGCTCTCTTGGGCTTCGATCCTCGTTCCTTCGAATGTGAGCATGTACTCGTGGCAAATTCGCACTCTTGGGGCGTAATAGAATGCTCTCTTGGGCTTCGATCCTCGTTCCTTCGAATGTGAGCACGTACTCGTGGCAAATTCGCACTCTTGGGGCGTAATAGAATGCTCTCTTCGGGCTTCGATCCTCGTTCCTTCGAATGTGAGCATGTACTCGTGGCAAATTCGCACTCTTGGGGCGTAATAGAATGCTCTCTTGGGCTTCGATCCACGTTCCTTCGAATGTGAGCATGTACTCGTGGCAAATTCGCACTCTTGGGGCGTAGGCAAATTCGCACTCTTGGGGCGTAATAGAATGCTCTCTTGTGCTTCGATCCACGTTCCTTCGAATGTGAGCATGTACTCGTGGCAAATTCGCACTCTTGGGGCGTAATAGAATGCTCTCTTTGGGCTTCGATCCTCGTTCCTTTTAATGTGAGCATGTACTCGTGGCAAATTCGCACTCTTGGGGCGTAATAGAATGCTCTCTTTGGGCTTCGATCCTCGTTTTCCTTCGAATCTGAGCATGTACTCGTGGCAAATTCGCACTCTTGGGGCGTAATAGAAGGCTCTCTTGGGCTTCGATCCTCGTTCCTTCGAATCTGAGGATGTACTCGTGGCAAATTCGCACTCTTGGGCGTAATAGAATGCTCTCTTGGGCTTCGATCCTCGTTTCCTTCGAATGTGAGCATGTACTCGTGGCAAATTCGCACTCTTGGGGCGTAATAGAATGCTCTCTTGGGCTTCGATCCTCGTTCCTTCGAATGTGAGCATGTACTCGTGGCAAATTCGCACTCTTGGGGCGTAATAGAATGCTCTCTTGGGCTTCGATCCTCGTTCCTTCGAATGTGAGCATGTACTCGTGGCAAATTCGCACTCTTGGGGCGTAATAGAATGCTCTCTTGGGCTTCGATCCTCGTTCCTTCGAATGTGAGCATGTACTCGTGGCAAAATTCGCACTCTTGGGGCGTAATAGAATGCTCTCTTGGGCTTCGATCCTCGTTCCTTCGAATGTGAGCATGTACTCGTGGCAAATTCGCACTCTTGGGGCGTAATAGAATGCTCTCTTGGGCTTCGATCCTCGTTCCTTCGAATGTGAGCATGTACTCGTGGCAAATTCGCACTCTTGGGGAGTAATAGAATGCTCTCTTGGGCTTCGATCCTCGTTCCTTCGAATGTGAGCATGTACTCGTGGCAAATTCGCACTCTTGGGGCGTAATAGAATGCTCTCTTGGGCTTCGATCCTCGTTCCTTCGAATGTGAGCATGTACTCGTGGCAAATTCGCACTCTTGGGCTGTAATAAAATGCTCTCTTGGGCTTCGATCCTCGTTCCTTCGAATGTGAGCATGTACTCGTGGCAAATTCGCACTCTTGGGGCATAATAGAATGCTCTCTTGGGGCTTCGATCCTCGTTCCTTCGAATGTGAGCATGTACTCGTGGCAAATTCGCACTCTTGGGGCGTAATAGAATGCTCTCTTGGGCTTCGATCCTCGTTCCTTCGAATGTGAGCATGTACTCGTGGCAAATTCGCACTCTTGGGGCGTAATAGAATGCTCTCTTTGGCTTCGATCCTCGTTCCTTCGAATGTGAGCATGTACTCGTGGCAAATTCGCACTCTTGGGGCGTAATAGAATGCTCTCTTGGGCTTCGATCCTCGTTCTTCGAATGTGAGCATGTACTCGTGGCAAATTCGCACTCTTGGGCGTAATAGAATGCTCTCTTGGGCTTCGATCCTCGTTCCTTCGAATGTGAGCATGTACTCGTGGCAAATTCGCACTCTTGGGGCGTAATAGAATGCTCTCTTGGCGTTCGATCCTCGTTCCTTCGAATGTGAGCATGTACTCGTGGCAAATTCGCACTCTTGGGGCGTAATAGAATGCTCTCTTGGGCTTCGATCCTCGTTCCTTCGAATGTGAGCATGTACTCGTGGCAAATTCGCACTCTTGGGGCGTAATAGAATGCTCTCTTTGGCTTCGATCCTCGTTCCTTCGAATGTGAGCATGTACTCGTGGCAAATTCGCACTCTTGGGGCGTAATAGAATGCTCTCTTGGGCTTCGATCCTCGTTCCTTCGAATGTGAGCATGTACTCGTGGCAAATTCGCACTCTTGGGGCGTAATAGAATGCTCTCTTGGGCTTCGATCCTCGTTCTTCGAATGTGAGCATGTACTCGTGGCAAATTCGCACTCTTGGGGCGTAATAAAATGCTCTCTTGGTCTTCGATCCTCGTTCCTTCGAATGTGAGCATGTACTCGTGGCAAATTCGCACTCTTGGGCGTAATAATAGAATGCTCTCTTGGGCTTCGATCCTCGTTCCTTCGAATGTGAGCATGTACTCGTGGCAAATTCGCACTCTTGGGGCGTAATAGAATGCTCTCTTCGGGCTTCGATCCTCGTTCCTTCGAATGTGAGCATGTACTCGTGGCAAATTCGCACTCTTGGGGCGTAATAGAATGCTCTCTTGGGCTTCGATCCTCGTTCCTTCGAATGTGAGCATGTACTCGTGGCAAATTCGCACTCTTGGGGCGTAATAGAATGCTCTCTTGGGCTTCGATCCTCGTTCCTTCGAATGTGAGCATGTACTCGTGGCAAATTCGCACTCTTGGGGCGTAATAGAATGCTCTCTTGGGCTTCGATCCTCGTTCCTTCGAATGTGAGCATGTACTCGTGGCAAATTCGCACTCTTGGGGCGTAATAGAATGCTCTCTTGGGCTTCGATCCTCGTTCCTTCGAATGTGAGCATGTACTCGTGGCAAATTCGCACTCTTGGGGCGTAATAGAATGCTCTCTTGGGCTTCGATCCTCGTTCCTTCGAATGTGAGCATGTACTCGTGGCAAATTCGCACTCTTGGGGCGTAATAGAATGCTCTCTTGGGCTTCGATCCTCGTTCCTTCGAATGTGAGCATGTACTCGTGGCAAATTCGCACTCTTGGGGCGTAATAGAATGCTCTCTTGGGCTTCGATCCTCGTTCCTTCGAATGTGAGCATGTACTCGTGGCAAATTCGCACTCTTGGGGCGTAATAGAATGCTCTCTTGGGCTTCGATCCTCGTTCCTTCGAATGTGAGCATGTACTCGTGGCAAATTCGCACTCTTGGGGCGTAATAGAATGCTCTCTTGGGCTTCGATCCTCGTTCCTTCGAATGTGAGCATGTACTCGTGGCAAATTCGCACTCTTGGGGCGTAATAGAATGCTCTCTTGGGCTTCGATCCTCGTTCCTTCGAATGTGAGCATGTACTCGTGGCAAATTCGCACTCTTGGGGCGTAATAGAATGCTCTCTTGGGCTTCGATCCTCGTTCCTTCGAATGTGAGCATGTACTCGTGGCAAATTCGCACTCTTGGGGCGTAATAGAATGCTCTCTTGGGCTTCGATCCTCGTTCCTTCGAATGTGAGCATGTACTCGTGGCAAATTCGCACTCTTGGGGCGTAATAGAATGCTCTCTTTGGGCTTCGATCCTCGTTCCTTCAAATGTGAGCATGTACTCGTGGCAAATTCGCACTCTTGGGGCGTAATAGAATGCTCTCTTGGCGTTCGATCCTCGTTCCTTCGAATGTGAGCATGTACTCGTGGCAAATTCGCACTCTTGGGGCGTAATAGAATGCTCTCTTGGGCTTCGATCCTCGTTCCTTCGAATGTGAGCATGTACTCGTGGCTAAATCGCACTCTTGGGGCGTAATAGAATGCTCTCTTGGGCTTCGATCCTCGTTCCTTCGAATCTGAGCATGTACTCGTGGCAAATTCGCACTCTTGGGGCGTAATAGAATGCTCTCTTGGGCTTCGATCCTCGTTCCTTCGAATGTGAGCATGTACTCGTGGCAAATTCGCACTCTTGGGGCGTAATAGAATGCTCTCTTGGGCTTCGATCCTCGTTCCTTCGAATGTGAGCATGTACTCGTGGCAAATTCGCACTCTTGGGGCGTAATAGAATGCTCTCTTGGGCTTCGATCCTCGTTCCTTCGAATGTGAGCATGTACTCGTGGCAAATTCGCACTCTTGGGGCGTAATAGAATGCTCTCTTGGGCTTCGATCCTCGTTCCTTCGAATGTGAGCATGTACTCGTGGCAAATTCGCACTCTTGGGGCGTAATAGAATGCTCTCTTGGGCTTCGATCCTCGTTCCTTCGAATGTGAGCATGTACTCGTGGCAAATTCGCACTCTTGGGGCGTAATAGAATGCTCTCTTGGGCTTCGATCCTCGTTCCTTCGAATGTGAGCATGTACTCGTGGCAAATTCGCACTCTTGGGGCGTAATAGAATGCTCTCTTGGGCTTCGATCCTCGTTCCTTCGAATGTGAGCATGTACTCGTGGCAAATTCGCACTCTTGGGGCGTAATAGAATGCTCTCTTTGGGCTTCGATCCTCGTTCCTTCGAATGTGCATGTACTCGTGGCAAATTCGCACTCTTGGGGCGTAATAGAATGCTCTCTTTGGCTTCGATCCTCGTTCCTTCGAATGTGAGCATGTACTCGTGGCAAATTCGCACTCTTGGGGCGTAATAGAATGCTCTCTTGGGCTTCGATCCTCGTTCCTTCGAATGTGAGCATGTACTCGTGGCAAATTCGCACTCTTGGGGCCGTAATAGAATGCTCTCTTGGGCTTCGATCCTCGTTCCTTCGAATGTGAGCATGTACTCGTGGCAAATTCGCACTCTTGGGGCGTAATAGAATGCTCTCTTGGGCTTCGATCCTCGTTCCTTCGAATGTGAGCATGTACTCGTGGCAAATTCGCACTCTTGGGGCGTAATAGAATGCTCTCTTGGGCTTCGATCCTCGTTCCTTCGAATGTGAGCATGTACTCGTGGCAAATTCGCACTCTTGGGGCGTAATAGAATGCTCTCTTGGGCTCTTGGGTCGTAATAGAATGCCCTCTTGGGCTTCGATCCTCGTTCCTTCGAATGTGAGCATGTACTCGTGGCAAATTCGCACTCTTGGGGCGTAATAGAATGCTCTCTTGGGCTTCGATCCTCGTTCCTTCGAATATGAGCATGTACTCGTGGCAAATTCGCACTCTTGGGGAGTAATAGAATGCACTCTTGGGCTTCAATCCTCGTTCCTACGAATGTGAGCATGTACTCGTGGCAAATTCGCACTCTTGGGACGTAATAGAATGCTCTCTTTGACTTCGATCCTCTCGTTCCTTCGAATGTGCGCACGTACTCGTGGCAAATTCGCACTCTTGGGGCGTAATAGAATGCTCTCTTCGGCTTCGATCCTCGTTCCTTCGAATGTGAGCATGTACTCGTGGCAAATTCGCACTCTTGGGGCGTAATAGAATGCTCTCTTGGGCTTCGATCCTCGTTCCTTCGAATGTGCGCACGTACTCGTGGCAAATTCGCACTCTTGGGGCGTAATAGAATGCTCTCTTCGGCTTCGATCCTCGTTCCTTCGAATGTGAGCATGTACTCGTGGCAAATTCGCACTCTTGGGCGTAATAGAATGCTCTCTTGGGCTTCGATCCTCGTTCCTTCGAATCTGAGCATGTACTCGTGGCTAATTCGCACTCTTGGGGCGTAATAGAATGCTCTCTTGGGCTTCGATCCTCGTTTCCTTCGAATGTGAGCATGTACTCGTGGCAAATTCGCACTCTTGGGGCGTAATAGAATGCTCTCTTGGGCTTCGATCCTCGTTCCTTCGAATGTGAGCATGTACTCGTGGCAAATTCGCACTCTTGGGGCGTAATAGAATGCTCTCTTGGGCTTCGATCCTCGTTCCTTCGAATGTGAGCATGTACTCGTGGCAAATTCGCACTCTTGGGGCGTAATAGAATGCTCTCTTGGGCTTCGATCCTCGTTCCTTCGAATGTGAGCATGTACTCGTGGCAAATTCGCACTCTTGGGGAGTAATAGAATGCACTCTTGGGCTTCAATCCTCGTTCCTACGAATGTGAGCATGTACTCGTGGCAAATTCGCACTCTTGGGACGTAATAGAATGCTCTCTTTGACTTCGATCCTCGTTCCTTCGAATGTTAGCATGTACTCGTGGCAAATTCGCACTCTTGGGGCGTAATAGAATGCTCTCTTGGGCTTCGATCCTCGTTCCTTCGAATGTGAGCATGTACTCGTGGCAAATTCGCACTCTTGGGGCGTAATAGAATGCTCTCTTGGGCTTCGATCCTCGTTCCTTCGAATGTGAGCATGTACTCGTGGCAAATTCGCACTCTTGGGGCGTAATAGAATGCTCTCTTTCGTGGCAAATTTGCACTCTTGGGGAGTAATAGAATGCTCTCTTGGGCTTCGATCCTCGTTCCTTCGAATGTGTGCATGTACTCGTGGCAAATTCGCACTCTTGGGGCGTAATAGAATGCTCTCTTGGGCTTCGATCCTCGTTCCTTCGATTCTCGTCGTTGGGGCTTCGAATGTGAGCATGTACTCGTGGCAAATTCGCACTCTTGGGGCGTAATAGAATGCTCTCTTGGGCTTCGATCCTCGTTCCTTCGAATGTGAGCATGTACTCGTGGCAAATTCGCACTCTTGGGGCGTAATAGAATGCTCTCTTGGGCTTCGATCCTCGTTCCTTCGAATGTGAGCATGTACTCGTGGCAAATTCGCACTCTTGGGGCGTAATAGAATGCTCTCTTGGGCTTCGATCCTCGTTCCTTCGAATGTGAGCATGTACTCGTGGCAAATTCGCACTCTTGGGGCGTAATAGAATGCTCTCTTGGGCTTCGATCCTCGTTCCTTCGAATGTGAGCATGTACTCGTGGCAAATTCGCACTCTTGGGGCGTAATAGAATGCTCTCTTGGGCTTCGATCCTCGTTCCTTCGAATGTGAGCATGTACTCGTGGCAAATTCGCACTCTTGGGGCGTAATAGAATGCTCTCTTGGGCTTCGATCCTCGTTCCTTCGAATGTGAGCATGTACTCGTGGCAAATTCGCACTCTTGGGGCGTAATAGAATGCTCTCTTGGGCTTCGATCCTCGTTCCTTCGAATGTGAGCATGTACTCGTGGCAAATTCGCACTCTTGGGGCGTAATAGAATGCTCTCTTGGGCTTCGATCCTCGTTCCTTCGAATGTGAGCATGTACTCGTGGCAAATTCGCACTCTTGGGGCGTAATAGAATGCTCTCTTGGGCTTCGATCCTCGTTCCTTCGAATGTGAGCATGTACTCGTGGCAAATTCGCACTCTTGGGGCGTAATAGAATGCTCTCTTGGGCTTCGATCCTCGTTCCTTCGAATGTGAGCATGTACTCGTGGCAAATTCGCACTCTTGGGGCGTAATAGAATGCTCTCTTGGGCTTCGATCCTCGTTCCTTCGAATGTGAGCATGTACTCGTGGCAAATTCGCACTCTTGGGGCGTAATAGAATGCTCTCTTGGGCTTCGATCCTCGTTCCTTCGAATGTGAGCATGTACTCGTGGCAAATTCGCACTCTTGGGGCGTAATAGAATGCTCTCTTGGGCTTCGATCCTCGTTCCTTCGAATGTGAGCATGTACTCGTGGCAAATTCGCACTCTTGGGGCGTAATAGAATGCTCTCTTGGGCTTCGATCCTCGTTCCTTCGAATGTGAGCATGTACTCGTGGCAAATTCGCACTCTTGGGGCGTAATAGAATGCTCTCTTGGGCTTCGATCCTCGTTCCTTCGAATGTGAGCATGTACTCGTGGCAAATTCGCACTCTTGGGGCGTAATAGAATGCTCTCTTGGGCTTCGATCCTCGTTCCTTCGAATGTGAGCATGTACTCGTGGCAAATTCGCACTCTTGGGGCGTAATAGAATGCTCTCTTGGGCTTCGATCCTCGTTCCTTCGAATGTGAGCATGTACTCGTGGCAAATTCGCACTCTTGGGGCGTAATAGAATGCTCTCTTGGGCTTCGATCCTCGTTCCTTCGAATGTGAGCATGTACTCGTGGCAAATTCGCACTCTTGGGGCGTAATAGAATGCTCTCTTGGGCTTCGATCCTCGTTCCTTCGAATGTGAGCATGTACTCGTGGCAAATTCGCACTCTTGGGGCGTAATAGAATGCTCTCTTGGGCTTCGATCCTCGTTCCTTCGAATGTGAGCATGTACTCGTGGCAAATTCGCACTCTTGGGGCGTAATAGAATGCTCTCTTCGGCTTCGATCCTCGTTCCTTCGAATGGGAGCATGTACTCGTGGCAAATTCGCACTCTTGGGGCGTAATAGAATGCTCTCTTGGGCTTCGATCCTCGTTACTTCGAATGTGAGCATGTACTCGTGCAAATTCGCATTCTTGGGGCGTAATAGAATGCTCTCTTGGGCTTCGATCCTCGTTCCTTCGAATGTGAGCATGTACTCGTGGCAAATTCGCACTCTTGGGGCGTAATAGAATGCTCTCTTGGGCTTCGATCCTCGTTCCTTCGAATGTGAGCATGTACTCGTGGCAAATTCGCACTCTTGGGGCGTAATAGAATGCTCTCTTGGGCTTCGATCCTCGTTCCTTCGAATGTGAGCATGTACTCGTGGCAAATTCGCACTCTTGGGGCGTAATAGAATGCTCTCTTGGGCTTCGATCCTCGTTCCTTCGAATGTGAGCATGTACTCGTGGCAAATTCGCACTCTTGGGCGTAATAGAATGCTCTCTTGGGCTTCGATCCTCGTTCCTTCGAATGTGAGCATGTACTCGTGGCAAATTCGCACTCTTGGGGCGTAATAGAATGCTCTCTTGGGCTTCGATCCTCGTTCCTTCGAATGTGAGCATGTACTCGTGGCAAATTCCACTCTTGGGGCGTAATAGAATGCTCTCTTGGGCTTCGATCCTCGTTCCTTCGAATGTGAGCATGTACTCGTGGCAAATTCGCACTCTTGGGGCGTAATAGAATGCTCTCTTGGGCTTCGATCCTCGTTCCTTCGAATGTGAGCATGTACTCGTGGCAAATTCGCACTCTTGGGGCGTAATAGAATGCTCTCTTGGGCTTCGATCCTCGTTCCTTCGAATGTGAGCATGTACTCGTGGCAAATTCGCACTCTTGGGGCGTAATAGAATGCTCTCTTGGGCTTCGATCCTCGTTCCTTCGATTGTGAGCATGTACTCGTGGCAAATTCGCACTCTTGGGGCGTAATAGAATGCTCTCTTGGGCTTCGATCCTCGTTCCTTCGAATGTGAGCATGTACTCGTGGCAAATTCGCACTCTTGGGGCGTAATAGAATGCTCTCTTGGGCTTCGATCCTCGTTCCTTCGAATGGGAGCATGTACTCGTGGCTAATTCGCACTCTTGGGGGCGTAATAGAATGCTCTCTTGGGCTTCGATCCTCGTTCCTTCGAATGTGAGCATGTACTCGTGGCAAATTCGCACTCTTGGGGCGTAATAGAATGCTCTCTTGGGCTTCGATCCTCGTTCCTTCGAATGTGAGCATGTACTCGTGGCAAATTCGCACTCTTGGGGCGTAATAGAATGCTCTCTTGGGCTTCGATCCTCGTTCCTTCGAATGTGAGCATGTACTCGTGGCAAATTCGCACTCTTGGGGCGTAATAGAATGCTCTCTTGGGCTTCGATCCTCGTTCCTTCGAATGTGAGCATGTACTCGTGGCAAATTCGCACTCTTGGGGCGTAATAGAATGCTCTCTTGGGCTTCGATCCTCGTTCCTTCGAATGTGAGCATGTACTCGTGGCAAATTCGCACTCTTGGGGCGTAATAGAATGCTCTCTTGGGCTTCGATCCTCGTTCCTTCGAATGTGAGCATGTACTCGTGGCAAATTCGCACTCTTGGGGCGTAATAGAATGCTCTCTTGGGCTTCGATCCTCGTTCCTTCGAATGTGAGCATGTACTCGTGGCAAATTCGCACTCTTGGGGCGTAATAGAATGCTCTCTTGGGCTTCGATCCTCGTTCCTTCGAATGTGAGCATGTACTCGTGGCAAATTCGCACTCTTGGGGCGTAATAGAATGCTCTCTTGGGCTTCGATCCTCGTTCCTTCGAATGTGAGCATGTACTCGTGGCAAATTCGCACTCTTGGGGCGTAATAGAATGCTCTCTTGGGCTTCGATCCTCGTTCCTTCGAATGTGAGCATGTACTCGTGGCAAATTCGCACTCTTGGGGCGTAATAGAATGCTCTCTTGGGCTTCGATCCTCGTTCCTTCGAATGTGAGCATGTACTCGTGGCAAATTCGCACTCTTGGGGCGTAATAGAATGCTCTCTTGGGCTTCGATCCTCGTTCCTTCGAATGTGAGCATGTACTCGTGGCAAATTCGCACTCTTGGGGCGTAATAGAATGCTCTCTTGGGCTTCGATCCTCGTTCCTTCGAATGTGAGCATGTACTCGTGGCAAATTCGCACTCTTGGGGCGTAATAGAATGCTCTCTTGGGCTTCGATCCTCGTTCCTTCGAATGTGAGCATGTACTCGTGGCAAATTCGCACTCTTGGGGCGTAATAGAATGCTCTCTTGGGCTTCGATCCTCGTTCCTTCGAATGTGAGCATGTACTCGTGGCAAATTCGCACTCTTGGGGCGTAATAGAATGCTCTCTTGGGCTTCGATCCTCGTTCCTTCGAATGTGAGCATGTACTCGTGGCAAGCTCGCACTCTTTGGGGCGTAATAGAATGCTCTCTTGGGCTTCGATCCTCGTTCCTTCGAATGTGAGCATGTACTCGTGGCAAATTCGCACTCTTGGGGCGTAATAGAATGCTCTCTTGGGCTTCGATCCTCGTTCCCTCGAATGTGAGCATGTACTCGTGGCAAATTCGCACTCTTGGGGCGTAATAGAATGCTCTCTTGGGGCTTCGATCCTCGTTCCTTCGAATGTGAGCATGTACTCGTGGCAAATTCGCACTCCCTTGGCGGCGTAAATAGAATGCTCTCCTTGTCGAGAGGCTTCGGAACTCTTGTTTCCTGTTATCTCTAATGTGTGAGTTCAAGTACAAATGGCGAAATTTCGCACTCATTGCGGGGCGTTAAGTAGAATGCTTATCTAACGGCTTCTGATTCCTTCTTTCCTCTTCGATTCTGAGCACGTCTCTCGTGGCCAATTCGCCTACTCTTGGGCCTAATAGAAAATTTCTATGCTCTTCGAGTAGTGGCTATCGATCACTCCGGTTCCGTTAGATGTGAGCATGTAATAGTGCCGAATTTCGCCCTCTTTCTTGGGCGTATTAGAATTCTCTCATGGCCGCCTTCAGATTCTCTCGTTCTCCTTCCCGAATTGCGGCATGCATGGTACTCACGCGCTAGTCGTATCTCGCTCTTCCTTTGCCGGCGTTCAATCTAGAATGCCACATTCTCTCTAAGGCTCCGATGTCTCGTTTTACCTTCGAAATGTGTTGCATGTATCGTGGCGAATTCGCACTCTTGGGCGTAATTAGATTGCTCTCTTTGGGCTTCACGCTATCCTCGCCTTCTTGAAATAGCTGAGAAGGTAAAACGTCACGAGCGGAATTCGGCCCAGTCTTGGGGCCATCAATAGAATGGCTTCTCTTAAGACCTCGATTCCTTGGTTCCTCTCGCACCTTCGAAAGGTGTAGCGCAACATGTACCTGCGTGGCAATTCAGCCACTTCTTGCTCGAGCATAAAATAGAGAATAGCTCTTCTTTGCGGGAACATCGACAGTCCTCTAGTTCCCTCTTGAATTAGTGTGAGCATGTACTACGTGCGAATTAGCATTGTCTTAGAGCGTCATAGAATGCGCATCTTCACTGCGCATCGAGTCCTACGTTCCTTTTCGAATGTGAGCAAGTCACTCGTGGCGAAATTTACGCACATCCTTGCGTGCGTAATACGAGTGCTCTGTTATGCCTCGAGCATCCTCCTCGTTCCTTCTCGATATGTGTGCAGCTTGCTACAACGCGTGGTGAATTCGCACTCTTAGAGGCGTTAAAACTGAATGCTCTCTTGGCGCTTCGATCTCTTCGCTTGTCCTCTCAGAATTGTGTAGCTATTGTATCTCGTGGCGGGATATTCCGCACTCTTGTGGGCCCATAATAGTAATGTATCTCTTGGGGCTCGATCCTCGTTCCTTCGTATTCGCGACAGCCTGTACTCGTGGACGCGAATTATCGACTCTTGCCGACATAACTCAGTCATGTCTCTCTCTTGGAGAACTTCGATCCTGGGCTTCTCTTCGGAATTGTGCATGCCATGTACTCGTGGCGAATTTCGCACTCTTTGGGCATTATATAGAGAATCGCTCACGATTAGGGACTTACGAATCTCCCGATGGGGGGCACGTACTCGTGTCGAATGTCGCAGCAATCTTGTTGGTAAATCGTGCAAATCGAAATAAAAAAAAAATAAAAGCAATATAATGAGCGTAAAAATAGAATGCTCTCTTTCGAGGCTTCGATCCTCTTAGCAGTTCCCTTCAGAATGTGTAGCATGTACTCGTGGCGAATTCGCACTATCTTTGGGGCGTAATAGAATGCGACTCTTCGGCTTCGATTCCTCGTTCTCTTCGATTTTTTTTATTTAGTTTCCTGTGAGCATGTACTCGGTGGCGAATTGCGCACTCTTGGGGCGTAATAGAATGCCTCTCTTAGGCTTCGATCCAACCTCGTTTCCTTTCGAATGTGAGCATGTAACTCTTCGTGGCGAAATTCGCACTCTTGGGGCGTAATAGAATGCTCACTTCTCCCGGGCTTCGATCCTCGTTCCCTTCGAGATGTGAGCATGTACTCGTGGCGAAATTCGCACTCTTCGCGGGCGTAAAATAGGAATGCTCTCTTGGGCTCTCGATCCTAGTCCCTTCGAATGTGAAGCACTCGTACTCGTGGCGATATTCACACTCCCTTGGGGTCGTCTAATAGAATGCACTCTTTGGCTTCGATCCTTTCGTTCCTTCGAATGTGAGCATGTACCGTGGTGAATATTCGCACTCTTGGGGCGTAATATATAATTGCTCTCTTAGGGCTTCGATCCTCGTTCCTTCGAATTGTGAGCACTGTACTCGTGGCAGAATTCTGGCACTCTTGGGCTAGCGTATTAGAATGCTCTCTTGCGGCTTCGATCTCTCGTTCCTTCGAATGTGAGCATGTACTCGTAGCGCGAATTCGCACTCTTATTGTGGGCCGTAATATAAATGCCCTCTCTTAAGCGCTTCGCATCAGATGCTACGTTCCTTATCGAATGTAGGCGATTATCGTAGGCAAATTCGCACATCAATTGGGTCGTCTATAGAATGCTCTCTTGGGCTTCGACTCCTCGTTCCTTCGAATGTGATACATGTACTCGTGGCGAAATTCGCACTCTTGGGCGGGGGGCGTAATAGAATGCACTCTTCCCGGGCTTCGATCCTCGTTCCTCTCGAATGTGAGCATGTACTCGTGGCAAATTCGCACTCTTGGGGCGTAATAGAATGCTCTCTTGGGCTTCGCGATCCTCGTTCCTCTCGAATGGGAGCATTGTACTCGTAGCGATTCGCACTCTTTGGGGACGTAATAGAATGCTCTCTTAGAGGCTTCGATCTCCTCGTTCCGCTTCGAATTGTGAGCATGTACTGACGTGGCAAATTCGCACTCTTTCTCCACCTTCATCCTCTTCTAATAGACCAATTATGCTAAAATCTGACTCTCAAGGCTGGGCTTCGATCCTCGTTCCTTTTCGAATGTGAGCATGTACTCGTGGCGAAATTCGCACTCTTGGCATCAATAATAGAATGCTCTCTTGAGGGGCCACCTTCGATCCTCGTTCCTTTCGAATGTGAGTCTATCGTTAATCGTGGCGAATTTACGCACTCTTGGGGCGTAATAGAATTGACTCTCTTTTTGGGCTTCGATCCTCGTTCCTTTCGAATGTGGAGCATGTACTCGTGGCAAATTCGCACATCTGGGGGCCGTAATAAATGCTCTCATGGATGGTGCTTCGATCGGTCCGTTCCTTCGAATGTGAGCATGCTAACCACGTGGCAAGAATTCGCACTCTTGAGTGGGCGTATAGAATTGAAAGCTCTTTGGGCTTCAATACGATCCTCGTTCCTTCGAATGTAGACATGTACTCGTAGGCAAATTCGCAAACTCTTGGGGCGTAATAGAATGCTCTCTCGGGGGGGGGGAGCTGCTTCGATCATCCTCGTTCCTATCGAATGGGAGCATGTACTCGTTGGCAATTCGCACTCTTGGGGCTAATAGAATGCTCTCTCTGGGCTTTTCCTCCTCGATCCTCGTTCCTTCGAATGTGAGCATGTACTCGTGGCAAAATTACTCTTTGGGGCGTAATAGAATGCTCTCTTCTCTTGGGCTTCGAAATCCTCGTTCCTTCGAATGTGAGCATGTACTCTTCGTGGCAAAAAATTTCGCACTCTTGGGGCGTAATAGAATGCTCTCTTGGGGGGCTTCGATCCTCGTTTCCTTGTGGCCTTCGAATGTGAGCATGTACTCGCAAAATTCGCACTCTTGGGGCGTAATAGAATGCTCTCTTGGGCTTCGATCCTCGTTCCTTCGAATGCGAGCATGTACTCGTGGCAAATTCGCACTCTTGGGGCGTAATAGAATGCTCTCTTCTTGGGCTTCGATCCTCGTTCCTTCGAAAAATGTGAGCATGTACTCGTGGCAAATTCGCACTCTTGGGGCGTAATAGAATGCTCTCTTGGGGCTTCGATCCTCGTTCCTTTTCGAATGTGAGCATGTCAACTCGTGGCAAAATTCGCACTCTTGGGGCGTAATAGAATTGCTCTCTGGGGGGGCTTCGATCCTCGTTCCTTCGAATGTGAGCATGTACTCGTGGCAAATTCGCACTCTTGGGGCGTAATAGAATGCTCTCTTGGGCTTCGATCCTCGTTCCTTCGAATGTGAGCATGTACTCGTGGCAAATTCGCACTCTTGCGGCCTAATGGAATGCTCTCTTGGGCTTCGATCCTCGTTCCTTCGAAAGCGAGAATGTACTCGTGGCAAATTCGCACTCTTGGGGCGTAATAGAATGCTCTCTTGGGCTTCGATCCTCGTTCCTTCGAATGCGAGCTTGTACTCGTGGCAAATTCGCACTTCTTGGGGCGTAATAGAATGCTCTCTTGGGGCTTCGATCTCGTTCCCTTTCGAATGTGAGCATGTACTCGTGGCAATTCGCACACTCTTTGGGGCGTAATAGAATCCACCCTCTCTTGGGGCTTCGATCCTCTTCTTCCTTCGAATGGTGAGCATGTACTCGTGGCAAAAAATTCGCACTCTTGGGGGGCGTAATAGAATGCTCTCTTGGGCTTCGATCCTCGTTCTTCGAAATGTGAGCATGTACTCGTGGCAAATTCGCACTCTTGGGGCGTAATAAAATGCTCTCTTGGGCTTCGATCTTCGTTCCTTCGAATGTGAGCATGTACTACTCGTGGCAAATTCGCACACTTGGGGCGTAATAGAATGCTCTCTTTGGGCTTCGATCCTCGTTTCCTTCGATTAATGTGAGCATGTACTCGTGGCGAAAATTCGCACTTTTTACCTTGGGGCTTTAATAGAATGCTCTCTTTGGGCTTCGAATCCTCGATCCTTCGAATGTGAGCATGTACTCGTGCGCAAAATTCGCACTCTTGGGGCGTAATAGAATGCTCTCTTGGGCTTCGATCCTCGTTCCTTCGAATGTGTGAGCATGTACTCGTGGCAAATTCGCACAGACTCTTGGGGCGTAATAGAATGCTCTCTCGGGGCTTCGATCCTCGTTCCTTCGAATGTGAGCATGTACTCGTGGCAAATTCGCACTCTTGGGGCGTAATAGAATGCTCTCTTGGGTCTTCGATCCTCGTTCCTTTCGAATGTGAGCATGTACTCGTGGCAAATTGCACTCTTGGGGCGTAATAGAATGCTCTCTTGGGCTTCGATCCTCCTTCGTTCCTTCGAATGTGAGCATGTAACTCGTGGCAAATTCGCACTCTTGGGGCGTAATAGAATGCTCTCTTGGGCTTCGATCCTCGTTCCTCGAATGCGAATCTGAGCATGTGCTCGTGGCAAATTCGCACTCTTGGGGCGTAATAGAATGCTCTCTTGGGCTTCGATCCTCGTTCCTTCGAAGGTGAGCATGTACTCGTGGAAAAATTCGCACTCTTCGGGCATAATAGAATGCTCTCTTGGGCTTCGATCCTCGTTCCTTCGAATGTGAGCATGTACTCGTGGCAAATTCACACTCTTGGGGCGTAATAGAATGCTCTCTTGGGGCTTCGATCCTCGTTCCTTCGAAAGTGAGCATGTACTCGTGGCAAATTCGCACTCTTGGGGCGTAATAGAATGCTCTCTTGGGCTTCGATCATCGTTCCTCGAATGTGAGCATGTACTCGTGGCGAATTCGCACTCTTGGGGCATAATAGAATGCTCTCTTGGGCTTCGATCCTCGTTCCTTCGAATGTGAGCATGTACTCGTGGCAAATTCGCACTCTTGGGGCGTAATAGAATGCTCTCTTGGGCTTCGATCCTCGTTCCTTCGAATGTGAGCATGTACTCGTGGCAAATTCGCACTCTCGGGGCCTAATAGAATGCTCTCTTGGGCTTCGATCCTCGTTCCTTCGAATCTGAGCATGTACTCGTGGCTAATTCGCACTCTTGGGGCGTAATAGAATGCTCTCTTGGGCTTCGATCTTCGTTTCCTTCGAATGTGAGCATGTACTCGTGGCAAATTCGCACTCTTGGGGCGTAATAAATGCTCTCTTGGGCTTCGATCCTCGTTCCTTCGAATGTGAGCATGTACTCGTGGCAAATTCGCACTCTTGGGGCGTAATAGAATGCTCTCTTGGGCTTCGATCCTCGTTCCTTCGAATGTGAGCATGTACTCGTGGCAAATTCGCACTCTTGGGGCGTAATAGAATGCTCTCTTGGGCTTCGATCCTCGTTCCTTCGAATGTGAGCATGTACTCGTGGCAAATTCGCACTCTTGGGGCGTAATAGAATGCTCTCTTGGGCTTCGATCCTCGTTCCTTCGAATGTGAGCATGTACTCGTGGCAAATTCGCACTCTTGGGGCGTAATAGAATGCTCTCTTGGGGCTTCGATCCTCGTTCCTTCGAATCTGAGCATGTACTCGTGGCAAATTCGCACTCTTGGGGCGTAATAGAATGCTGCTCTCATGGGCTTCGATCCTCGTTCCTTCGAATGTGAGCATGTACTCGTGGCAAATTCGCACTCTTGGGGCGTAATAGAATGCTCTCTTGGGCTTCGATCCTCGTTCCTTCGAATGTGAGCATGTACTCGTGGCAAATTCGCTCTCTTGGGGCGTAATAGAATGCTCTCTTGGGCTTCGATCCTCGTTCCTTCGAATGTGAGCATGTACTCGTGGCCAATTCGCACTCTTGGGGCGTAATAGAATGCTCTCTTGGGCTTCGATCCTCGTTCCTTCGAATGGGAGCATGTACTCGTGGCAATATTCGCACTCTTGGGGGGCGTAATAGAATGCTCTCTTGGGCTTCGATCCTCGTTCCTTCGAATGTGAGCATGTACTCGTGGTAAATTCGCACTCTTTGGCGTAATAGAATGCTCTCTTGGGCTTCGATCCTCGTTCCTTCGAATGTGAGCATGTACTCGTGGCAAATTCGCACTCTTGGGGCGTAATAGAATGCTCTCTTGGGCTTCGATCCTCGTTCCTTCGAATGTGAGCATGTGTACTCGTGGCAATTCGCACTCTTGGGGCGTAATAGAATGCTCTCTTTGGGCTTTGATCCTCGTTCCTTCAAATGTGGGCATGTACTCGTGGCAAATTCGCACTCTTGTGGCGTAATAGAATGCTCTCTTGGGGCTTCGATCCTCGTTCCTTCGAATGTGAGCATGTACTCGTGGCAAATTCGCACTCTTGGGGCGTAATAGAATGCTCTCTTGGGCTTCGATCCTCGTTCCTTCGAATGTGAGCATGTACTCGTGGCAAAATTCGCACTCTTGGGGCGTAATAGAATGCTCTCTTGGGCTTCGATCCTCGTTCCTTCGAATGTGTGCATGTACTCGTGGCAAATTCGCACTCTTGGGGCGTAATAGAATGCTCTCTTCGGGGTTCGATCCTCGTTCCTTCGAATGTGAGCATGTACTCGTGGCAAATTCGCACTCTTGGGGCGTAATAGAATGCTCTCTTGGGGCTTCGATCCTCGTTCCTTCGAATCTGAGCATGTACTCGTGGCAAATTCGCACTCTTGGGGCGTAATAGAATGCTCTCTTTGGGCTTCGATCCTTCGTTCCTTCGAATGTGTTCATGTAGTCGTAGCGAATTCGCACTCTTGGGGCGTAATAGAATGCTCTCTTGGGGCTTCGATCCTCGTTCCTTCGAATGTGAGCATGTACTCGTGGCGAATTCGCACTCTTGGGGCGTAATAGAATGATGCTCTCTTGGGCTTCGATCCTCGTTCCTTCGAATGTGAGCATGTACTCGTAGCAAATTCGCACTCTTGGGGCGTAATAGAATGCTCTCTTGAGGCTTCGATTCGTTCCTTCGAATGTGAGCATGTACTCGTGGCAAATTCGCACTCTTGGGGCGTAATAGAATGCTCTCTTGGGCTTCGATCCTCGTTCCTTCGAATGTGAGCATGTACTCGTGGCAAATTCGCACTCTTGGGGCGTAATAGAATGCTCTCTTGGGCTTCGATCCTCGTTCCTTCGAATGTGAGCATGTACTCGTGGCAAATTCGCACTCTTGGGGCGTAATAGAATGCTCTCTTGGGGCTTCGATCCTCGTTCCTTCGAATGTGAGCATGTACTCGTGGCAAATTCGCACTCTTGGGGAGTAATAGAATGCTCTCTTGGGCTTCGATCCTCGTTCCTTCGAATGTGAGCATGTACTCGTGGCAAATTCGCACTCTTGGGGCGTAATAGAATGCTCTCTTGGGCTTCGATCCTCGTCGTTCCTTCGAATGTGAGCATGTACTCGTGGCAAATTCGCACTCTTGGGGCGTAATAGAATGCTCTCTTGGGCTTCGATCCTCGTTCCTTCGAATGTGAGCATGTACTCGTGGCAAAATTCGCACTCTTGGGACGTATTAGAATGCTCTCTTGGGCTTCTATCCTCGTTCCTTCGAAGGTGAGCATGTACTCGTGGCAAATTCGCACTCTTGGGGCGTAATAGAATGCTCTCTTGGGCTTCGATCCTCGTTCCTTCGAACGTGAGCATGGACTCGTGGCAAATTCGCACTCTTGGGCCGTAATAGAATGCTCTCTTGGGCTTCGATCCTCGTTCCTTCGAATGTGTGCATGTACTCGTGGCAAATTCGCACTCTTGGGGCGTAATAGAATGCTCTCTTGGGCTTCGATCCTCGTTCCTTCGAATGTGAGCATGTACTCGTGACAAATTCGCACTCTTGGGGCGTAATAGAATGCTCTCTTGGGCTTCGATCCTCCTCGTTCCTTCGAATGGGAGCATGTACTCGTGGCAAATTCGCACTCTTGGGGGTAATAGAATGCTCTCTTGGGCTTCGATCCTCGTTCCTTCGAATGTGAGCATGTACTCGTGGCAAATTCGCACTCTTGGGGCGTAATAGAATGCTCTCTTGGGCTTCGATCCTCGTTCCTTCGAATGTGAGCATGTACTCGTGGCAAATTCGCCACTCTTGGGGCCTAATAGAATGCTCTCTTGGGCTTCGATCCTCGTTCCTTCGAATGTGAGCATGTACTCGTGGCAAATTCGCACTCTTGTGCCGTAATAGAATGCTCTCTTGGGCTTCGATCCTCGTTCCTTCGAACGTGAGCATGTACTCGTGGCAAATTCGCACTCTTGGGGCGTAATAGAATGCTCTCTTGGGCTTCGATCCTCGTTCCTTCGAATGTGAGCATGTACTCGTGGCAAATTCGCACTCTTGGGGCGTAATAGAATGCTCTCTTGGGCTTCGATCCTCGTTCCTTCGAATGTGAGCATGTACTCGTGGCAAATTCGCACTCTTGGGGCGTAATAGAATGCTCTCTGGGGGGCTTCGATCCTCGTTCCTTCGAATGTGAGCATGTACTCGTGGCAAATTCGCACTCTTGGGGCGTAATAGAATGCTCTCTTGGGGCTTCGATCCTCGTTCCTTCGAATGTGAGCATGTACTCGTGGCAAATTCGCACTCTTGGGGCGTAATAGAATGCTCTCTTGGGCTTCGATCCACGTTCCTTCGAATGTGAGCATGTACTCGTGGCTAAGTCGCACTTTTTGGGGCGTAATAGAATGCTCTCTTGGGCTTCGATCCTCGTTCCTTCGAATGTGAGCATGTACTCGTGGCAAATTCGCACTCTTGGGGCGTAATAGAATGCTCTCTTGGGGCTTCGATCCTCGTTCCTTCGAATGTGAGCATGTACTCGTGGCAAATTCGCACTCTTGGGGCGTAATAGAATGCTCTCTTGGGCTTCGATCCTCGTTCCTTCGAATGTGAGCATGTACTCGTGGCAAATTCGCACTATTTGGGCGTAATAGAATGCTCTCCTGGGGCTTCGATCCTCGTTCCGTCGAATCTGGGCATGTACTCGTGGCAAATTCGCACTCTTGGGGCGTAATAGAATGCTCTCTTGGGCTTCGATCCTCGTTCCTTCGAATGTGAGCATGTACTCGTGGCACATTCGCACTGACTTTGGGGCGTAATAGAATGCTCTCTTGGGCTTTGATCCTCGTTCTTTCAATTGTGAGCATGTACTCGTGGCAAATTCGCACTCTTGGGGCGTAATAGAATGCTCTCTTGGGCTTCGATCCTCGTTCCTTCGAATGTGAGCATGTACTCGTGGCAAATTCGCACTCTTGGGGCGTAATAGAATGCTCTCTTGGGCTTCGATCCTCGTTCCTTCGAATGTGAGCATGTACTCGTGGCAAATTCGCACTCTTGGGGCGTAATAGAATGCTCTCTTGGGCTTCGATCCTCGTTCCTTCGAATGTGAGCATGTACTCGTGGCAAATTCGCACTCTTGGGGCGTAATAGAATGCTCTCTTGGGCTTCGATCCTCGTTCCTTCGAATGTGAGCATTTTGTACTCGTGGGCAAATTCGCACTCTTGGGGCGTAATAGAATGCTCTTCTTGGGCTTCGATCCGTTCGTTCCTTCGAATGTGAGCATGTACTCGTGGCAAATTCGCACTCTTGGGGCGTAATAGAATGCTCTCTTGGGCTTCGATCCTCGTTCCTTCGAATGTGAGCATGTACTCGTGGGCAAATTTCGCACTCTTGGGGCGTAATAGAATGCTCTCTTGGGCTTCGATCCTCGTTCCTTCGAATGTGAGCATGTACTCGTGGCAAATTCGCACTCTTGGGGCGTAATAGAATGCTCTCTTGGGCTTCGATCCTCGTTCCTTCGAATGTGAGCATGTACTCGTGGCGAATTCGCACTCTTGGGGTATAATAGAATGCTCTCTTGGGCTTCGATCCTCGTTCCTTCGAATGTGAGCATGTACTCGTGGCCAATTCGCACTCTTGGGGCCTAATAGAATGCTCTCTTGGGGCTTCGATCCTCGTTCCTTCGAATGTGAGCATGTACTCGTGGCGAATTCGCACTCTTGGGGCGTAATAGAATGCTCTCTTGGGCTTCGATCCTCGTTCCTTCGAATGTGAGCATGTACTCGTGGCAAATTCGCACTCTTGGGGCGTAATAGAATGCTCTCTTGGGCTTCGATCCTCGTTCCTTCGGATGTGAGCATGTACTCGTGGCAAATTCGCACTCTTGGGGCGTAATAGAATGCTCTCTTGGGCTTCGATCCTCGTTCCTTCGAATGTGAGCATGTACTCGTGGCAAATTCGCACTCTTGGGGCGTAATAGAATGCTCTCTTGGGTTTCGATCCACGTTCCTTCGAATGTGAGCATGTACTCGTGGCAAATTCGCACTCTTGGGGCGTAATAGAATGCTCTCTTGGGCTTCGATCCTTGTTCCTTCGAATGTGAGCATGTACTCGTGGCAAATTCGCACTCTTGGGGCGTAATAGAATGCTCTCTTGGGGCTTCGATCCTCGTTCCTTCGAATGTGAGCATGTACTCGTGGCAAATTCGCACTCTTGGGGCGTAATAGAATGCTCTCTTGGGCTTCGATCCTCGTTCCTTCGAATGTGAGCATGTACTCGTGGCAAATTCGCACTCTTGGGGCGTAATAGAATGCTCTCTTGGGCTTCGATCCTCGTTCCTTCGAATGTGAGCATGTACTCGTGGCAAATTCGAACTCTTGGGGCGTAATAGAATGCTCTCTTGGGCTTCGATCCTCGTTCCTTCGAATGTGAGCATGTACTCGTGGCAAATTCGCACTCTTGGGGCGTAATAGAATGCTCTCTTGGGCTTCGATCCTCGTTCCTTCGAATGTGAGCATGTACTCGTGGCAAATTCGCACTCTTGGGGCGTAATAGAATGCTCTCTTGGGCTTCGATCCTCGTTCCTTCGAATCTGAGCATGTACTCGTGGCGAAAATTCGCACTCTTGGGGCGTAATAGAATGCTCTCTTGGGCTTCGATCCTCGTTCCTTCGAATGTGAGCATGTACTCGTGGCAAATTCGCACTCTTGGGCCGTAATAGAATGCTCTCTTGGGGCTTCGATCCTCGTTCCTTCGAATGTGAGCATGTACTCGTGGCAAATTCGCACTCTTGGGGCGTAATAGAATGCTCTCTTGGGCTTCGATCCTCGTTCCTTCGAATGTGAGCATGTACTCGTGGCAAATTCGCACTCTTGGGGCGTAATAGAATGCTCTCTTGGGCTTCGATCCTCGTTCCTTCGAATGTGAGCATGTAGTCGTGGCAAATTCGCACTCTTGGGGCGTAATAGAATGCTCTCTTGGGCTTCGATCCTCGTTCCTTCGAATGTGAGCATGTACTCGTGGCAAATTCGCACTCTTGGGGCGTAATAGAATGCTCTCTTGGGCTTCGATCCTCGTTCCTTCGAATGTGAGCATGTACTCGTGGCAAATTCGCACTCTTGGGGCGTAATAGAATGCTCTCTGGGGCTTCGATCCTCGTTCCTTCGAATGTGAGCATGTACTCGTGGCAAATTCGCACTCTTGGGGCGTAATAGAATGCTCTCTTGGGGCTTCGATCCTCGTTCCTTCGAATGTGAGCATGTACTCGTGGCAAATTCGCACTCTTGGGGCGTAATAGAATGCTCTCTTGGGCTTCGATCCTCGTTCCTTCGAATGTGAGCATGTACTACTCGTGGCAAATTCGCACTCTTGGGGCGTAATAGAATGCTCTCTTGGGGCTTCGATCCTCGTTCCTTCGAATGTGAGCATGTACTCGTGGCAAATTCGCACTCTTGGGGCGTAATAGAATGCTCTCTTGGGCTTCGATCCTCGTTCCTTCGAATGTGAGCATGTACTCGTGGCAAATTCGCACTCTTGGGGCGTAATAGAATGCTCTCTTGGGCTTCGATCCTCGTTCCTTCGAATGTGTGAGCATGTACTCGTGGCAAATTCGCACTCTTGGGGCGTAATAGAATGCTCTCTTGGGCTTCGATGGTCATTCCTTCGAATGTGAGCATGCACTCGTGGCAAATTCGCACTCTTGGGACCTAATAGAATGCTCTTTGGGGGCTTCGATCCTCATTCCGTCGAATGTGAGCATATACTCGTGGCAAATTCGCACTCTTGGGGCGTAATAGAATGCTCTTCTTGGGCTTCGATCCTCGTTCCTTCGAATGTGAGCATGTACTCGTGGCAAATTCGCACTCTTGGGGCGTAATAGAATGCTCTCTTGGGCTTCGATCGATCCTCGTTCCTTCGAATGTGAGCATGTACTCGTGGCAAATTCGCACTCTTGGGGCGTAATAGAATGCTCTCTTGGGCTTCGATCCTCGTTCCTTCGAATGTGAGCATGTACTCGTGGCAAATTCGCACTCTTGGGGCGTAAAAGAATGCTCTCTTGGGCTTCGATCCTCGTTCCTTCGAATGTGAGCATGTACTCGTGGCAAATTCGCACTCTTGGGGCGTAATAGAATGCTCTCATTGGGCTTCGATCCTCGTTCCTTCGTATGTGAGCATGTACTCGTGGCAAATTCGCACTCTTAGGGCTTAATAGAATGCTCTCTTGGGCTTCGATCCACGTTCCTTCGAATGTGACCATGTACTCGTGGCAAATTCGCACTCTTGGGGCGTAATAGAATGCTCTCTTGGGCTTCGATCCACGTTCCTTCGAATGTGAGCATGTACTCGTGGCAAATTCGCACTCTTGGGGCGTAATAGAATGCTCTCTTGGGCTTCGATCCTCGTTCCTTCGAATGTGAGCATGTACTCGTGGCAAATTCGCACTCTTGGGGCGTAATAGAATGCTCTCTTGGGCTTCGATCCTCGTTCCTTCGAATGTGAGCATGTACTCGTGGCAAAATTCGCACTCTTGGGGGCGTAATAGAATGCTCTCTTGGGCTTCGATCCTCGTTCCTTCGAATGTGAGCATGTACTCGTGGCAAATTCGCACTCTTGGGGCGTAATAGAATGCTCTCTTGGGCTTCGATCCTCGTTCCTTCGAATGTGAGCATGTACTCGTGGCAAATTCGCACTCTTGGGGCGTAATAGAATGCTCTCTTGGGCTTCGATCCTCGTTCCTTCGAATGTGAGCATGTACTCGTGGCAAATTCGCACTCTTGGGGCGTAATAGAATGCTCTCTTGGGCTTCGATCCTCGTTCCTTCGAATGTGAGCATGTACTCGTGGCAAATTCGCACTCTTGGGGCGTAATAGAATGCTCTCTTGGGCTTCGATCCTCGTTCCTTCGAATGTGAGCATGTACTCGTGGCAAATTCGCACTCTTGGGGCGTAATAGAATGCTCTCTTGGGCTTCGATCCTCGTTCCTTCGAATGTGAGCATGTACTCGTGGCAAAATTCGCACTCTTGGGGCGTAATAGAATGCTCTCTTGGGCTTCGATCCTCGTTCCTTCGAATGTGAGCATGTACTCGTGGCAAATTCGCACTCTTGGGGCGTAATAGAATGCTCTCTTGGGGCTTCGATCCTCATTCCTTCGAATGTGAGCATGTACTCGTGGCAAATTCGCACTCTTGGGGCGTAATAGAATGCTCTCTTGGGCTTCGATCCTCGTTCCTTGAAATGTGAGCATGTACTCGTGGCAAATTCGCACTCTTGGGGCGTAATAGAATGCTCTCTTGGGCTTCGATCCTCGTTCCTTCGAATGTGAGCATGTACTCGTGGCAAATTCGCACTCTTGGGGCGTAATAGAATGCTCTCTTAAGGCTGGCAAATTCGCACTCTTGGGGCGTAATAGAATGCTCTTAAGGCTTCGATCCTCGTTCCTTCGAATGTGAGCATGTACTCGTGGCAAATTCGCACTCTTGGGGCGTAATAGAATGCTCTCTTGGGCTTCGATCCTCGTTCCTTCGAATGTGAGCATGTACTCGTGGCAAATTCGCACTCTTGGGGCGTAATAGAATGCTCTCTTGGGCTTTGATCCTCGTTCCTTCGAATGTGAGCATGTACTCGTTGCAAATTCGCACTCTTGGGGCGTAATAGATAGAATGCTCTCTTGGGCTTCGATCCTCGTTCCTTCGAATGTGAGCATGTACTCGTGGCAAATTCGCACTCTTGGGGCGTAATAGAATGCTCTCTTGGGCTTCGATCCTCGTTCCTTCGAATGTGAGCATGTACTCGTGGCAAATTCGCACTCTTGGGGCGTAATAGAATGCTCTCTTGGGCTTCGATCCTCGTTCCTTCGAATGTGAGCATGTACTCGTGGCAAATTCGCACTCTTGGGGCGTAATAGAATGCTCTCTCGATCCTCGTTCCTTCGAATGTGAGCATGTACTCGTGGCAAATTCGCACTCTTGGGGCGTAATAGAATGCTCTCTTGGGGGCTTCGATCCTCGTTCCTTCGAATGTGAGCATGTACTCGTGGCAAATTCGCACTCTTTGGGGCGTAATAGAATGCTCTCTTGGGCTTCGATCGATCCTCGTTTCCTTCGAATGTGAGCATGTACTCGTGGCAAATTCGCACTCTTGGGGCGTAATAGAATGCTCTCTTGGGCTTCGATCCTCGTTCCTTCGAATGTGAGCATGTACTCGTGGCAAATTCGCACTCTTGGGGCGTAATAGAATGCTCTCTTGGGCTTCGATCCTTGTTCCTTCGAATGTGAGCATGTACTCGTGGCAAATTCGCACTCTTGGGGGCGTAATAGAATGCTCTCTTGGGCTTCGATCCCCGTTCCTTCGAATGTGAGCATGTACTCGTGGCAAATTCGCACTCTTGGGGCGTAATAGAATGCTCTCTTGGGCTTCGATCCTCGTTCCTTCGAATGTGAGCATGTACTCGTGGCAAATTCGCACTCTTGGGGCGTAATAGAATGCTCTCTTGGGCTTCGATCCTCGTTCCTTCGAATGTGAGCATGTACTCGTGGCAAATTCGCACTCTTGGGGCGTAATAGAATGCTCTCTTGGGCTTCGATCCTCGTTTCCTTCGAATGTGAGCATGTACTCGTGGCAAATTCGCACTCTTGGGGCGTAATAGAATGCTCTCTCTTGGGCCTCGATCCTCGTTCCTTCGAATGTGAGAGCATGTACTCGTGGCAAATTCGCACTCTTGGGGCGTAATAGAATGCTCTCTTGGGCTTCGATCCTCGTTCCTTCGAATGTGAGCATGTACTCGTGGCAAATTCGCACTCTTGGGGCGTAATAGAATGCTCTCTTGGGCTTCGATCCTCGTTCCTTCGAATGTGAGCATGTACTCGTGGCAAATTCGCACTCTTGGGGCGTAATAGAATGCTCTCTTGGGCTTCGATCCTCGTTCCTTCGAATGTGAGCATGTACTCGTGGCAAATTCGCACTCTTGGGGCGTAATAGAATGCTCTCTTGGGCTTCGATCCTCGTTCCTTCGAATGTGAGCATGTACTCGTGGCAAATTCGCACTCTTGGGGCGTAATAGAATGCTCTCTTGGGCTTCGATCCTCGTTCCTCGTTCCTTCGAATGTGTGCATGTACCCGTGGCAAATTCGCACTCTTGGGGCGTAATAGAATGCTCTCTTGGGCTTCGATCCTCGTTCCTTCGAATGTGAGCATGTACTCGTGGCAAATTCGCACTCTTGGGGCGTAATAGAATGCTCTCTTGGGCTTCGATCCTCGTTCCTTCGAATGTGAGCATGTACTCGTGGCAAATTCGCACTCTTGGGGCGTAAAAGAATGCTCTCTTGGGCTTCGATCGATCGTTCCTTCCTTCGAATGTGAGCATGTACTCGTGGCAAATTCGCACTCTTGGGGTAATAATAGAATGCTCTCTTGGGCTTCGATCCTCGTTCCTTCGAATGTGAGCATGTACTCGTGGCTAATTCGCACTCTTGGGGCGTAATAGAATGCTCTCTTGGGCTTCGATCCTCGTTTCCTTCGAATGTGAGCATGTGAGCATGTACTCGTGGCAAATTCGCACTCTTGGGGCGTAATAGAATGCTCTCTTGGGCTTCGATCCTCGTTCCTTCGAATGTGAGCATGTACTCGTGGCAAATTCGCACTCTTGGGGCGTAATAGAATGCTCTCTTGGGCTTCGATCCTCGTTCCTTCGAATGTGAGCATGTACTCGTGGCAAATTCGCACTCTTGGGGCGTAATAGAATGCTCTCTTGGGCTTCGTTCCTCGTTCCTTCGAATGTGAGCATGTACTCGTGGCAAAAATTCGCACTCTTGGGGCGTAATAGAATGCTCTCTTGGGCTTCGATCTCTCGTTCTTTCCTTCGAATGTGAGCATGTACTCGTAGGAAATTCGCACTCTTGGGGCGTAATAGAATGCTCTCTTGGGGCTTCGATCCTCGTTCCATCGAATGTGAGCATGTACTCGTGGCAAATTCGCACTCTTGGGGCGTAATAATAGAATGCTCTCTTGGGCTTCGATCCTCGTTCCTTCGAATGTGATGATGTGAGCATGTACTCGTGGCAAATTCGCACTCTTGGGGCGTAATAGAATGCTCTCTTGGGCTTCGATCCTCGTTCCTTCGAATGTGAGCATGTACTCGTGGCAAATTCGCACTCTTGGGGCGTAATAGAATGCTCTCTTGGGCTTCGATCCTCGTTCCTTCGAATGTGAGCATGTACTCGTGGCAAATTCGCACTCTTGGGGCGTAATAGAATGCTCTCTTGGGCTTCGATCCTCGTTCCTTCGAATGTGAGCATGTACTCGTGGCAAATTCGCACTCTTGGGGCGTAATAGAATGCTCTCTCTTGGGCTTCGATCCTCGTTCCTTCGAATCTGAGCATGTACTCGTGGCTAATTCGCACTCTTGGGGCGTAATAGAATTCTCTCTTGGGCTTCGATCCTCGTTTCCTTCGAATGTGAGCATGTACTCGTGGCAAATTCGCACTCTTGGGGCGTAATAGAATGCTCTCTTGGGCTTCGATCCTCGTTCCTTCGAATGTGAGCATGTACTCGTGGCAAATTCGCACTCTTGGGGCGTAATAGAATGCTCTCTTGGGCTTCGATCCTCGTTCCTTCGAATGTGAGCATGTACTCGTGGCAAATTCGCACTCTTGGGGCGTAATAGAATGCTCTCTTGGGCTTCGATCCTCGTTCCTTCGAATGTGAGCATGTACTCGTGGCAAATTCGCATTCTTGGGGCGTATTAGAATGCTCCCTTGGGCTTCCATCCTCGTTCCTTCGAATGTGAGCATGTACTCGTGGCAAATTCGCACTCTTGGGGGGCCTAATAGAATGCTCTCTTGGGCTTCGATCCTCGTTCCTTCGTTCGAATGTGAGCATGTACTCGTGGCTAATTCGCACTCTTGGGGCGTAATAGAATGCTCTCTTGGGCTTCGATCCTCGTTTCCTTCGAATGTGAGCATGTACTCGTGGCAAATTCGCACTCTTGGGGGGCGTAATAGAATGCTGCTCTCTCTCTTGGGCTTCTTCGATCCTCGTTCCTTCGAATGTGAGCATGTACTCGTGGCAAATTCGCACTCTTGGGGGGGCGTAATAGAATGCTCTCTTGGGCTTCGATCCTCGTTCCTTCGAATGTGAGCATGTACTCGTGGCAAATTCGCACTCTTGGGGCGTAATAGAATGCTCTCTTGGGCTTCGATCCTCGTTCCTTCGAATGTGAGCATGTACTCGTGGCAAATTCGCACTCTTGGGGCGTAATAGAATGCTCTCTTGGGCTTCGATCCTCGTTCCTTCGAATGTGAGCATGTACTCTCGTGGCAAATTCGCACTCTTGGGGCATACTCGTGGCGTAATAGAATTCGCACTCTTGGATCCTCGTTCCTTCGAATGAGAATACTCTGGCAAATTCACTCTTGGGCTTCGAATGCTCTCTTGGGCTTCGATCCTCGTTCTACTCGTGGCAAATTCGCACTCTTGGGGCGTAATAGAATGCTCTCTTGGGCTTCGCTTCGATCCTCGTTCCTTCGAATGTGAGCATGTACTCGTGGCAAATTCGCACTCTCTTGGGGCGTAATAGAAAGCACTCTTGGGGCTTCGATCCTCGTTCCTTCGAATGTGAGCATGTACTCGTGGCAAATTCGCACTCTTGGGGCGTAATAGAATGCTCTCTTGGGCTTCGATCCTCGTTCCTTCGAATGTGAGCGTGTACTCGTGGCAAATTCGCACTCTTGGGGCGTAATAGAATGCTCTCTTGGTCTTCGATCCTCGTTCCTTCGAATGTGAGCATGTACTCGTGGCAAATTCGCACTCTTAGGGCGTAATAATAGAATGCTCTCTTGGGCTTCGATCCTCCATCCTTCCGAATTCGATTCGAATGCATGTGAGCATGTACTCGTGGCAAATGGCAAATTCGCACTCTTGGGGCGTAATAGAATGCACTATTCGGCTTCGATCCTCGTTCCTTAGATTGGGAGCATGTACTCGTGGCAAATTCGCACTCTTGGGGCGTAATAGAATGCTCTCTTGGGCTTCGATCCTCGTTCCTTCGAATGTGAGCATGCATGTACTCGTGGCAAATTCGCACTCTTGGGGCGTAATAGAATGCTCTCTTGGGCTTCGATCCTCGTTCCTTCGAATGTGAGCATGTACTCGTGGCAAATTCGCACTCTTGGGGCGTAATAGAATGCTCTCTTGGGCTTCGATCCTCGTTCCTTCGAATGTGAGCATGTACTCGTTGTAAATTCGCACTCTTGGGGCGTAATAGAATGCTCTGTTGGGCTGGGCTTCGATCCTCGTTCCTTCGAATTCCTTCGAATGTGAGCATGCATTACTCGTCGTGGCAAATTCGCACTCTTGGGGCGTAATAGAATGCTCTCTCTCTTGGGCTTCGATCCTCGTTCCTTCGAATGTGAGCATGTACTCGTGGCGAATTCGCACTCTTGGGGCGTAATAGAATGCTCTCTTGGGCTTCGATCCTCGTTCCTTCGAATGTGAGCATGTACTCGTGGCAAATTCGCACTCTTGGGGGGCGTAATAGAATGCTCTCTTGGGCTTCGATCTCGTTCCTCGAATTCTCTTCGAATGTGAGCATGTACTCGTGGCAAATTCGCACTCTTGGGGCGTAATAGAATCTCGGCTTCTTCGATCCTCGTTCCTTCGAATGTGAGCATGTACTCGTGGCAAATTCGCACTCTTGGGGCGTAATAGAATGCTCTCTTGGGCTTCGATCTCGTTCCTTCCTTCGAATGTGAGCATGTACTCGTGGCAAATTCGCACTCTTGGGGGCGTAATAGAATGCTCTCTTTGGGCTTCGATCCTCGTTCCTTCGAATGTGAGCATGTACTCGTGGCAAATTTCGCACTCTTGGGGCGTAATAGAATGCTCTCTTGGGGGGGCTTTCGATCCTCGTTCCTTCGAATGTGAGCATGTGAGCATGTACTCGTGGGGCAAATTCGCACTCTTGGGGCGTAAATAGAATGCTCTCTCTTTCTTGGGGCTTCGATCTCTCGTTCTTCTTCGAATGTGAGCATGTACTCGTGGCAAATTCGCACTCTTGGGGGTACTCTTGGGAATAATAGAATGCTCTCTTGGGGATCTTCGATCCTCGTTCCTTCGAATGTGAGCATGTACTCGTGGCAAATTCGCACTCTTGGGGGGCGTAATAGAATGCTCTCTTGGGCTTCGATCGATCCTCGTTCCTTCGTTCCTTCGAATGTGAGCATGTACTCGTGGCAAATTCGCACTCTTGGGGCGTAATAGAATGCTCTCTCTTGGGCTTCGATCCTCGTTCCCTTCGAATGTGAGCATGTACTCGTGGCAAATTTCGCACTCTTGGGGGCGTTATAGAATGCTCTCTTGGGCTTCGATCCTCTTTCGGCTTCGATCCTCATTCCTTCGAATGTGAGCATGTACTCGTGGCAAATTCTCACTCTTGGGGCGTAATAGAATGCTCTCTTGGCGTTCGATCCTCGTTCCTTCGAATGTGAGCATGTACTCGTGGCAAATTCGCACTCTTGGGGCGTAATAGAATGCTCTCTTGGGCTTCGATCCTCGTTCCTTCGAATGTGAGCATGTACTCGTGGCAAATTCGCACTCTTGGGACGTAATAGAATGCTCTCTTGGGCTTCGATCCTCGTTTCCTTTCGAATGTGAGCATGTACTCGTGGCAAATTCGCAATCTTGGGACGTAATAGAATGCTCTCTTGGGCTTCGATCCTCATTCCTTTGAATCTGAGCATGTACTCGTGGCTAATTCGCACTCTTGGGGCGTAATAGAATGCTCTCTTGGGCTTCGATCCTCGTTCCTTCGAATGTGAGCATGTACTCGTGGCGTATTCGCACTCTTGGGGAGTAATAGAATGCTCTCTCTCTTGGGCTTCGATCCTCGTTCCTTCGAATGTGAGCATGTACTCGTGGCAAATTCGCACTCTTGGGGCGTAATAGAATGCTCTCTTGGGCTTCGATCCTCGTTCCTTCGAATGTGAGCATGTACTCGTGGCAAATTCGCTCTCTTGGGGCGTAATAGAATGCTCTCTTGGGCTTGGGCTTCGATCCTAGTTCCTTCGAATTGAGCATGTACTCGTGGCAAATTCGCACTCGTGGGGCGTAATAGAATGCTCTCTTGTGCTTCGCTTCGATCCTCGTTCCTTCGAATGTGAGCATGTACTCGTGGCAAATTCGCACTCTTGGGGCGTAATAGAATGCTCTCTTGGGCTTCGATCCTCGTTCCTTCGAATGTGAGCATGTACTCGTTGCAAATTCGCACTCTTGGGGCGTAATAATAGAATGCTCTCTTGGGCTTCGATCCTCGATCCTTCGTTCCTTCGAATGTGAGCATGTACTCGTGGCAAAAATTCGCACTCTTGGGGGGCGTAATAGAATGCTCTCTTGGGCTTCGATCCTCGTTTCCTTCGAATGTGAGAATGTGAGCATGTACTCGTGGCAAATTCGCACTCTTGGGGCGTAATAGAATGCTCTCTTGGGCTTCGATCTCGTTCCTTCGAATGTGAGCATGTACTCGTGGCAAATTCGCACTCTTGGGGGGCGTAATAGAATGCTCTCTCTTGGGCTTCTTCGATCCTCGTTCCTTCGAATGTGAGCATGTACTCGTGGCAAATTCGCACTCTTGGGGCGTAATAGAATGCTCTCTTGGGCTTCGATCCTCGTTCCTTCGAATGTGAGCATGTACTCGTGGCAAATTCGCACTCTTGGGGCGTAATAGAATGCTCTCTCTTGGGCTTCGATCCTTTCCTTCGAATGTGAGCATGTACTCGTGGCAAATTCGCACTCTTGGGGCGTAATAGAATGCTCTCTTGGGCTTCGATCCTCGTTCGTTCCTTCGAATGTGAGCATGTACTCGTGGCAAATTCGCACTCTTGGGGCGTAATAATAGAATGCTCTCTTGGGCTTCGCTTCGATCCTCGTTTCCTTCGAATGTGAGCATGTACTCGTGGCAAATTCGCACTCTTGGGGCGTAATAAATGCTCTCTCTTGGGCTTTTCTCGATCTTCGATCCTCGTTCTTCTTCGAATGTGAGCATGTACTCGTGGCAAATTCGCACTCTTGGGGGCGTAATAGAATGCTCTCTCTTTCGGGCTTCGATCCTCGTTCCTTCGAATGTGAGCATGTACTCGTGGCAAATTCGCACTCTTGGGGCGTAATAGAATGCTCTCTTGGGCTTCGATCCTCGTTCCTTCGAAATGTGAGCATGTACTCGTGGCAAATTCGCACTCTTGGGGGGGCGTAATAGAATAGAAAATCTCTCTTGGGCTTCGATCCTCGTTCCTTCGAATGAGCATGTACTCGTGGCAAATTCGCACTCTTGGGGCTTTAATAGAATGCTCTCTTGGGCTTCTTCGATCCTCGTTCCTTCGAATGTGAGCATGTACTCGTGGCAAATTCGCACTCTTGGGGCGTAATAGAATGCTCTCTCTTGGGCTTCTTGGGGCGTAATAAATGCTCTCTGGGGCGATCGATCTCTCGTTCCTTCGAATGAATGAGCATGTACTCGTGGCAAATTCGCACTCTTGGGGCGTAATAGAATGCTCTCTTGGGCTTGGGGCTTTCGATCCTCGTTTCCTCCTTCGAATGTGAGCATGTACTCGTGGCAAATTCGCACTCTTGGGGGGCGTAATAGAATGCTCTCTTGGGCTTCGATCCTCGTTCCTTCGAATGTGAGCATGTACTCGTGGCAAATTCGCACTCTTGGGGCGTAATAGAATGCTCTCTTGGGCTTCGATCCTCGTTCATTCGAATGTGAGCATGTACTCGTGGCAAATTCGCACTCTTGGGGCGTAATAATAGAATGCTCTCTTGGGCTTCGATCCTCGTTCCTTCGATTTCGAATAGCATGTACTCGTGGCAAATTCGCACTCTTGGGGCGTAATAGAATGCTGCTCTCTTGGCTTTCTTCTTCGATCCTCGTTCCTTCGAATGTGAGCATGTACTCGTGGCAAATTCGCACTCTCTTGGGGCGTAATAGAATGCTCTCTTGGGCTTCGATCCTCGTTCGTTTCGAATCGAGCATAATGTGAGCAAATTGTACTCGTGGCGTAAAAATTCGCACTCTTGGGGCAAATTCGCACTAATAATAGAATGCTCTCTTGGGCTTCGATCCTCGTTCCTTCGAATGTGAGCATGTACTCGTGGCAAAAATTCGCACTCTTGGGGCGTAATAGAATAGAATGCTCTCTTGGGCTTCTTCGATCCTCGTTCCTTCGAATGTGAGCATGTACTCGTGGCAAATTCACACTCTTGGGGCGTAATAATAGAATGCTCTCTTGGGCTTCGATCCTCGTTCCTTCGAATGTGAGCATGTACTCGTGGCAAATTCGCACTCTTGGGGCGTAATAGAATGCTCTCTCTTGGGTCGATCCTTCGATCCTCGTTCCTTCGAATGTGAGCATGTACTCGTGGCAAATTCGCACTCTTGGGGCGTAATAGAATGCTCTCTTGGGCTTGGGCTTCCGATCGATCCTCGTTCCTTCGAATGTGAGCATGTACTCGTGGCAAATTCGCACTCTTGGGGCGTAATAGAATGCTCTCTTTGGGGCTTCGATCCTCGTTCCTTCGAATGTGAGTATGTACTCTCGTGGCAAATTCGCACTCTTGGGGCGTAATAGAATGCTCTCTTGGGGCTTCGATCCTCGTTCCTTCGAATGTGAGCATGTACTCGTGGCAAATTCGCACTCTTGGGGCGTAATAATAGATGCTGCTCTCTTGGGCTTCGATCGCAAATTCCTTCGAATGTGAGCATGTACTCGTGGCAAATTCGCACTCTTGGGGCGTAATAGAATGCTCTCTTGGGCTTCGATCCTCGTTCCTTCGAATGTGAGCATGTACTCGTAGCAAATTCGCACTCTTGGGGCGTAATAGAATGCTCTCTTGAGGCTTCGATTCGTTCCTTCGAATGTGAGCATGTACTCGTGGCGAATTCGCACTCTTGGGGCGTAATAGAATGCTCTCTTGGGCTTGGGCTTCGATCCTCGTTCCTTCGAATGTGAGCATGTACTCGTGGCAAATTCGCACTCTTGGGGCGTAATAGAATGCTCTCTTGGGGGCTTCGATTCGTTCCTTCGAATGTGAGCATGTACTCGTGGCAAATTCGCACTCTTGGGGCGTATTAGAATGCTCTCTTGGGCTTCTATCCTCGTTCCTTCGAATGTGAGCATGTACTCGTGGCAAATTCGCACTCTTGGGGCGTAATAGAATGCTCTCTTGGGGGCTTCGATCTCGTTCTCGTTCCTTCGAATGTGAGCATGTACTCGTGGCAAATTCGCACTCTTTGGGGCGTAATAATAGAATGCTCTCTTGGGCTTCGATCCTCGTTCCTTCGAATGTGAGCATGTACTCGTGGCAAATTCGCACTCTTTGGGGGGCGTAAGAATGAATGCTCTCTTGGGGCTTCGATCCTCGTTCCTTCGAATGTGAGCATGTACTCGTGGCAAAATTCGCGCACTCTTGGGGCGTAGTAATAGAATGCTCTCTTGGGCTTCGATCCTCGATCCTCGTTCCTTCGAATGTGAGCATGTACTCGTGGCAAATTCGCACTCTTGGGGCGTAATAATAGAATGCTCTCTTGGGCTTCGATCCTCGTTCCTTCGAATGTGAGCATGTACTCGTGGCAAATTCGCACTCTTGGGGCGTAATAGAATGCTCTCTTGGGCTTCGATCCTCGTTCCTTCGAATGTGAGCATGTACTCGTGGCAAATTCGCACTCTTGGGGCGTAATAGAATGCTCTCTTGGGGCTTCGATCCTTGTTCGTTCCTTCGAATGAGCATGTACTCGTGGCAAATTCGCACTCTTGGGGCGTAATAGAATGCTCTCTTGGGCTTCGATCCTCTCGTTCCTTCGAATGTGAGCATGTGGCATGTACTCGTGGCAAATTCGCACTCTTGGGACGTAATAGAATGCTCTTTGGGGGCTTCGATCCTCATTCCGTCGAATGTGAGCATGTACTCGTGGCAAATTCGCACTCTTGGGGCTTAATAGAATGCTCTCTTGGGGCTTCGATCCTCATTCCGTCGAATGTGAGCATATACTCGTGGCAAATTCGCACTCTTGGGGCGTAATAGAATGCTCTCTTGGGCTTCGATCCTCGTTCCTTCGAATGTGAGCATGTACTCGTGGCAAATTCGCACTCTTGGGGCGTAATAATAGAATGCTCTCTTTTGGGCTTCGATCCTCGTTCCTTCGAATGTGAGCATGTACTCGTGGCAAATTCGCACTCTTGGGGCGTAAATAGAATGCTCTCTTGGGCTTCGATCCTCGTTCCTTCGAATGTGAGCATGTACTCGTCATGTACTCGTGGCAAATTCGCACTCTTGGGGCGTAATAGAATGCTCTCTTGGGCTTTCGATCCTCGTTCCTTCGAATGTGAGCATTGTACTCGTGGCAAATTCGCGCACTCTTGGGGCGTAATAATAGAATGCTCTCTTGGGCTTCGATCCTCGTTCCTTCGAATGTGAGCATGTACTCGTGGCAAATTCGCACTCTTTGGGGCGTAATAGAATGCTCTCTTGGGCTTGGGCTTCGATCCTCGTTCCTTCGAATGTGAGCATGTACTCGTGGCAAATTCGCACTCTTGGGGCGTAATAGAATGCTCTCTTGGGCTTCGATCCTCGTTCCTTCGAATGTGAGCATGTACTCGTGGCAAATTCGCACTCTTGGGGCGTAATAGAATGCTCTCTTGGGCTTCGATCCTCGTTCCTTCGAATGTGAGCATGTACTTGTCGCAAATTCGCACTCTTGGGGCCTAATAGAATGTTCTCTTGGGCTTCGATCTTCGTTCCTTCGAAATGAATGTACTCGTGGCTAATTCGCACTCTTGGGGCGTAATAGAATTCTCTCTTGGGCTTCGATCCTCGTTTCCTTCGAATGTGAGCATGTACTCGTGGCAAATTCGCACTCTTGGGGCGTAATAGAATGCTCTCTTGGGCTTCGATCCTCGTTCCTTCGAATGTGAGCATGTACTCGTGGCAAATTCGCTCTCTTGGGGCGTAATAGAATGCTCTCTTGGGCTTCGATCCTCGTTCCTTCTCATATGAGCATGTACTCGTGGCAAATTCGCACTCTTGGGGCCTAATAGAATGCTCTCTCTTGGGCTTCTTCGATCTCGTTCCTTCGAATGTGAGCATGTACTCGTGGCAAATTCGCACTCTTGGGGCGTAATAGAATGCTCTCTTGGGCTTCGATCCTCGTTCCTTCGAATGTGAGCATGTACTCGTGGCAAATTCGCACTCTTGGGGCGTAATAGAATGCTCTCTTGGGCTTCGATCTCGTTCGTTCCTTCGAATGTGAGCATGTACTCGTGGCAAATTCGCACTCTTGGGGCGTAATAGAATGCTCTCTTGGGGGCTTCGATCCTCGTTCCTTCGAATGTGAGCATGTACTCGTGGCAAATTCGCACTCTTGGGGCGTAATAGATGCTCTCTCTGGGGCTTCGATCCTCGTTCCTTCGAATGTGAGAGCATGTACTCGTGGCAAATTCGCACTCTTGGGGCGTAATAGAAATGCTCTCTCTCTGGGGGCTTCGATCCTCGTTCCTTCGAATGTGAGCATGTACTCGTGGCAAATTCGCACTCTTGGGGCGTAATAGAATGCTCTCTCTTGGGCTTCGATCCTCGTTCCTTCGAATGTGAGCATGTACTCGTGGCAAATTCGCACTCTTGGGGCGTAATAGAATGCTCTCTTGGGCTTCGATCTCTCGTTCCTTCGAATGTGAGCATGTACTCGTGGCAAATTCGCACTCTTGGGGCGTAATAGAATGCTCTCTGGGGGCTTCTTCGATCTTCGTTCCTTCGAATGTGAGCATGTACTCGTGGCAAATTCGCACTCTTGGGGCGTAATAGAAAGAATGCTCTCTTGGGGGCTTCGATCCTCGTTCCTTCGTGTGAGCATGTACTCGTGGCAAATTCGCACTCTTGGGGCGTAATAGAATGCTCTTGGGGGCTTCGATCCTCGTTCCTTCGAATGTGAGCATGTACTCGTGGCAAATTCGCACTCTTGGGGCGTAATAGAATGCTCTCTTGGGCTTTCGATCTCTTCGTTCCTTCGAATGTGAGCATGTACTCGTGGCAAATTCGCACTCTTGGGACGTAATAGAATGCTCTCTTTGACTTCTTCGATCCTCGTTCCTTCGAATGTGAGCATGTACTCGTGGCAAATTCGCACTCTTGGGACGTAATAGAATGCTCTCTTTGACTTCTTCGATCCTCGTTCCTTCGAATGTTAGCATGAGCATGTACTCGTGGCAAATTCGCACTCTTGGGGCGTAATAGAATGCTCTCTTGGGGCTTCGATCCTCGTTCCTTCGAATGTGAGCATGTACTCGTGGCAAATTCGCACTCTTGGGGCGTAATAGAATTCTCTCTTGGGGCTTCGATCCTCGTTCCTTCGAATGTGAGCATGTACTCGTGGCAAATTCGCACTCTTGGGGCGTAATAGAATGCTCTCTTGGGCTTCGATCCTCGTTCCTTCGAATGTGAGCATGTACTCGTGGCAAATTCGCACTCTTGGGGCGTAATAGAATGCTCTCTTGGGCTTCGATCCTCGTTCCTTCGAATGTGAGCATGTACTCGTGGCAAATTCGCACTCTTGGGGCGTAATAGAATGCTCTCTTGGGGCTTCGATCCTCGTTCCTTCGAATGTGAGCATGTACTCGTGGCAAATTCGCACTCTTGGGGCGTAATAGAATGCTCTCTTGGGCTTCGATCCTCGTTCCTTCGAATGTGAGCATGTACTCGTGGCAAATTCGCACTCTTGGGGCGTAATAGAATGCTCTCTTGGGCTTTGGGCTTCGATCTCTCGAATTCGGAATGTGAGCATGTACTCGTGGCAAATTCGCACTCTTGGGGCGTAATAGAATGCTCTCTTGGGGCTTCGATCCTCGTTCCTTCGAATGTGAGCATGTACTCGTGGCAAATTCGCACTCTTGGGGCGTAATAGAATGCTCTCTTGGGCTTCGATCCTCGTTCCTTCGAATGTGAGCATGTACTCGTGGCAAATTCGCACTCTTGGGGCGTAATAGAATGCTCTCTTGGGCTTCGATCCTTGTTCCTTCGAATGTGAGCATGTACTCGTGGCAAATTCGCACTCTTGGGGCTTAATAGAATGCTCTCTTGGGGGGGCTTCGATCCTCCTTCCTTCGAATGTGAGCATGTACTCGTGGCAAATTCGCACTCTTGGGGCGTAATAGAATGCTCTCTCTTGGGCTTCGATCCTCGTTCCTTCGAATGTGAGCAGCATGTACTCGTGGCAAATTCGCACTCTGGGCGTAATAGAATAATAGAATGCTCTCTGGGGGCTTCGATCCTCGTTCCTTCGAATGCGAGCATGTACTCGTGGCAAATTCGCACTCTTGGGGCGTAATAGAATGCTCTCTTGGGCTTCGATCCTCGTTCCTTCGAATGCGAGCATGAACTCGTGGCAAATTCGCACTCTTGGGGCGTAATAGAATGAATGCTCTCTTGGGCTTCGATCCTCGTTCCTTCGAATGAGAGCATGAACTCGTGGCAAATTCGCACTCTTGGGGCGTAATAGAATGCTCTCTTGGGCTTCGATCCTCGTTCCTTCGAATGAGAGCATGTACTCGTGGCAAATTCGCACTCTTGAGGCCTAATAGAATGCTCTCTTGGGCTTCGATCCTCGTTCCTTCGAATGAGAGCATGTACTCGTGGCAAATTCGCACTCTTGGGGCGTAATAGAATGCTCTCTTGGGCTTCGATCCTCGTTCCTTCGAATGTGAGCATGTACTCGTGGCAAATTCGCACTCTTGGGGCGTAATAGAATGCTCTCTTGGGCTTCGATACTCGTTCCTCGTTCCTTCGAATGTGAGCATGTACTCGTCGTGGCAAAATTCGCACTCTTGGGGCGTAATAGAATGCTCTCTTGGGCTTCGATCCTCGTTCCTTCGAATGTGAGCATGTACTCGTGGCAAATTCGCACTCTTGGGGCGTAATAGAATGCTCTCTTGGGGGCTTCGATCCTCGATCCTCGTTCCTTCGAATGTGAGCATGTACTCGTGGCAAATTCGCACTCTTGGGGGGCGTAATAGAATGCTCTCTTGGGCTTCGATCCTCGTTCCTTCGAATGTGAGCATGTACTCGTGGCAAATTCGCACTCTTGGGGCGTAATAGAATGCTCTCTTGGGCTTCGATCCTCGTTCCTTCGAATGTGAGCATGTACTCGTGGCAAATTCGCACTCTTGGGGCTTAATAGAATGCTCTCTTGGGGCTTCGATCCTCGTTCCTTCGAATGTGAGTATGTACTCTCGTGGCAAATTCGTACTCTTGGGGCTTAATAGAATGCTCTCTTGGGGCTTCGATCCTCCTTCCTTCGAATGTGAGCATGTACTCGTGGCAAATTCGCACTCTTGGGGCTTAATAGAATGCTCTCTTGGGCTTCGATCCTCGTTCCTTCGAATGTGAGCATGTACTCGTGGCAAATTCGCACTCTTGGGGCGTAATAGAATGCTCTCTTGGGCTTCGATCCTCGTTCCTTCGAATGTGAGCATGTACTCGTGGCAAATTCGCACTCTTGGGGCGTAATAGAATGCTCTCTTGGGCTTCTATCCTCGTTCCTTCGAATGTGAGCATGTACTCGTGGCAAATTCGCACTCTTTGGGGCCTAATAGAATGCTCTCTCTCTTGGGCTTCGATCCTCGTTCCTTCCTTCGAATGTGAGCATGTACTCGTGGCAAATTCGCACTCTTGGGGCGTAATAGAATGCTCTCTTGGGCTTCGATCCTCGTTCCTTCGAATGTGTGCATGTACTCGTGGCAATTCGCACTCTTGGGGCGTAATAGAATGCTCTCTTGGGGCTTCAATTCTCGTTCCTTCGAATGTGAGCATGTACTCGTGGCAAATTCGCACTCTTGGGGCGTAATAGAATGCTCACTTGGGCTTCGATCCTCGTTCCTTCGAATGTGAGCATGTACTCGTGGCAAATTCGCACTCTTGGGGCGTAATAGAATGCTCTCTTGGGCTTCGATCCTCGTTCCTTCGAATGTGAGCATGTACTCGTGGCAAATTCGCACTCTTGGGGCGTAATAGAATGCTCTCTTGGGCTTCGATCCTCGTTCCTTCGAATGTGAGCATGTACTCGTGGCAAATTCGCACTCTTGGGGCGTAATAGAATGCTCTCTTGGGCTTCGATCCTCGTTCCTTCGAATGTGAGCATGTACTCGTGGCAAACTCGCACTCGTGGCAAATTTGGGCACTCTTGGGAATGTGAGCATGTACTCGTGGCAAATTCGCTCTCTTGGGGCGTAATGAATGCTCTCTCTTGGGGCTTCGATCCTCGTTCCTTCGAATGTGAGCATGTACTCGTGGCAAATTCGCACTCTTGGGGCGTAATAGAATGCTCTCTTGGGCTTCGATCCTCGTTCCTTCGAATGTGAGCATGTACTCGTGGCAAATTCGCACTCTTGGGGCGTAATAGAATGCTCTCTTGGGCTTCGATCCTCGTTCCTTCGAATGTGAGCATGAGCATGTACTCGTGGCAAATTCGCACTCTTGGGGCGTAATAGAATGCTCTCTCTTGGGGGCTTCGATCCTCGTTCCTTCGAATGTGAGTATGTACTCGTGGCAAATTCGCACTCTTGGGGCGTAATAGATGCTCTCTCTTGGGCTTCGATCCTCGTTCCTTCGAATGTGAGCATGTACTCGTGGCAAATTCGCACTCTTGGGGCGTAATAGAATGCTCTCTTGGGCTTCGATTCGATCCTCGTTCCTTCGAATGTGAGCATGTGAGCATGTACTCGTGGCAAATTCGCACTCTTGGGCGTATTAGAATGCTCTCTTGGGCTTCGATCCTCGTTCCTCGTTCCTTCGAATGTGAGCATGTACTCGTGGCAAATTCGCACTCTTGGGGCGTAATAGAATGCTCTCTTGGGCTTCGATCCTCGTTCCTTCGAATGTGAGCATGTACTCGTGGCAAATTCGCACTCTTGGGGCGTAATAGAATGCTCTCTTGGGCTTCGATCCTCGTTCCTTCGAATGTGAGCATGTACTCGTGGCAAATTCGCACTCTTGGGGCGTAATAGAATGCTCTCTTTGGGCTTCGATCCTCGTTCCTTCGAATGGGAGCATGTACTCGTGGCAAATTCGCAAATTCGCACTCTTGGGGCGTAATAGAATGCTCACTTGGGCTTCGATCCTCGTTCCTTCGAATGGGAGCATGTACTCGTTGAAAATTCGCACTCTTGGGGCCTAATAGAATGCTCTCTTGGGCTTCGATCCTCGTTCCTTCGAATGTGAGCATGTATCCTTGTTCCTTCGAATGTGAGCATGTACTCGTGGCAAATTCGCACTCTTGGGGCGTAATAGAATGCTCTCTTGGGCTTCGATACTCGTTCCTTCGAATGTGAGCATGTACTCGTTGTAAATTCGCACTCTTGGGGCGTAATAGAATGCTCTGTTGGGCTTCGATCCTCGTTCCTTCGAATGTGAGCATGTACTCGTGGCAAATTCGCACTCTTGGGGCGTAATAGAATGCTCTCTTGGGCTTCGATCCTCGTTCCTTCGAATGTGAGCATGTACTCGTGGCAAATTCGCACTCTTGGGGCGTAATAGAATGCTCTCTTGGGGCTTCGATCCTCGTTCCTTCGAATGTGAGCATGTACTCGTGGCAAATTCGCACTCTTGGGGCGTAATAGAATGCTCTCTTGGGCTTCGATCCTCGTTCCTTCGAATGTGAGCATGTACTCGTGGCAAATTCGCACTCTTGGGGCGTAATAGAATGCTCTCTTGGGCTTCGATCCTCGTTCCTTCGAATGTGAGCATGTACTCGTGGCAAATTCGCACTCTTGGGGCGTAATAGAATGCTCTCTTGGGCTTCGATCCTCGTTCCTTCGAATGTGAGCATGCACTCGTGGCAAATTCGCACTCTTGGGACCTAATAGAATGCTCTTTGGGGGCTTCGATCCTCATTCCGTCGAATGTGAGCATATACTCGTGGCAAATTCGCACTCTTGGGGCATAATAGAATGCTCTCTTGGGCTTCAATCCATGTTCCTTCGAATGTGAGCATGTACTCGTGGCAAATTCGCACTCTTGGGGCGTAATAGAATGCTCTCTTGGGCTTCTTCGATCCCCGTTCCTTCGAATGTGAGCATGTACTCGTGGCAAATTCGCACTCTTGGGGCGTAATAGAATGCTCTCTTGGGCTTCGATCCTCGTTCCTTCGAATGTGAGCATGTACTCGTGGCAAATTCGCACTCTTGGGGCGTAATAGAATGCTCTCTTGGGCTTCGATCCTCGTTCCTTCGAATGTGAGAGCTGTACTACTCGTGGCAAATTCGCACTCTTGGGGCGTAATAGAATGCTCTTTGGGCTTCGATCCTCGTTCCTTCGAATGTGAGCATGTATTCGTGGCAAATTCGCACTCTTGGGGCGTAATAGAATGCTGCTCTCTTGGGCTTCGATCCTCGTTCCTTCCTTCGAATGTGAGCATGTACTCGTGGCAAATTCGCACTCTTGGGGCGTAATAGAATGCTCTCTCTTGGGCTTCGATCCTCGTTCCTTCGAATGTGAGCATGTACTCGTGGCAAATTCGCACTCTTGGGGCGTAATAGAATGCTCTCTTGGGCTTCGATCCTCGTTCCCTTCGAATGAATGTGAGCATGTACTCGTGGCAAATTCGCACTCTTGGGGCGTAATAGAATGCTCTCTTGGGCTTCGATCCTCGTTCCTTCGAATGTGAGCATGTACTCGTGGCAAATTCGCACTCTTGGGGCGTAATAGAATGCTCTCTTGGGCTTCGATCCTCGTCTTCGAATGTGAGCATGTGTACTCGTGGCAAATTCGCACTCTTGGGGCGTAATAGAATGCTCTCTTGGGGCTTCGATCCTCGTTCCTTCGAATGTGAGCATGTACTCGTGGCAAATTCGCACTCTTGGGGCGTAATAGAATGCTCTCTTGGGCTTCGATCCTCGTTCCTTCGAATGTGAGCATGTACTCGTGGCAAATTCGCACTCTTGGGGCGTAATAGAATGCTCTCTTGGGCTTCGATCCTCGTTCCTTCGAATGTGAGCATGTACTCGTGGCAAATTCGCACTCTTGGGGCGTAATAGAATGCTCTCTTGGGCTTCGATCCTCGTTCCTTCGAATGTGAGCATGTACTCGTGGCAAATTCGCACTCTTGGGGCGTAATAGAATGCTCTCTTGGGGCTTCGATCCTCGTTCCTTCGAATGTGAGCATGTACTCGTGGCAAATTCGCACTCTTGGGGCGTAATAGAATTCTCTCTTGGGCTTCGATCCTCGTTCCTTCGAATGTGAGCATGTACTCGTGGCAAATTCGCACTCTTGGGGCGTAATAGAATGCTCTCTTTGGGCTTCGATCCTCGTTCCTTCCAATGTGAGCATGTACTCGTGGCAAATTCGCACTCTTGGGGCGTAATAGAATGCTCTCTTTAATAGAATGCTCTCTGCACTCTTGGGGCTTCGATCCTCGTTTCCTTCGAATGTGAGCATGTACTCGTGGCAAATTCGCACTCTTGGGGCGTAATAGAATGCTCTCTTGGGCTTCGATCCTCGTTCCTTCGAATGTGAGCATGTACTCGTGGCAAATTCGCACTCTTGGGGCGTAATAGAATGCTCTCTTGGGCTTCGATCCTCGTTCCTTCGAATGTGAGCATGTACTCGTGGCAAATTCGCACTCTTGGGGCGTAATAGAATGCTCTCTTGGGCTTCGATCCTCGTTCCTTCGAATGTGAGCATGTACTCGTGGCAAATTCGCACTCTTGGGGCGTAATACAATGCTCTCTTGGGCGTCGATCCTCGTCCTTCGAATGTGAGCATGTACTCGTGGCAAATTCGCACTCTTGGGGCATTATAGAATGCTCTCTCTTGGGATTCGATCCTCGTTTCTTCGAATGTGAGCATGTACTCGTGGCAAATTCGAACTCTTGTGGCGTAATAGAATGCTCTCTTGGGCCTCGATCCTCGTTCCTTCGAATCTTAGCATGTACTCGTGGCAAATTCGCACTCTTGGGGCGTAATAGAATGCTCTCTTGGGGCTTGGATCCTCGTTCCTTCGAATGTGAGCATGTACTCGTGGCAAATTCGCACTCTTGGGGCGTAATAGAATGCTCTCTTGGGCTTCGATCCTCGTTCCTTCGAATGTGAGCATGTACTCGTGGCAAATTCGCACTCTTGGGGCGTAATAGAATGCTCTCTTGGGGCTTCGATCCTCGTTCCTTCGAATGTGAGCATGTACTCGTGGCAAATTCGCACTCTTGGGGCGTAATAGAATGCTCTCTTGGGCTTCGATCCTCGTTCCTTCGAATGTGAGCATGTACTCGTGGCAAATTCGCACTCTTGGGGGCGTAATAGAATGCTCTCTTGGGCTTCGATCCTCGTTCCTTCGAATGTGAGCATGTACTCGTAGCAAATTCGCACTCTTGGTGCGTAATAGAATGCTCTCTTGAGCTTCCATCCTCGTTCCTTCGAATGTGAGCATGTACTCGTGGCAAATTCGCACTCTTGGGGCGTATTAGAATGCTCTCTTGGTCTTCGATCCTCGTTCCTTCGAATGTGAGCATGTACTCGTAGCAAATTCGCACTCTTTGGGGGCGTAATAGAATGCTCTCTCTTGGGCTTCGATCCTCGTTCCTTTCGAATGTGAGCATGTACTCGTGGCAAATTCGCACTCTTGGGGCGTAATAGAATGCTCTCTTGGGCTTCGATCCTCGTTCCTTCGAATGTGAGCATGTACTCGTGGCAAATTCGCACTCTTGGGGCGTAATAGAGAATGCTCTCTCTTGGGCTTCGATCCTCGTTCCTTCGAATGTGGCATGTACTCGTGGCCAATTCGCACTCTTGGGGCGTAATTGAATGCTCTCTTGGGCTTCGATCCTCGTTCCTTCGAATGTGAGCATGTACTCGTGGCAAATTCGCACTCTTGGGGCGTAATAGAATGCTCTCTTGGGCTTCGATCCTCGTTCCTTCGAATGTGAGCATGTACTCGTGGCAAATTCGCACTCTTGGGGCGTAATAGAATGCTCTCTTGGGGCTTCGATCCTCGTTCCTTCGAATGTGAGCATGTACTCGTGGCAAATTCGCACTCTTGGGGCGTAATAGAATGCTCTCTTGGGCTTCGATCCTCGTTCCTTCGAATGTGAGCATGTACTCGTGGCAAATTCGCACTCTTGGGGCGTAATAGAATGCTCTCTTGGGCTTCGATCCTCGTTCCTTCGAATGTGAGCATGTACTCGTGGCAAATTCGCACTCTTGGGGCGTAATAGAATGCTCTCTTGGGGCTTCGATCCTCGTTCCTTCGAATGTGTGCACGTACTCGTGGCAAATTCGCACTCTTGGGGCGTAATAGAATGCTCTCTTCGGCTTCGATCCTCGTTCCTTCGAATGTGAGCATGTACTCGTGGCAAATTCGCACTCTTGGGGCGTAATAGAATGCTCTCTTGGGCTTCGATCCTCGTTCCTTCGAATGTGAGCATGTACTCGTGGCGAATTCGCACTCTTGGGCCGTTTTCTCTCTTGGGCTTCGATCCTCGTTCCTTCGAATGTGAGCATGTACTCGTGGCAAATTCGCACTCTTGGGGCGTAATAGAATGCTCTCTTGGGGCTTCGATCCTCGTTCCTTCGAATGTGAGCATGTACTCGTGGCAAATTCGCACTCTTGGGGCGTAATAGAATGCTCTCTTGGGCTTCGATCCTCGTTCCTTCGAATGTGAGCATGTACTCGTGGCAAATTCGCACTCTTGGGCCGTAATAGAATGCTCTCTCTCTTTGGGCTTCGATCCTCGTTCCTTCGAATGTGAGCATGTACTCGTGGCAAATTCGCACTCTTGGGGCGTAAAAGAATGCTCTCTTGGGCTTCGATCCCGTTCTTCCTCTTCCTTCGAATGTGAGCATGTACTCGTGGCAAATTCGCACTCTTGGGGCGTAATAGAATGCTCTCTTGGGCTTCGATCCTCGTTCCTTCGAATGTCGAATGTGAGCATGTACTCGTGGCAAATTCGCACTCTTGGGGCCTAATAGAATTCTCTCTTGGGGCTTCGATCCTCGTTCCTTCGAATGTGAGCATGTACTCGTGGCAAATTCGCACTCTTGGGACGTAATAGAATGCTCTCTTTGATCTTCGATCCTCGTTCCTTCGAATGTGAGCATGTACTCGTGGCAAATTCGCACTCTTGGGGCGTAATAGAATGCTCTCTTGGGCTTCGATCCTCGTTCCTTCGAATGTGAGCATGTACTCGTGGCAAATTCGCACTCTTGGGGCGTAATAGAATGCTCTCTTGGGCTTCGATCCTCGTTCCTTCGAATGTGAGCATGTACTCGTGGCAAATTCGCACTCTTGGGGCGTAATAGAATGCTCTCTTGGGCTTCGATCCTCGTTCCTTCGAATGTGAGCATGTACTCGTGGCAAATTCGCACTCTTGGGGCGTAATAGAATGCTCTCTTTGGGCTTCGATCCTCGATCCTCGTTCCTTCGAATGTGTTCATGTACTCGTGGCAAATTCGCACTCTTGGGGCGTAATAGAATGCTCTCTTGGGCTTCGATCCTCGTTCCTTCGAATGTGAGCATGTACTCGTGGCAAATTCACACTCTTGGGGCGTAATAGAATGCTCTCTTGGGCTTCGATCCTCGTTCCTTTCCTTCGAATGTGAGCATGTACTCGTGGCAAATTCGCACTCTTGGGGCGTAATAATAGAATGCTCTCTTGGGCTTCGATCCTCGTTCCTTCGAATGTGAGAGCATGTGCTCGTGGCAAATTCGCACTTTTGGGGCGTAATAGAATGCTCTCTTGGGCTTCGATCCTCGTTCCTTCGAAGGTGAGCATGTACTCGTGGCAAATTCGCACTCTTCGGGCGTAATAGAATGCTCTCTTGGGCTTCGATCCTCGTTCCTTCGAATGTGAGCATGTACTCGTGGCAAATTCGCACTCTTGGGGCGTATTAGAATGCTCTCTTGCGCTTCGATCCTCGTTCCTTCGAATGTGAGCATGTACTCGTGGCAAATTCGCACTCTTGGGGCCAAATAGAATGCTCTCTTGGGGCTTCGATCCTCGTTCCTTCGAATGTGAGCATGTACTCGTGGCAAATTCGCACTCTTGGGGGCGTAATAGAATGCTCTCTCTCTTGGGCTTCGATCCTCGTTCCTTCGAATGGGAGCATGTACTCGTGACAAATTCGCACTCTTGGGGGTAATAGAATGCTCTCTTGGGCTTCGATCCTCGTTCCTTCGAATGTGAGCATGTACTCGTGGCAAATTCGCACTCTTGGGGGGGCGTAATAGAATGCTCTCTTGGTCTTCGATCCTCGTTTCCTTCGAATGTGAGCATGTACTCGTGGCAAATTCGCACTCTTGGGGCGTAATAGAATGCTCTCTTGGGCTTCGATCCTCGTTCTTCTTCCTTCGAATGTGAGCATGTACTCGTGGCAAATTCGCACTCTTGGGGCGTAATAGAATGCTCTCTTGGGGGCTTCGATCCTCGTTCCCTGTTCCTTCGAATGTGAGCATGTACTCGTGGCAAATTCGCACTCTTGGGGCGTAATAGAATGCTCTCTTGGGCTTCGATCCTCGTTCCTTCTTCGAATGTGAGCATGTACTCGTGGCAAATTCGCACTCTTGGGGCGTAATAGAATGCTCTCTTGGGCTTCGATCCTCGTTCCTTCGAATGTGAGCATGTACTCGTGGCAAATTCGCACTCTTGGGGCGTAATAGAATGCTCTCTTGGGCTTCGATCCTCGTTCCTTCGAATGTGAGCATGTACTCGTGGCAAATTCGCACTCTTGGGGCGTAATAGAATGCTCTCTTGGGCTTCGATCCTCGTTCCTTCGAATGTGAGCATGTACTCGTGGCAAATTCGCACTCTTGGGGCGTAATAGAATGCTCTCTTGGGCTTGGGCTTCGATCCTCGTTCCTTCAAATGTGAGCATGTACTCGTGGCAAATTCGCACTCTTGGGGCGTAATAGAATGCTCTCTTGGGCTTCGATCCTCGTTCCTTTCGAATGTGAGCATGTACTCGTGGCAAATTCGCACTCTTGGGGCGTAATAGAATGCTCTCTTGGGCTTCGATCCTCGTTCCTTCGAATGTGAGCATGTACTCGTGGCAAATTCGCACTCTTGGGGCGTAATAGAATGCTCTCTTGGGCTTCGATCCTCGTTCCTTCGAATGTGAGCATGTACTCGTGGCAAATTCGCACTCTTGGGGCGTAATAGAATGCTCTCTTGGGCTTCGATCCTCGTTCCTTCGAATGTGAGCATGTACTCGTGGCAAAATTCGCACTCTTTGGGGGCGTAATAGAATGCTCTCTTGGGGCTTCGATCCTCGTTCCTTCGAATGTGAGATGCATGTACTCGTGGCAAATTCGCACTCTTGGGGCGTAATAGAATGCTCTCTTGGGCTTCGATCCTCGTTCCTTCGAATGTGAGCATGTACTCGTGGCAAATTCGCACTCTTGGGGCGTAATAGAATGCTCTCTTGGGCTTCGATCCTCGTTCCTTCGAATGTGAGCATGTACTCGTGGCTAATTCGCACTCTTGGGGCGTAATAGAATGCTCTCTTGGGCTTCGATCCTCGTTTCCTTCGAATGTGAGCATGTACTCGTGGCAAATTCGCACTCTTGGGGCGTAATAGAATGCTCTCTTGGGCTTCGATCCTAATTCCTTCGATTGTGTGCATGTACTCGTGGCAAATTCGCACTCTTGGGGCGTAATAGAATGCTCTCTTGGGCTTCGATCCTCGTTCCTTCGAATGTGAGCATGTACTCGTGGCAAATTCGCACTCTTGGGGCGTAATAGAATGCTCTCTTGGGCTTCGATCCTCGTTCCTTCGAATCTGAGCATGTACTCGTGGCTAATTCGCACTCTTGGGGGCGTAATAGAATGCTCTCTTGGGCTTCGATCCTCGTTCCTTCGAATGTGAGCAAATACTCGTGGCAAATTCGCACTCTTGGGGCGTAATAGAATGCTCTCTTGGGCTTCGATCCTCGTTCCTTCGAATGTGAGCATGTACTCGTGGCAAATTCGCACTCTTGGGGCGTAATAGAATGCTCTCTTGGGCTTCGATCCTCCTTCCTTCGAATGTGAGCATGTACTCGTGACAAATTCGCACTCGCACTCTTGGGGCGTAATAGAATGCTCTCTTGGGCTTCGATCCTCGTTCCTTCGAATGTGAGCATGTACTCGTGGCAAATTCGCACTCTTGGGGCTTAATAGAATGCTCTCTTGGGCTTCGATCCCCGTTCCTCGTTCCTTCGAATGTGTGCATGTACCCGTGGCAAATTCGCACTCTTGGGGCGTAATAGAATGCTCTCTTGGGCTTCGATCCTCGTTCCTTCTTCGAATGAGCATGTACTCGTGGCAAATTCGCACTCTTGGGGCGTAATAGAATGCTCTCTCTTGGGCTTCGATCCTCGTTCCTTCGAATGTGAGCATGTACTCGTGGCAAATTCGCACTCTTGGGGCGTAATAGAATGCTCTCTTGGGCTTCGATCCTCGTTCGTTCCTTCGAATGTGAGCATGTACTCGTGGCAAATTCGCACTCTTGGGGCGTAATAGAAATGCTCTCTCTTGGGCTTCGATGCTCATTCCTTCGAATGTGAGCATGCACTCGTGGCAAATTCGCACTATTTGGGGCGTAATAGAATGCTCTCTTGGGGCTTCGATCCTCGTTCCTTCGAATGTGAGCATGTACTCGTGGCAAATTCGCACTCTTGGGGCGTAATAGAATGCTCTCTTGGGCTTCGATCCTCGTTCCTTCGAATGTGAGCATGTACTCGTGGCAAATTCGCACTCTTGGGGGCGTAATAGAATGCTCTCTTGGGGGCTTCGATCCTCGTTCCTTCGAATGTGAGCATGTACTCGTGGCAAATTCGCACTCTTCGGGCGTAATAGAATGCTCTCTTGGGCTTCGATCCTCGTTCTTTCGAATGTGAGCATGTACTCGTGGCAAATTCGCACTCTTCGGGCGTAATAGAATGCTCTCTTGGGCTTCAATCCTCGTTCCTTCGAATGTGAGCATGTACTCGTGGCAAATTCGCACTCTTGGGTCGTAATAGAATGCTCTCTTGGGCTTCGATCCTCGTTCCTTCGAATGTGAGCATGTACTCGTGGCAAATTCGCACTCTTGGGGCGTAATAGAATGCTCTCTTGGGCTTCGCTTCGATCCTCGTTCCTTCGAATGTGAGCATGTACTCGTGGCCAATTCGCACTCTTCGGGCCTAATAGAATGCTCTCTTGGGGCTTCGATCCTCGTTCCTTCGAAAGTGAGCATGTACTCGTGGCAAATTCGCACTCTTGGGCGTAATAGAATGCTCTCTTCGTGGCAAATTCGCACTCTTGGGGCGTAATAGAATGCTCTCTTGGGGCGTAATCGAATGCTCTCTTGGGCTTCGATCCTCGTTCCTTCGAATGTGAGCATGTACTCGTGGCAAATTCGCACTCTTGGGGCGTAATAGAATGCTCTCTTGGGGCTTCGATCCTCGTTCCTTCGAATGTGAGCATGTACTCGTGGCAAATTCGCACTCTTGGGGCGTATTATAATGCTCTCTTGGGCTTCGATCCTCGTTCGTTCCTTCGAATGTGAGCATGTACTCGTGGCAAATTCGCACTCTGGGGGGGCGTAATAGAATGCTCTCTTGGGCTTCGATCCTCGATCCTCGTCGTTTCCTTCGAATGTGAGCATGTACTCGTGGCAAATTCGCACTCTTGGGGCGTAATAGAATGCTCTCTTGGGCTTCGATCCTCGTTCCTTCGAATGTGAGCATGTACTCTCGTGGCAAATTCGCACTCTTGGGGCGTAATAGAATGCTCTCTTGGGCTTCGATCCTCGTTCCTTCGAATGTGAGCATGTACTCGTGGCAAATTCGCACTCTTGGGGCGTAATAGAATGCTCTCTTGGGCTTCGATCCTCGTTCCTTCGAATGTGAGCATGTACTCGTGGCAAATTCGCACTCTTGGGGCGTAATAGAATGCTCTCTTGGGCTTCGATCCTCGTTCCTTCGAATGTGAGCATGTACTCGTGGCAAATTCGCACTCTTGGGGCGTAATAGAATGCTCTCTTGGGGCTTCGATCCTCGTTCCTTCGAATGTGAGCATGTACTCGTGGCAAATTCGCACTCTTGGGGCGTAATAGAATGATCTCTTGGGCTTCGATCCTCGTTCCTTCGAATGTGAGCATGTACTCGTGGCAAATTCGCACTCTTGGGGGCGTAATAGAATGCTCTCTCTTGGGCTTCGATCCTCGTTCCTTCGAATGTGAGCATGTACTCGTGGCAAATTCGCACTCTTGGGGCGTAATAGAATGCTCTCTTGGGCTTCGATCCTCGTTCCTTCGAATGTGAGCATGTACTCGTGGCAAATTCGCACTCTTGGGGCGTAATAGAATGCTCTCTTGGGCTTCGATCCTCGTTTTCTTCGAATGTGAGCATGTACTCGTGGCAAATTCGCACTCTTGGGGCGTAATAGAATGCTCTCTTGGGCTTCGATCCTCGTTCCTTCGAATGTGAGCATGTGCTCGTGGCAAATTCGCACTCTTGGAGCGTAATAGAATGCTCTCTTGGGCTTCGATCCTCGTTCCTTCGAAGGTGAGCATGTACTCGTGGCAAATTCGCACTCTTGGGGCGTAATAGAATGCTCTCTTGGGCTTCGATCCTCGTTCCTTCGAATGTGAGCATGTACTCGTGGCAAATTCGCACTCTTGGGGCGTAATAGAATGCTCTCTTGGGCTTCGATCCTCGTTCCTTCGAATGTGAGCATGTACTCGTGGCAAATTCGCACTCTTGGGGCGTAATAGAATGCTCTCTTGGGCTTCGATCCTCGTTCCTTCGAATGTGAGCATGTACTCGTGGCAAATTCGCACTCTTGGGGCGTAATAGAATGCTCTCTTGGGGCTTCGATCCTCATTCCTTCGAATGTGAGCATGTATTCGTGGCAAATTCGCACTCTTGGGGCGTAATAGAATGCTCTCTTGGGCTTCGATCCTCGTTCCTTCAAATGTGAGCATGTACTCGTGGCAAATTCGCACTCTTGGAGCTTAATAGAATGCTCTCTTGGGGCTTCGATCCTCCTTCCTTCGAATGTGAGCATGTACTCGTGGTAAATTCGCACTCTTGGGGCGTAATAGAATGCTCTCTTGGGCTTCGATCCTCGTTTCCTTCGAATGTGAGCATGTACTCGTGGCAAATTCGCACTCTTGGGGCGTAATAGAATGCTCTCTTGGGCTTCGATCCTCGTTCCTTCGAATGTGAGCATGTACTCGTGGCAAATTCGCACTCTTGGTGCGTAATAGAATGCTCTCTTGGGCTTCGATCCTCGTTCCTTCGAATGTGAGCATGTACTCGTGGCAAATTCGCACTCTTGGGGGGTAATAGAATGCTCTCTTGGGCTTCGATCCTCGTTCCTTCGAATGTGAGCATGTACTCGTGGCAAATTCGCACTCTTGGGGCGTAATAGAATGCTCTCTTGGGCTTCGATCCTCGTTCCTTCGAATGTGAGCATGTACTCGTGGCTAATTCGCACTCTTGGGGCGTAATAGAATGCTCTCTTGGGCTTCGATCCTCGTTTCCTTCGAATGTGAGCATGTACTCGTGGCAAATTCGCACTCTTGGGGCGTAATAGAATGCTCTCTTGGGCTTCGATCCTCGTTCCTTCGATTGTGTGCATGTACTCGTGGCAAATTCGCACTCTTGGGGCGTAATAGAATGCTCTCTTGGGCTTCGATCCTCGTTCCTTCGAATGTGAGCATGTACTCGTGGCAAATTCGCACTCTTGGGGCGTAATAGAATGCTCTCTTTGATCTTCGATCCTCGTTCCTTCGAATGTTAGCATGTACTCGTGGCAAATTCGCACTCTTGGGGCGAAATAGAATGCTCTCTTGGGCTTCGATCCTCGTTCCTTCGAATGTGAGCATGTACTCGTGGCAAAATTCGCACTCTTAGGCCGTAATAGAATGCTCTCTTGGGCTTCGATCCTCGTTCCTTCGAATGTAAGCATGTACTCGTGGCAAATTCGCACTCTTGGGGCGTATTAGAATGCTCTCTTGGGCTTCGATACTCGTTCCTTCGAATGTGAGCATGTACTCGTGGCAAATTCGCACTCTTGGGGCGTAATAATAGAATGCTCTCTTGGGCTTCGATCCTCGTTCCTTCGAATGTGAGCATGTACTCGTGGCAAATTCGCACTCTTGGGGCGTAATAGAATGCTCTCTTGGGCTTCGATCCTCGTTCCTTCGAATGTGAGCATGTACTCGTGGCAAATTCGCACTCTTGGGGCGTAATAGAATGCTCTCTTGGGCTTCGATCCTCGTTTCCTTCGAATGTGAGCATGTACTCGTGGCTAATTCGCACTCTTGGGGCGTAATAGAATGCTCTCTTGGGCTTCGATCCTCGTTTCCTTCGAATGTGAGCATGTACTCGTGGCAAATTCGCAATCTTGGGACGTAATAGAATGCTCTCTTGGGCTTCGATCCTCGTTCCTTCGATTGTGTGCATGTACTCGAGGCAAATTCGCACTCTTTGGGCGTAATAGAATGCTCTCTTGGGCTTCGATCCTCGTTCCTTCGAATGTGAGCATGTACTCGTGGCAAATTCGCACTCTTGGGGCGTAATAGAATGCTCTCTTGGGCTTCGATCATCGTTCCTTCGAATCTGAGCATGTACTCGTGGCTAAGTCGCACTCTTGGGGCGTAATAGAATGCTCTCTTGGGCTTCGATCCTCGTTCCTTCGAATGTGAGCATGTACTCGTGGCAAATTCGCACTCTTGGGGCGTAATAGAATGCTCTCTTGGGCTTCGATCCTCGTTCCTTCGAATGTGAGCATGTACTCGTGGCAAATTCGCACTCTTGGGGCGTAATAGAATGCTCTCTTGGGCTTCGATCCTCGTTCCTTCGAATGTGAGCATGTACTCGTGGCAAATTCGCACTCTTGGGGCGTAATAGAATGCTCTCTTGGGCTTCGATCCTCGTTCCTTCGAATGTGAGCATGTACTCGTGGCAAATTCGCACTCTTTGGGGCGTAATAGAATGCTCTCTTGGGCTTCGATCCTCGTTCCTTCGAATGTGAGCATGTACTCGTGGCAAATTCGCACTCTTGGGGCGTAATAGAATGCTCTCTTGGGCTTCGATCCTCGTTCCTTCGAATGTGAGCATGTACTCGTGGCAAATTCGCACTCTTGGGGCGTAATAGAATGCTCTCTTGGGCTTCGATCCTCGTTCCTTCGAATGTGAGCATGTACTCGTGGCAAATTCGCACTCTTGGGGCGTAATAGAATGCTCTCTTGGGCTTCGATCCTCGTTTCTTCGATCCTCGTTTCTTCGAATGTGAGCATGTACTCGTGGCAAATTCGCACTCTTGGGGCGTAATAGAATGCTCTCTTGGGCTTCGATCCTCGTTCCTTCGAATGTGAGCATGTACTCGTGGCAAATTCGCACTCTTGGGGCGTAATAGAATGCTCTCTTGGGCTTCGATCCTCGTTCCTTCGAATGTGAGCATGTACTCGTGGCAAATTCGCACTCTTGGGGCGTAATAGAATGCTCTCTTGGGCTTCGATCCTCGTTCCTTCGAATGTGAGCATGTACTCGTGGCAAATTCGCACTCTTGGGGCGTAATAGAATGCTCTCTTGGGCTTCGATCCTCGTTCCTTCGAATGTGAGCATGTACTCGTGGCAAATTCGCACTCTTGGGGCGTAATAGAATGCTCTCTTGGGCTTCGATCCTCGTTCCTTCGAATGTGAGCATGTACTCGTGGCAAATTCGCACTCTTGGGGCGTAATAGAATGCTCTCTTGGGCTTCGATCCTCGTTCCTTCGAATGTGAGCATGTACTCGTGGCAAATTCGCACTCTTGGGGCGTAATAGAATGCTCTCTTGGGCTTCGATCCTCGTTCCTTCGAATGTGAGCATGTACTCGTGGCAAATTCGCACTCTTGGGGCGTAATAGAATGCTCTCTCTTGGGCTTCGATCCTCGTTCCTTCGAATGTGAGCATGTACTCGTGGCAAATTCGCACTCTTGGGGCGTAATAGAATGCTCTCTTGGGCTTCGATCCTCGTTCCTTCGAATGTGAGCATGTACTCGTGGCAAATTCGCACTCTTGGGGCGTAATAGAATGCTCTCTTGGGCTTCGATCCTCGTTCCTTCGAATGTGAGCATGTACTCGTGGCAAATTCGCACTCTTGGGGCGTAATAGAATGCTCTCTTGGGCTTCGATCCTCGTTCCTTCGAATGTGAGCATGTACTCGTGGCAAAATTCGCACTCTTGGGGCGTAATAGAATGCTCTCTTGGGCTTCGATCCTCGTTCCTTCGAATGTGAGCATGTACTCGTGGCAAATTCGCACTCTTGGGGCGTAATAGAATGCTCTCTTGGGCTTCGATCCTCGTTCCTTCGAATGTGAGCATGTACTCGTGGCAAATTCGCACTCTTGGGGCGTAATAGAATGCTCTCTTGGGCTTCGATCCTTGTTCCTTCGAATGTGAGCATGTACTCGTGGCAAATTCGCACTCTTGGGGCGTAATAGTATGCTCTCTTGGGCTTCGATCCTCGTTCCTTCGAATGTGAGCATGTACTCGTGGCAAATTCGCACTCTTGGGGCGTAATAGAATGCTCTCTTGGGCTTCGATCCTCGTTCCTTCGAATGTGAGCATGTACTCGTGGCAAATTCGCACTCTTGGGGCGTAATAGAATGCTCTCTTGGGCTTCGATCCTCGTTCCTTCGAATGTGAGCATGTACTCGTGGCAAAATTCGCACTCTTGGGGCGTAATAGAATGCTCTCTTGGGCTTCGATCCTCGTTCCTTCGAATGTGAGCATGTACTCGTGGCAAATTCGCACTCTTGGGGCGTAATAGAATGCTCTCTTGGGCTTCGATCCTCGTTCCTTCGAATGTCTGAGCATGTACTCGTGGCAAATTCGCACTCTTGGGGCGTAATAGAATGCTCTCTTGGGCTTCGATCCTCGTTCCTTCGAATGTGAGCATGTACTCGTGGCAAATTCGCACTCTTGGGGCGTAATAGAATGCTCTCTTGGGCTTCGATCCTCGTTCCTTCGAATGTGAGCATGTACTCGTGGCAAATTCGCACTCTTGGGGCGTAATAGAATGCTCTCTTGGGCTTCGATCCTCGTTCCTTCGAATGTGAGCATGTACTCGTGGCAAATTCGCACTCTTGGGGCGTAATAGAATGCTCTCTTGGGCTTCGATCCTCGTTCCTTCGAATGTGAGCATGTACTCGTGTGGCAAATTCGCACTCTTGGGGCGTAATAGAATGCTCTCTTGGGCTTCGATCCTCGTTCCTTCGAATGTGAGCATGTACTCGTGGCAAATTCGCACTCTTGGGGCGTAATAGAATGCTCTCTTGGGCTTCGATCCTCGTTCCTTCGAATGTGAGCATGTACTCGTGGCAAATTCGCACTCTTGGGGCGTAATAGAATGCTCTCTTGGGCTTCGATCCTCGTTCCTTCGAATGTGAGCATGTACTCGTGGCAAATTCGCACTCTTGGGGCGTAATAGAATGCTCTCTTGGGGCTTCGATCCTCGTTCCTTCGAATGTGAGCATGTACTCGTGGCAAATTCGCACTCTTGGGGCGTAATAGAATGCTCTCTTGGGCTTCGATCCTCGTTCCTTCGAATGTGAGCATGTACTCGTGGCAAATTCGCACTCTTGGGGCGTAATAGAATGCTCTCTTGGGCTTCGATCCTCGTTCCTTCGAATGTGAGCATGTACTCGTGGCAAATTCGCACTCTTGGGGCGTAATAGAATGCTCTCTTGGGCTTTGATCCTCGTTCCTTCGAATGTGAGCATGTACTCGTTGCAAATTCGCACTCTTGGGGCGTAATAGATTGCTCTCTTGGGCTTCGATCCTCGTTCCTTCGAATGTGAGCATGTACTCGTGGCAAATTCGCACTCTTGGGGCGTAATAGAATGCTCTCTTGGGGCTTCGATCCTCGTTCCTTCGAATGTGAGCATGTACTCGTGGCAAATTCGCACTCTTGGGGCGTAATAGAATGCTCTCTTGGGCTTCGATCCTCGTTCCTTCGAATGTGAGCATGTACTCGTGGCAAATTCGCACTCTTGGGGCGTAATAGAATGCTCTCTTGGGCTTCGATCCTCGTTCCTTCGAATGTGAGCATGTACTCGTGGCAAATTCGCACTCTTGGGGCGTAATAGAATGCTCTCTTGGGGCTTCGATCCTCGTTCCTTCGAATGTGAGCATGTACTCGTGGCAAATTCGCACTCTTGGGGCGTAATAGAATGCTCTCTTGGGCTTCGATCCTCGTTCCTTCGAATGTGAGAGCATGTACTCGTGGCAAATTCGCACTCTTGGGGCGTAATAGAATGCTCTCTTGGGCTTCGATCCTCGTTCCTTCGAATGTGAGCATGTACTCGTGGCAAATTCGCACTCTTGGGGCGTAATAGAATGCTCTCTTGGGCTTCGATCCTCGTTCCTTCGAATGTGAGCATGTACTCGTGGCAAATTCGCACTGTTGGGGCGTAATAGAATGCTCTCTTGGGCTTCGATCCTCGTTTCTTCGAATGTGAGCATGTACTCGTGGCAAAATTCGCACTCTTGGGGCGTAATAGAATGCTCTCTTGGGGCTTCGATCCTCTCGTTCCTTCAAATGTGAGCATGTACTCGTGGCAAATTCGCACTCTTGGGGCGTAATAGAATGCTCTCTTGGGCTTCGATCCTCGTTCCTTCGAATGTGAGCATGTACTCGTGGCAAATTCGCACTCTTGGGGCGTAATAGAATGCTCTCTTGGGCTTCGATCCTCGTTCCTTCGAATGTGAGCATGTACTCGTGGCAAATTCGCACTCTTGGGGCGTAATAGAATGCTCTCTTGGGCTTCGATCCTCGTTCCTTCGAATGTGAGCATGTACTCGTGGCAAATTCGCACTCTTGGGGCGTAATAGAATGCTCTCTTGGGCTTCGATCCTCGTTCCTTCGAATGTGAGCATGTACTCGTGGCAAATTCGCACTCTTGGGGCGTAATAGAATGCTCTCTTGGGCTTCGATCCTCGTTCCTTCGAATGTGAGCATGTACTCGTGGCAAATTCGCACTCTTGGGGCGTAATAGAATGCTCTCTTGGGCTTCGATCCTCGTTCCTTCGAATGTGAGCATGTACTCGTGGCAAATTCGCACTCTTGGGGCGTAATAGAATGCTCTCTTGGGCTTCGATCCTCGTTCCTTCGAATGTGAGCATGTACTCGTGGCAAATTCGCACTCTTGGGGCGTAATAGAATGCTCTCTTGGGCTTCGATCCTCGTTCCTTCGAATGTGAGCATGTACTCGTGGCAAATTCGCACTCTTGGGGCGTAATAGAATGCTCTCTTGGGCTTCGATCCTCGTTCCTTCGAATGTGAGCATGTACTCGTGGCAAATTCGCACTCTTGGGGCGTAATAGAATGCTCTCTTGGGCTTCGATCCTCGTTCCTTCGAATGTGAGCATGTACTCGTGGCAAATTCGCACTCTTGGGGCGTAATAGAATGCTCTCTTGGGCTTCGATCCTCGTTCCTTCGAATGTGAGCATGTACTCGTGGCAAATTCGCACTCTTGGGGCGTAATAGAATGCTCTCTTGGGCTTCGATCCTGGGCTTCGATCCTCGTTCCTTCGAATGTGAGCATGTACTCGTGGCAAATTCGCACTCTTGGGGCGTAATAGAATGCTCTCTTGGGCTTCGATCCTCGTTCCTTCGAATGTGAGCATGTACTCGTGGCAAATTCGCACTCTGGGGGGCGTAATAGAATGCTCTCTTGGGCTTCGATCCTCGTTCCTTCGAATGTGAGCATGTACTCGTGGCAAATTCGCACTCTTGGGGCGTAATAGAATGCTCTCTTGGGGCTTCGATCCTCGTTCCTTCGAATGTGAGCATGTACTCGTGGCGAAATCGCACTCTTGGGGCGTAATAGAATGCTCTCTTGGGCTTCGATCCTCGTTCCTTCGAATGTGAGCATGTACTCGTGGCAAATTCGCACTCTTGGGGCGTAATAGAATGCTCTCTTGGGCTTCGATCCTCGTTCCTTCGAATGGGAGCATGTACTCGTGGCAAATTCGCACTCTTGGGGCGTAATAGAATGCTCTCTTGGGCTTCGATCCTCGTTCCTTCGAATGGGAGCATGTACTCGTGGCAAATTCGCACTCTTGGGGGTAATAGAATGCTCTCTTGGGCTTCGATCCTCGTTCCTTCGAATGTGAGCATGTACTCGTGGCAAATTCGCACTCTTGGGGCGTAATAGAATGCTCTCTTGGGCTTCGATCCTCGTTCCTTCGAATGTGAGCATGTACTCGTGGCAAATTCGCACTCTTGGGGCGTAATAGAATGCTCTCTTGGGCTTCGATCCTCGTTCCTTCGAATGCGAGCATGTATTCGCACTCTTGGGGCGTAATAGAATGCTTTCTTGGGCTTCGATCCTCGTTCCTTCGAATGTGAGCATGTACTCGTGGCAAATTCGCACTCTTGGGGCGTAATAGAATGCTCTCTTGGGCTTCGATCCTCGTTCCTTCGAATGTGAGCATGTACTCGTGGCAAATTCGCACTCTTGGGGCGTAATAGAATGCTCTCTTGGGCTTCGATCCTCGTTCCCTTCGAATGTGAGCATGTACTCGTGGCAAATTCGCACTCTTGGGGCGTAATAATAGAATGCTCTCTTGGGCTTCGATCCTCGTTCCTTCGAATGTGAGCATGTACTCGTGGCAAATTCGCACTCTTGGGGCGTAATAGAATGCTCTCTTGGGCTTCGATCCTCGTTCCTTCGAATGTGAGCATGTACTCGTGGCAAATTCGCACTCTTGGGGCGTAATAGAATGCTCTCTTGGGCTTCGATCCTCGTTCCTTCGAATGTGAGCATGTACTCGTGGCAAATTCGCACTCTTGGGGTGTAATAGAATGCTCTCTTGGGGCTTCGATCCTCGTTCCTTCGAATGTGAGCATGTACTCGTGGCAAATTCGCACTCTTGGGGCGTAATAGAATGCTCTCTTGGGCTTCGATCCTCGTTCCTTCGAATGTGAGCATGTACTCGTGGCGAATTCGCACTCTTGGGGCGTAATAGAATGCTCTCTTGGGGCTTCGATCCTCGTTCCTTCGAATGTGAGCATGTACTCGTGGCGAATTCGCACTCTTGGGGCGTAATAGAATGCTCTCTTGGGCTTCGATCCTCGTTCCTTCGAATGTGAGCATGTACTCATAGCGAAAATTCGCACTCTTGGGGCGTAATAGAATGCTCTCTTGGGCTTCGATCCTCGTTCCTTCGAATGTGAGCATGTACTCGTGGCAAATTCGCACTCTTGGGGCGTAATAGAATGCTCTCTTGGGCTTCGATCCTCGTTCCTTCGAATGTGAGCATGTACTCGTGGCAAATTCGCACTCTTGGGGCGTAATAGAATGCTCTCTTGGGCTTCGATCCTCGTTCCTTCGAATGTGAGCATGTACTCGTGGCAAATTCGCACTCTTGGGGCGTAATAGAATGCTCTCTTGGGCTTCGATCCTCGTTCCTTCGAATGTGAGCATGTACTCGTGGCAAATTCGCACTCTTGGGGCGTAATAGAATGCTCTCTTGGGCTTCGATCCTCGTTCCTTCGAATGTGAGCATGTACTCGTGGCAAATTCGCACTCTTGGGGCATAATAGAATGCTCTCTTGGGGTTTCGATCCTCGTTCCTTCGAATGTGAGCATGTACTCGTGGCGAATTCGCACTCTTGGGGCGTAATAGAATGCTCTCTTGGGCTTCGATCCTCGTTCCTTCGAATGTGAGCATGTACTCGTGGCAAATTCGCACTCTTGGGGCGTAATAGAATGCTCTCTTGGGCTTCGATCCTCGTTCCTTCGAATGTGAGCATGTACTCGTGGCAAATTCGCACTCTTGGGGGCGTAATAGAATGCTCTCTTGGGCTTCGATCCTCGTTCCTTCGAATGTGAGCATGTACTCGTGGCAAATTCGCACTCTTGGGGCGAAATAGAATGCTCTCTTGGGCTTCGATCCTCGTTCCTTCGAATGTGAGCATGTACTCGTGGCAAATTCGCACTCTTGGGGCGTAATAGAATGCTCTCTTGGGCTTCGATCCTCGTTCCTTCGAATGTGAGCATGTACTCGTGGCAAATTCGCACTCTTGGGGCGTAATAGAATGCTCTCTTGGGCTTCGATCCTCGTTCCTTCGAATGTGTTCATGTACTCGTGGCAAATTCGCACTCTTGGGGCGTAATGGAATGCTCTCTTGGGGGCTTCGATCCTCGTTCCTTCGAATGTGAGCATGTACTCGTGGCAAATTCGCACTCTTGGGGCGTAATAGAATGCTCTCTTGGGCTTCGATCCTCGTTCCTTCGAATGTGAGCATGTACTCGTGGCAAATTCGCACTCTTGGGGCGTAATAGAATGCTCTCTTGGGCTTCGATACCCGTTCCTTCGAATGTGAGCATGTAGTGGTGGCAAATTCGCACTCTTGGGGCGTAATAGAATGCTCTCTTGGGCTTCGATCCTCGTTCCTTCGAATGTGAGCATGTACTCGTGGCAAATTCGCACTCTTGGGGAGTAATAGAATGCTCTCTTGGGCTTCGATCCTCGTTTCCTTCGAATGTGAGCATGTACTCGTGGCGAATTCGAACTCTTGGGGCGTCATAGAATGCTCCCTTGGGCTTCGATCCTCGTTCCTTCGAATGTGAGCATGTACTCGTGGCAAATTCGCACTCTTGGGGCGTAATAGAATGCTCTCTTGGGCTTCGATCCTCGTTCCTTCGAATGTGAGCATGTACTCGTGGCAAATTCGCACTCTTGGGCCGTAATAGAATGCTCTCTTGGGCTTCGATCCTCGTTCCTTCGAATGTGAGCATGTACTCGTGGCAAATTCGCACTCTTGGGGCGTAATAGAATGCTCTCTTGGGCTTCGATCCTCGTTCCTTCGAATGTGAGCATGTATCGTGGTAAATTCGCACTCTTGGGGCGTAATAGAATGCTCTCTTGGGGCTTCGATCCTCGTTCCTTCGAATGTGAGCATGTACTCGTGGCAAATTCGCACTCTTGGGGGTAATAGAATGCTCTCTTGGGCTTCGATCCTCGTTCCTTCGAATGTGAGCATGTACTCGTGCGTAATAAATTCGCACTCTTGGGGCGTTAATAGAATGCTCTCTTGGGCTCTTCGATCCTCGTTCCTTCGAATGTGCTGGTGAGCATGTTCTCGTGGCAAAATTCGCACTCTTGGGGCGTAATAGAATGCTCTCTTGGGCTTCGATCCTCGTTCTTCGAATGTGAGCATGTACTCGTGGAAATTCGCACTCTTGGGGCGTAATAGAATGCTATCTTGGGCTTCGATCCTCGTTCCTTCGAATGCGAGCATGTACTCGTGGCAAATTCGCACTCTTGGGGGCGTAATCGCTCTTTGGGAACGCAATGCTCTCTTGGGCTTCGATCCTCGTTCCTTCGAATGTGAAAGCATGTACTCGTGGCAAATTCGCACTCTTGGGGCGTAATAGAATGCTCCTCTTGGGCTTCGAATCCACGTTCCTTCGAATGTGAGCATGTACTCGTGGCAAATTCGCACTCTTAGGGCGTAAATAGAATGCTCTCTTGGGCTTCGATCCTCGTTCCTTCGAATGTGAGCATGTACTAGTGGCAAATTCGCACATTCCTTGGGGCGTAATAGAATGCCCTCTTTGGGCTTCGATCCCCTGTATTCGTGTTCCTTCGATCTATGTCCCACCTGTGAGCATGTACTGTGGCAAATTCGCACATCTTGGGGCGTTTAATAGAATGCTCTCTTCGGGCTTCTTTATCCTCGTTCCTTCGAATGTGAGCATGGTACTCGAGTGGCAAATTCGCACTCTTGGGGCGTAAATAGAATGCTCTCTTGGGCTTGCGATCCTCGTTACCTTCGATGTGAGCATGTACTCGTGGCTATAAAAATTGGCGCACTACTTGGGGCGTTCGAATGCCTCTCTTGTAAGGATAATTCGATACGTTCCTTCGAAATTTGTACTCGTGGCAAGATTTCGCACTCTTGGGGCGTAATAGAATGCTCTCTTGGGCTTCTCGCGATCCTCGTTCTTCGAATGTGAGCATTGTACTCGTGGCGAAATTCGCACTCTCTTGGGGCGTAATAGAATGCTCTCTTTGGGCTTCGACTGTTCCTCGTTCTTCGAATGTGAGCATGTACTCGTGGCAGGAATTCGCACTCTTGGGGCGTAATAGAATGCTCTCTTGGGCTTCGATCCTCGTTTCCTTCGAATGTGAGCATCATGTACTCGTCGTGGCAAATTCGCACTCTTGGGGCGATAGAATGCTACTCTTGGCTTGGGCGATCCTCGTTCCTTCGAATTTGTGAGCATGTACTCGTGGCAAAATTCGCACTCTTGGGGCGTAATAGAATGCTCTCTTGGGCTTCGATCCTCGTTCCTTCGAATTGTGTGAGCATGTACTCGTGGCGAATTCGCACTCTTGGGGCGTAATAGAATGCTCTCTTGGGCTTCGATCCTCGTTCCTTCGAATGTGAGCATGTACTCGTGGCAAATTCGCACTCTTGGGGCGTAATAGAATGCTCTCTTGGGCTTCGATCCTCGTTTCCTTTTTCCTTCGAATGGGTGAGCATGTGTACCGTGGCAAATTCGCACTCTTGGGGCGTAATAGAATGCTCTCTTGGGCTTCGATCCTCGTTCCTTCGAATGTGAGCATGTACTCGTGGCAAATTCGCACTCTTGGGGCGTAATAGAATGCTCTCTTGGGCTTCGATCCTCGTTCCTTCGATTGTGTGCATGTACTCGTGGCAAATTCGCACTCTTGGGGCTTAATAGAATGCTCTCTTGGGCTTCGATCCTCGTTCCTTCGAATGTGAGCATGTACTCGTGGCAAATTCGCACTCTTGGGGCGTAATAGAATGCTCTCTTGGCGTTCGATCCTCGTTCTTTCGAATGTGAGCATGTACTCGTGGCAAATTCGCACTCTTGGGGCGTAATAGAATGCTCTCTTGGGCTTCGATCCTCGTTCCTTCGAATGTGAGCATGTACTCGTGGCAAATTCGCACTCTCTTGGGGCGTAATAGAATGCTCTCTTGGGCTTCGATCCTCGTTCCTTCGAATGTGAGCATGTACTCGTGGCAAATTCGCACTCTTGGGCGTAATAGAATGCTCTCTTGGGCTTCGATCCTCGTTCCTTCGAATGTGAGCATGTACTCGTGGCAAATTCGCACTCTTGGGGCGTAATAGAATGCTCTCTTGGGCTTCGATCCTCGTTCCTTCGAATGTGAGCATGTACTCGTGGCAAATTCGCACTCTTGGGGCGTAATAGAATGCTCTCTTGGGCTTCGATCCACGTTCCTTCGAATATGAGCATGTACTCGTGGCAAATTCGCACTCTTGGGGCGTTATAGAATGCTCTCTTGGGCTTCGATCCACGTTCCTTCGACTGTGAGCATGTACTCGTGGCAAATTCGCACTCTTGGGGCGTAATAGAATGCTCTCTTGGGCTTCGATCCACGTTCCTTCGAATGTGAGCATGTACTCGTGGCAAATTCGCACTCTTGGGGCGTAATAGAATGCTCTCTTGGGCTTCGATTCTCGTTCATTCGAATGTGAGCATGTACTCGTGGCAAATTCGCACTCTTGGGGCGTAATAGAATGCTCACTTGGGCTTCGATCCGTTCCTTCGAATGTGAGCATGTACTCGTGGCAAATTCGCACTCTTGGGGCGTAATAGAATGCTCTCTTGGGCTTCGATCCTCGTTCCTTCGAATGTGAGCATGTACTCGTGGCAAATTCGCACTCTTGGGGCGTAATAGAATGCTCTCTTGGGCTTCGATCCTCGTTCCTTCGAATGTGAGCATGTACTCGTGGCAAATTTGCACTCTTGGGGCGTAATAGAATGCTCTCTTGGGCTTCGATATTCGTTCCTTCGAATGTGAGCATGTACTCGTGGCAAATTCGCACTCTTGGGGCGTAATAGAATGCTCTCCTGGGGCTTCGATCCTCGTTCCGTCGAATCTGGGCATGTACTCGTGGCAAATTCGCACTCTTGAGGCGTAAAAGAATGCTCTCTTGGGCTTCGATCCTCGTTCCTTCGAATGTGAGCATGTACTCGTGGCAAATTCGCACTCTTGGGGCGTAATAGAATGCTCTCTTGGGCTTCGATCCTCGTTTCCTTCGAATGTGAGCATGTACTCGTGGCAAATTCGCACTCTTGGGGCCGTAATAGATGCTTCTTGGGCTTCGATCCTCGTTCCTTCGAATGTGAGCATGTACTCGTGGCAAATTCGCACTCTTGATATATCTTGTAATCGAGAAAAATGCTCTCTTGGGGCTTCGATCCTCGTTCCTTCGAATGTGAGCATGTACTCGTGGCAAATTCGCACTCTTAGGGCGTTTTAGAATGCTCTCTTGGGCTTCTATCCTCGTTCCTTCGAATGGTGGAGCATGTACTCGTGGCAAATTCGCACTCTTGGGGCGTAATAGAATGCTCTCTTGGGCTTCGATCCTCGTTCCTTCGAATGTGAGCATGTACTCGTGGCCAATTCGCACTCTTGGGGCGTAATAGAATGCTCTCTCTTGGGCTTCGATCCTCGTTCCTTCGAATGTGAGCATGTACTCGTGGCAAATTCGCACTCTTGGGGCGTAATAGAATGCTCTCTTGGGCTTCGATCCTCGTTCCTTCGAATGTGAGCATGTACTCGTGGCAAATTCGCACTCTTGGGGCGTAATAGAATGCTCTCTTGGGCTTCGATCCACGTTCCTTCGAATGTGAGCATGTACTCGTGGCAAATTCGCACTCTTGGGGCGTAATAGAATGCTCTCTTGGGCTTCGATCCCCGTTTCTTCGAATGTGAGCATGTACTCGTGGCAAATTCGCACACTTGGGGCTTAATAGAATGCTCTCTTGGGGCTTCGATCCTCCTTCCTTCGAATGTGAGCATGTACTCGTGGCAAATTCGCACTCTTGGGGCGTAATAGAATGCTCTCTTGGGCTTCGATCCTCGTTCCTTCGAATGTGAGCATGTACTCGTGGCAAATTCGCACTCTTGGGGCGTAATAGAATACTCTCTTGGGCTTCGATCCCCGTTCCTTCGAATGTGAGCATGTACTCGTGGAAAATTCGCACTCTTGGGGCGTAATAGAATGCTCTCTTGGGCTTCGATCCTCGTTCCTTCGAATGTGAGCATGTACTCGTGGCAAATTCGCACTCTTGGGGCGTTATAGAATGCTCTCTTGGGCTTCGATCCTCGTTCCTTCGAATGTGAGCATGTACTCGTGGCAAATTCGCACTCTTGGGGCGTAATAGAATGCTCTCTTGGGCTTCGATATCGATCCTCGTTCCTTCGAATGTGAGCATGTACTCGTGGCAAATTCGCACTCTTGGGGCGTAATAGAATGCTCTCTTGGGCTTCGATCCTCGTTCCTTCGAATGTGAGCATGTACTCGTGGCAAATTCGCACTCTTGGGGCGTAATAGAATGCTCTCTTGGGCTTCGATCCTCGTTCCTTCGAATGTGAGCATGTACTCGTGGCAAATTCGCACTCTTGGGGCGTAATAGAATGCTCTCTTGGGCTTCGATCCTCGTTCCTTCGAATGTGAGCATGTACTCGTGGCAAATTCGCACTCTTGGGGCGTAATAGAATGCTCTCTTGGGCTTCGATCCTCGTTCCTTCGAATGTGAGCATGTACTCGTGGCAAATTCGCACTCTTGGGGCGTAATAGAATGCTCTCTTGGGCTTCGATCCTCGTTCCTTCGAATGTGAGCATGTACTCGTGGCAAATTCGCACTCTTGGGGCGTAATAGAATGCTCTCTTGGGCTTCGATCCTCGTTCCTTCGAATGTGAGCATGTACTCGTGGCAAATTCGCACTCTTGGGGCGTTATAGAATGCTCTCTTGGGCTTCGATCCTCGTTCCTTCGAATGTGAGCATGTACTCGTGGCAAATTCGCACTCTTGGGGCGTAATAGAATGCTCTCTTGGGCTTCGATCCTCGTTCCTTCGAATGTGAGCTTGTACTCGTGGCAAATTCCCACTCTTGGGGCGTAATAGAATGCTCTCTTGGGCTTCGATCCTCGTTACTTCGAATGTGAGCATGTACTTGTGGCAAATTCGCACTCTTGGGGCGTAATAGAATGCTCTCTTGGGCATCGATCCTCGTTCCTTGGAATGTGAGCATGTACTCGTGGCAAATTCGCACTCTTGGGGCCTAATAGAATGCTCTCTTGGGCTTCGATCCTCGTTCCTTCGAATGTGAGCATGTACTCGTGGCAAATTCGCACTCTTGGGGCGTAATAGAATGCTCTCTTGGGCTTCGATCCTCGTTCCTTCGAATGTGAGCATGTACTCGTGGCAAATTCGCACTCTTGGGGCGTAATAGAATGCTCTCTTGGGCTTCGATCCTCGTTCCTTCGAATGTGAGCATGTACTCGTGGCAAATTCGCACTCTTGGGGCGTAATAGAATGCTCTCTTGGGCTTCGATCCTCGTTCCTTCGAATGTGAGCATGTACTCGTGGCAAATTCGCACTCTTGGGGCGTAATAGAATGCTCTCTTTGGGCTTCGATCCTCGTTCCTTCAAATGTGAGCATGTACTCGTGGCAAATTCGCACTCTTGGGGCGTAATAGAATGCTCTCTTGGCGTTCGATCCTCGTTCCTTCGAATGTGAGCATGTACTCGTGGCAAATTCGCACTCTTGGGGCTTAATAGAATGCTCTCTTGGGGCTTCGATCCTCCTTCCTTCGAATGTGAGCATGTACTCGTGGCAAATTCGCACTCTTGGGGCGTAAATAGAATGCTCTCTCTTGGGCTTCGATCCTCGTTCCTTCGAATGTGAGCATGTACTCGTGGAAAATTCGCACTCTTGGGGCGTAATAGAATGCTCTCTTGGGGCTTCGATCCTCGTTCCTTCGAATGTGAGCATGTACTCGTGGCAAATTCGCACTCTTGGGGCGTAATAGAATGCTCTCTTGGTCTTCGATCCTCGTTCCTTCGAATGTGAGCATGTTCTCGTGGCGAATTCGCACTCTTGGGGCGTAATAGAATGCTCTCTTGAGTCTTCGATCCTCGTTCCTTCGAATGTGAGCATGTACTCGTGGCGAATTCGAACTCTTGGGGCGTAATAGAATGCTCTCTTGGGCTTCGATCCTCGTTCCTTCGAATGTGAGCATGTACTCGTGGCAAATTCGCACTCTTGGGGCGTAATAGAATGCTCTCTTGGGCTTCGATCCTCGTTCCTTCGAATGTGAGCATGTACTCGTGGCAAATTCGCACTCTTGGGGCGTAATAGAATGCTCTCTTGGTCTTCGATCCTCGTTCCTTCGAATGTGAGCATGTTCTCGTGGCAAATTCGCACTCTTGGGGCGTAATAGAATGCTCTCTTGGTCTTCGATCCTCGTTCCTTCGAATGTGAGCATGTACTCGTGGCAAATTCGCACTCTTGGGCTTCGATCCTCGTTTCTTCGAATGTGAGCATGTACTCGTGGCGAATTCGCACTCTTGGGGCGTAATAGAATGCTCTCTTGGGCTTCGATCCTCGTTCCTTCGAATGTGAGCATGTACTCGTGGCGAATTCGCACTCTTGGGGCGTAATAGAATGCTCTCTTGGGCTTCGATCCTCGTTCCTTCGAATGTGAGCATGTACTCGTGGCAAAATTCGCACTCTTAGGCCGTAATAGAATGCTCTCTTGGCAAACTCCTTCGATCCTCGTTCCTTCGAATGTGAGCATGTACTCGTGGCGAATTCGCACTCTTGGGGCGTAATAGAATGCTCTCTTGGGCTTCGATCCTCGTTCCTTCGAATGTGAGCATGTACTCGTGGGGAATTCGCACTCTTGGGGCGTATTAGAATGCTCTCTTGGGCTTCGATCCACGTTCCTTCGAATGTGAGCATGTACTCGTGGCAAATTCGCACTCTTGGGGCGTAATAGAATGCTCTCTTAAGGCTTCGATCCTCGTTCCTTCGAATGTGAGCATGTACTCGTGGCAAATTCGCACTCTTGGGGCGTAATAGAATGCTCTCTTGGGCTTCGATCCTCGTTCCTTCGAATGTGAGCATGTACTCGTGGCGAATTCGCACTCTTGGGGCGTAATAGAATGCTCTCTTGGGCTTCGATCCTCGTTCCTTCGAATGTGAGCATGTACTCGTGGCAAATTCGCACTCTTGGGCCGTAATAGAATGCTCTCTTGGGCTTCGATCCTCGTTCCTTCGAATGTGAGCATGTACTCGTGGCAAATTCGCACTCTTGGGGCGTAATAGAATGCTCTCTTGGGCTTCGATCCTCGTTCCTTCGAACGTGAGCAAGTACTCGTGGGTCGCACTCTTGGGCCGTAATAGAATGCTCTCTTGGGCTTCGATCCTCGTTCCTTCGAATGTGAGCATGTACTCGTGGCAAATTCGCACTCTTGGGGCGTAATAGAATGCTCTCTTGGGCTTCGATCCTCGTTCCTTCGAATGTGAGCATGTACTCGTGGCGAATTCGCACTCTTTGGGCGTAATAGAATGCTCTCTTGGGGCTTCGATCCTCGTTCCTTCGAATGTGAGCATGTACTCGTGGCGAATTCGCACTCTTGGGGCGTAATAGAATGCTCTCTTGGGCTTCGATCCTCGTTCCTTCGAATGTGAGCATGTACTCGTGGCAAATTCGCACTCTTGGGGCGTAATAGAATGCTCTCTTGGGCTTCGATCCTCGTTCCTTCGAATGTGAGCATGTACTCGTGGCAAATTCGCACTCTTGGGGCGTAATAGAATGCTCTCTTGGGCTTCGATCCTCGTTCCTTCGAATGTGAGCATGTACTCGTGGCAAATTCGCACTCTTGGGGCGTAATAGAATGCTCTCTTGGGCTTCGATCCTCGTTCCTTCGAATGTGAGCATGTACTCGTGGCAAATTCGCACTCTTGGGGCGTAATAGAATGCTCTCTTGGGCTTCGATCCTCGTTCCTTCGAATGTGAGCATGTACTCGTGGCAAATTCGCACTCTTGGGGCGTAATAGAATGCTCTCTTGGGCTTCGATCCTCGTTCCTTCGAATGTGAGCATGTACTCGTGGCAAATTCGCACTCTTGGGGCGTAATAGAATGCTCTCTTGGGCTTCGATCCTCGTTCCTTCGAATGTGAGCATGTACTCGTGGCAAATTCGCACTCTTGGGGCGTAATAGAATGCTCTCTTGGGCTTCGATCCTCGTTCCTTCGAATGTGAGCATATACTCGTGGCAAATTCGCACTCTTGGGGCGTAATAGCGTAATAGAATGCTCTCTTGGGCTTCGATCCTCGTTCCTTCGAATGTGAGCATGTACTCGTGGCAAATTCGCACTCTTGGGGCGTAATAGAATGCTCTCTTGGGCTTCGATCCTCGTTCCTTCGAATGTGAGCATGTACTCGTGGCAAATTCGCACTCTTGGGGCGTAATAGAATGCTCTCTTGGACTTCGATCCTCGTTCCTTCGAATGTGAGCATGTACTCGTGGCAAATTCGCACTCTTGGGGCGTAATAGAATGCTCTCTTGGGCTTCGATCCTCGTTCCTTCGAATGTGAGCATGTACTCGTGGCAAATTCGCACTCTTGGGGCGTAATAGAATGCTCTCTTGGACTTCGATCCTCGTTCCTTCGAATGTGAGCATGTACTCGTGGCAAATTCGCACTCTTGGGGCGTAATAGAATGCTCTCTTGGGCTTCGATCCTCGTTCCTTCGAATGTGAGCATGTACTCGTGGCAAATTCGCACTCTTGGGGCGTAATAGAATGCTCTCTTGGGCTTCGATCCTCGTTCCTTCGAATGTGAGCATGTACTCGTGGCAAATTCGCACTCTTGGGAAGTAATAGAATGCTCTCTTGGGCTTCGATCCTCGTTCCTTCTAATGTGCGCACGTACTCGTGGCAAATTCGCACTCTTGGGGCGTAATAGAATGCTCTCTTGGGCTTCGATCCTCGTTCCTTCGAATGTGAGCATGTACTCGTGGCAAATTCGCACTCTTGGGGCGTAATAGAATGCTCTCTTGGGCTTCGATCCTCGTTCCTTCGAATGTGAGCATGTACTCGTGGCAAATTCGCACTCTTGGGGCGTAATAGAATGCTCTCTTGGGCTTCGATCCTCGTTCCTTCGAATGTGAGCATGTACTCGTGGCAAATTCGCACTCTTGGGGCGTAATAGAATGCTCTCTTGGGCTTCGATCCTCGTTCCTTCGAATGTGAGCATGTACTCGTGGCAAATTCGCACTCTTGGGGCGTAATAGAATGCTCTCTTGGGCTTCGATCCTCGTTCCTTCGAATGTGAGCATGTACTCGTGGCAAATTCGCACTCTTGGGGCGTAATAGAATGCTCTCTTTGGGCTTCGATCCTCGTTCCTTCAAATGTGAGCATGTACTCGTGGCAAATTCGCACTCTTGGGGCGTAATAGAATGCTCTCTTGGGCTTCGATCCACGTTCCTTCGAATGTGAGCATGTACTCGTGGCAAATTCGCACTCTTGGGACCTAATAGAATGCTCTCTTGGGGCTTCGATCCTCATTCCTTCGAATGTGAGCATATACTCGTGGCAAATTCGCACTCTTGGGGCGTAATAGAATGCTCTCTTGGGCTTCAATCCACGTTCCTTCGAATGTGAGCATGTACTCGTGGCAAATTCGCACTCTTGGGGCGTAATAGAATGCTCTCTTGGGCTTCGATCCTCGTTCCTTCGAATGTGAGCATGTACTCGTGGCAAATTCGCACTCTTGGGGCGTAATAGAATGCTCTCTTGGGCTTCGATCCTCGTTCCTTCGAATGTGAGCATGTACTCGTGGCAAATTCGCACTCTTGGGGCGTAATAGAATGCTCTCTTGGGGCTTCGATCCTCGTTCCTTCGAATGTGAGCATGTACTCGTGGCAAATTCGCACTCTTGGGGCGTAATAGAATGCTCTCTTGGGCTTCGATCCTCGTTCCTTCGAATGTGAGCATGTACTCGTGGCAAATTCGCACTCTTGGGGCGTAATAGAATGCTCTCTTGGGCTTCGATCCTCGTTCCTTCGAATGTGAGCATGTACTCGTGGCAAATTCGCACTCTTGGGGCGTAATAGAATGCTCTCTTGGGCTTCGATCCTCGTTCCTTCGAATGTGAGCATGTACTCGTGGCAAATTCGCACTCTTGGGGCGTAATAGAATGCTCTCTTGGGCTTCGATCCTCGTTCCTTCGAATGTGAGCATGTACTCGTGGCTAATTCGCACTCTTGGGGCGTAATAGAATGCTCTCTTGGGCTTCGATCCTCGTTTCCTTCGAATGTGAGCATGTACTCGTGGCAAATTCGCACTCTTGGGGCGTAATAGAATGCTCTCTTGGGCTTCGATCCTCGTTCCTTCGAATCTGAGCATGTACTCGTGGCAAATTCGCACTCTTGGGGCGTAATAGAATGCTCTCTTGGGCTTCGATCCTCGTTCCTTCGAATGTGAAGCAAATTCGCACTCTTGGGGCGTAATAGAATGCTCTCTTGGGCTTCGATCCTCGTTCCTTCGAATATGAGCATGTACTCGTGGCAAATTCGCACTCTTGGGGCGTAATAGAATGCTCTCTCTTGGGCTTCGATCCTCGTTCCTTCGAATGTGAGCATGTACTCGTGGCAAATTCGCACTCTTGGGGGGCGTAATAGAATGCTCTCTTGGGCTTCGATCCTCGTTCCTTCGAATGTGAGCATGTACTCGTGGCAAATTCGCACTCTTGGGGCGTAATAGAATGCTCTCTTGGGGCTTCGATCCTCGTTCCTTCGAATCTGAGCATGTACTCGTGGCAAATTCGCCTCTTGGGGCATAATAGAATGCTCTCTTGGGCTTCGATCCTCGTTCCTTCGAATGTGAGCATGTACTCGTGGCAAATTCGCACTCTTGGGGCGTAATAGAATGCTCTCTTGGGCTTCGATCCTCGTTCCTTCGAATGTGAGCATGTACTCGTGGCAAATTCGCACTCTTGGGGCGTAATAGAATGCTCTCTTGGGCTTTCGATCCTCGTTCCTTCGAATGTGAGCATGTACTCGTGGCAAAATTCGCACTCTTGGGGCTTAATAGAATGCTCTCTTGGGGCTTCGATCCTCGTTCCTTCGAATGTGAGCATGTACTCGTGGCAAATTCGCACTCTTGGGGCGTAATAGAATGCTCTCTTGGGCTTCGATCCTCGTTCCTTCGAATGTGAGCATGTACTCGTGGCAAATTCGCACTCTTGGGGCGTAATAGAATGCTCTCTTGGGCTTCGATCCTCGTTCCGTCGAATGTGAGCATGTACTCGTGGCAAATTTCGCACTCTTGGGGCGTAATAGAATGCTCTCTTGGGCTTCGATCCTCGTTCCTTCGAATGTGAGCATGTACTCGTGGCAAATTCGCACTCTTGGGGCGTAATAGAATGCTCTCTTGGGCTTCGATCCTCGTTCCTTCGAATGCGAGCATGTACTCGTGGCAAATTCGCACTCTTGGGGCGTAATAGAATGCTCTCTTGGGCTTCGATCCTCGTTCCTTCGAATGTGAGCATGTACTCGTGGCAAATTCGCACTCTTGGGGCGTAATAGAATGCTCTCTTGGGGCTTCGATCCTCGTTTCCTTCGAATGTGAGCATGTACTCGTGGCAAATTCGCACTCTTGGGGCGTAATAGAATGCTCTCTTGGGCTTCGATCCTCGTTCCTTCGAATGTGAGCATGTACTCGTGGCAAATTCGCACTCTTGGGGCGTAATAGAATGCTCTCTTGGGCTTCGATCCTCGTTCCTTCGAATGCGAGCATGAACTCGTGGGCCTAATAGAATGTACTCGTGGCAAATTCGCACTCTTGGGGCCTAATAGAATGCTCTCTTGGGCTTCGATCCTCGTTCCTTCGAATGTGAGCATGTACTCGTGGCAAATTCGCACTCTTGGGGCGTAATAGAATGCTCTCTTGGGCTTCGATCCTCGTTCCTTCGAATGTGAGCATGTACTCGTGGCAAATTCGCACTCTTGGGGCGTAATAGAATGCTCTCTTGGGCTTCGATCCTCGTTCCTTCGAATGTGAGCATGTACTCGTGGCAAATTCGCACTCTTGGGGCGTAATAGAATGCTCTCTTGGGCTTCGATCCTCGTTCCTTCGAATGTGAGCATGTACTCGTGGCTAATTCGCACTCTTGGGGCGTAATAGAAGGCTCTCTTGGGCTTCGATTCTCGTTCCTTCGAATCTGAGGATGTACTCGTGGCAAATTCGCACTCTTGGGGCGTAATAGAATGCTCTTGGGCTTCGATCCTCGTTCCTTCGAATGTGAGCATGTACTCGTGGCAAATTCGCACTCTTGGGGCGTAATAGAATGCTCTCTTGGGCTTCGATCCTCGTTCCTTCGAATGTGAGCATGTACTCGTGGCAAATTCGCACTCTTGGGGCGTAATAGAATGCTCTCTTGGGCTTCGATCTCGTTCCTTCGAATGTGAGCATGTACTCGTGGCAAAATTCGCACTCTTGGGGCGTAATAGAATGCTCTCTTGGGCTTCGATCCTCGTTCCTTCGAATGTGAGCATGTACTCGTGGCAAAATTCGCACTCTTGGGGCGTAATAGAATGCTCTCTTGGGCTTCGATCCTCGTTCCTTCGAATGTGACCATGTACTCGTGGCAAATTCGCACTCTTGGGGCGTAATAGAATGCTCTCTTGGGCTTCGATCCTCGTTCCTTCGAATGTGAGCATGTACTCGTGGCAAATTCGCACTCTTGGGGCGTAATAGAATAGAATGCTCTCTTGGGCTTCGATCCTCGTTCCTTCGAATGTGAGCATGTACTCGTGGCAAATTCGCACTCTTGGGGCGTAATAGAATGCTCTCTTGGGCTTCGATCCTCGTTCCTTCGAATGTGAGCATGTACTCGTGGCAAATTCGCACTCTTGGGGCGTAATAGAATGCTCTCTTGGGGCTTCGATCCTCGTTCCTTCGAATGTGAGCATGTACTCGTGGCAAATTCGCACTCTTGGGGCGTAATAGAATGCTCTCTTGGGCTTCGATCCTCGTTCCTTCGAATGTGAGCATGTACTCGTGGCAAATTCGCACTCTTGGGGCGTAATAGAATGCTCTCTTGGGCTTCGATCCTCGTTCCTTCGAATCGAATGTGAGCATGTACTCGTGGCAAATTCGCATTCTTGGGGCGTAATAGAATGCTCTCTTGGGCTTCGATCCTCGTTCCTTCGAATGTGAGCATGTACTCGTGGCAAATTCGCACTCTTGGGGCGTAATAGAATGCTCTCTTGGGCTTCGATCCTCGTTCCTTCGAATGTGGCTTCGATCCTCATTCCTTCGAACGTGAGCATGTATTCGTGGCAAATTCGCACTCTTGGGGCGTAATAGAATGCTCTCTTGGGCTTCGATCCTCGTTCCTTCGAATGTGAGCATGTACTCGTGGCAAATTCGCACACTCTTGGGGCGTAATAGAATGCTCTCTTGGGCTTCGATCCACGTTCCTTCGAATATGAGCATGTACTCGTGGCAAATTCGCACTCTTGGGGCGTAATAGAATGCTCTCTTGGGCTTCGATCCACGTTCCTTCGAATGTGAGCATGTACTCGTGGCAAATTCGCACTCTTGGGGCGAAATAGAATGCTCTCTTGGGCTTCGATCCTCGTTCCTTCGAATGTGAGCATGTACTCGTGGCAAATTCGCACTCTTGGGGCGTAATAGAATGCTCTCTTGGGCTTCGATCCTCGTTCCTTCGAATGTGAGCATGTACTCGTGGCAAATTCGCACTCTTGGGGCGTAATAGAATGCTCTCTTGGGCTTCGATCCTCGTTGGGGCTTCGATTCGATTCCTCGTTCCTTCGAATGTGAGCATGTACTCGTGGCAAATTCGCACTCTTGGGGCGTAATAGAATGCTCTCTTGGGCTTCGATCCTCGTTCCTTCGAATGTGAGCATGTACTCGTGGCAAATTCGCACTCTTGGGGCGTAATAGAATGCTCTCTTGGGCTTCGATCCTCGTTCCTTCGAATGTGAGCATGTACTCGTGGCAAATTCGCACTCTTGGGGCGTAATAGAATGCTCTCTTGGGCTTCGATCCTCGTTCCTTCGAATGTGAGCATGTACTCGTGGCAAATTCGCACTCTTGGGGCGTAATAGAATGCTCTCTTGGGCTTCGATCCTCGTTCCTTCGAATGTGAGCATGTACTCGTGGCAAATTCGCACTCTTAGGGCGTAAATAGAATGCTCTCTTGGGCTTCGATCCACGTTCCTTCGAATGTGAGCATGTACTCGTGGCAAATTCGCACTCTTGGGGCGTAATAGAATGCTCTCTTGGGCTTCGATCCTCGTTCCTTCGAATGTGAGCATGTACTACTCGTGGCAAATTCGCACTCTTAGGGCGTAATAGAATGCTCTCTTGGGCTTCGATCCTCGTTCCTTCGAATGTGAGCATGTACTCGTGGCAAATTCGCACTCTTGGGGCGTAATAGAATGCTCTCTTGGGCTTCGATCCTCGTTCCTTCGAATGTGAGCATGTACTCGTGGCAAATTCGCACTCTTGGGGCGTAATAGAATGCTCTCTTGGGCTTCGATCCTCGTTCCTTCGAATGTGAGCATGTACTCGTGGCAAATTCGCACTCTTGGGGCGTAATAGAATGCTCTCTTGGGCTTCGATCCTCGTTCCTTCGAATGTGAGCATGTACTCGTGGCAAATTCGCACTCTTGGGGCGTAATAGAATGCTCTCTTGGGCTTCGATCCTCGTTCCTTCGAATGTGAGCATGTACTCGTGGCAAAATTCGCACTCTTGGGGCGTAATAGAATGCTCTCTTGGGCTTCGATCCTCGTTCTCTTCGAATGTGAGCATGTACTCGTGGCAAAATTCGCACTCTTGGGGCGTAATAGAATGCTCTCTTGGGGCTTCGATCCTCGTTCCTTCGAATGTGAGCATGTACTCGTGGCAAATTCGCACTCTTGGGGGGCGTAATAGAATGCTCTCTTGGGCTTCGATCCTCGTTCCTTCGAATGTGAGCATGTACTCGTGGCAAATTCGCACTCTTGGGGCGTAATAGAATGCTCTCTTGGGGCTTCGATCCTCGTTCCTTCGAATGTGAGCATGTACTCGTGGCAAATTCGCACTCTTGGGGCGTAATAGAATGCTCTCTTGGGCTTCGATCCTCGTTCCTTCGAATGTGAGCATGTACTCGTGGCAAATTCGCACTCTTGGGGCGTAATAGAATGCTCGTAATAGAATGCTCTCTTGGGCTTCGATCCACGTTCCTTCGAATGTGAGCATGTACTCTCGTGGCAAATTCGTACTCTTGGGGCTTAATAGAATGCTCTCTTGGGGCTTCGATCCTCGTTCCTTCGAATGTGAGCATGTACTCGTGGCAAATTCGCACTCTTGGGGCGTAATAGAATGCTCTCTTGGGCTTCGATTCTCGTTCCTTCGAATGTGAGCATGTACTCGTGGCAAATTCGCACTCTTGGGGCTAATAGAATGCTCTCTTGGGCTTCGATCCTCGTTCCTTCTCATATGAGCATGTACTCGTGGCAAATTCGCACTCTTGGGGCGTAATAGAATGCTCACTTGGGCTTCGATCCTCGTTCCTTCGAATGTGAGCATGTACTCGTGGCAAATTCGCACTCTTGGGGCGTAATAGAATGCGCTCTTGGGGCTTCGATCCTCGTTCCTTCGAATGTGAGCATGTACTCGTGGCAAATTCGCACTCTTGGGGCGTAATAGAATGCTCTCTTGGGCTTCGATCCTCGTTCCTTCGAATGTGAGCATGTACTCGTGGCAAATTCGCACTCTTGGGGCGTAATAGAATGCTCTCTTGGGCTTCGATCCTCGTTCCTTCGAATGTGAGCATGTCCTCGTGGCAAATTCGCACTCTTGGGGCGTAATAGAATGCTCTCTTGGGGCTTCGATCCTCGTTCCTTCGAATGTGAGCATGTACTCGTGGCAAATTCGCACTCTTGGGGCGTAATAGAATGCTCTCTTGGGCTTCGATCCTCGTTCCTTCGAATGTGAGCATGTACTCGTGGCAAATTCGCACTCTTGGGGCGTAATAGAATGCTCTCTTGGGCTTCGATCCTCGTTCCTTCGAATGTGAGCATGTACTCGTGGCAAATTCGCACTCTTGGGGCGTAATAGAATGCTCTCTTGGGGCTTCGATCCTCGTTCCTTCGAATGTGAGCATGTACTCGTGGCAAATTCGCACTCTTGGGGCGTAATAGAATGCTCTCTTGGGCTTCGATCCTCGTTCCTTCGAATGTGAGCATGTACTCGTGGCAAATTCGCACTCTTGGGGCGTAATAGAATGCTCTCTTGGGCTTCGATCCTCGTTCCTTCGAATGTGAGCATGTACTCGTGGCAAATTCGCACTCTTGGGGCGTAATAGAATGCTCTCTTGGGGCTTCGATCCTCCTCGTTCCTTCGAATGTGAGCATGTACTCGTGGCAAATTCGCACTCTTGGGGCTTAATAGAATGCTCTCTTGGGGCTTCGATCCTCCTTCCTTCGAATGTGAGCATGTACTCGTGGCAAATTCGCACTCTTGGGGCGTAATAGAATGCTCTCTTGGGGCTTCGATCCTCGTTCCTTCGAATGTGAGCATGTACTCGTGGCAAATTCGCACTCTTGGGGCGTAATAGAATGCTCTCTGGGGCTTCGATCCTCGTTCCTTCGAATGTGAGCATGTACTCGTGGCAAATTCGCACTCTTGGGGCGTAATAGAATGCTCTCTTGGGGCTTCGATCCTCGTTCCTTCGAATGTGAGCATGTACTCGTGGCAAATTCGCACTCTTGGGGCGTAATAGAATGCTCTCTTTGGGCTTCGATCCTCGTTCCTTCGAATGTGAGCATGTACTCGTGGCAAATTCGCACTCTTGGGGCGTAATAGAATGCTCTCTTGGGGCTTCGATCCTCGTTCCTTCGAATGTGAGCATGTACTCGTGGCAAATTCGCACTCTTGGGCGTAATAGAATGCTCTCTTGGGCTTCGATCCTCGTTCCTTCGAATGTGAGCATGTACTCGTGGCAAATTCGCACTCTTGGGGCGTAATAGAATGCTCTCTTGGGCTTCGATCCTCGTTCCTTCGAATGTGAGCATGTACTCGTGGCAAATTCGCACACTCTTGGGGCGTAATAGAATGCTCTCTTGGGCTTCGATCCTCGTTCCTTCGAATGTGAGCATGTACTCGTGGCAAATTCGCACTCTTGGGGCGTAATAGAATGCTCTCTTGGGCTTCGATCCTCGTTCCTTCGAATGTGAGCATGTACTCGTGGCAAATTCGCACTCTTGGGGCGTAATAGAATGCTCTCTTGGGCTTCGATCCTCGTTCCTTCGAATGTGAGCATGTACTCGTGGCAAATTCGCACTCTTGGGGCGTAATAGAATGCTCTCTTGGGGCTTCGATCCTCGTTCCTTCGAATGTGAGCATGTACTCGTGGCAAATTCGCACTCTTGGGGCGTAATAGAATGCTCTCTTGGGGCTTCGATCCTCGTTCCTTCGAATGTGAGCATGTACTCGTGGCAAATTCGCACTCTTGGGGCGTAATAGAATGCTCTCTTGGGCTTCGATCCTCGTTCCTTCGAATGTGAGCATGTACTCGTGGCAAATTCGCACTCTTGGGGCGTAATAGAATGCTCTCTCTTGGGCTTCGATCCTCGTTCCTTCGAATGTGAGCATGTACTCGTGGCAAATTCGCACTCTTGGGGCGTAATAGAATGCTCTCTTGGGCTTCGATCCTCGTTCCTTCGAATGTGAGCATGTACTCGTGGCAAATTCGCACTCTTGGGGCGTAATAGAATGCTCTCTTGGGGCTTCGATCCTCGTTCCTTCGAATGTGAGCATGTACTCGTGGAAAATTCGCACTCTTGGGGCGTAATAGAATGCTCTCTTGGGGCTTCGATCCTCGTTCCTTCGAATGTGAGCATGTACTCGTGGCAAATTCGCACTCTTGGGGCGTAATAGAATGCTCTCTTGGGGCTTCGATCCTCGTTCCTTCGAATGTGAGCATGTACTCGTGGCAAATTCGCACTCTTGGGGCGTAATAGAATGCTCTCTTGGGGCTTCGATCCTCGTTCCTTCGAATGTGAGCATGTACTCGTGGCAAATTCGCACTCTTGGGGCGTAATAGAATGCTCTCTTGGGCTTCGATCCTCGTTCCTTCGAATGTGAGCATGTACTCGTGGCAAATTCGCACTCTTGGGGCGTAATAGAATGCTCTCTTGGGCTTCGATCCTCGTTCCTCGTTCCTTCGAATGTGAGCATGTACTCGTGGCAAATTCGCACTCTTGGGGCGTAATAGAATGCTCTCTTGGGCTTCGATCCTCGTTCCTTCGAATGTGAGCATGTACTCGTGGCAAATTCGCACTCTTGGGGCGTAATAGAATGCTCTCTTGGGGCTTCGATCCTCGTTCCTTCGAATGTGAGCATGTACTCGTGGCAAATTCGCACTCTTGGGGCGTAATAGAATGCTCTCTTGGGCTTCGATCCTCGTTTCCTTCGAATGTGAACATGTACTCGTGGCAAATTCGCACTCTTGGGGCGTAATAATAGAATGCTCTCTTGGGTCTTCGATCCTCGTTCCTTCGAATGTGAGCATGTACTCGTGGCAAATTCGCACTCTTGGGGCGTAATAGAATGCTCTCTTGGGCTTCGATCCTCGTTCCTTCGAATGTGAGCATGTACTCGTGGCTAATTCGCACTCTTGGGGCGTAATAGAATGCTCTCTTGGGGCTTCGATCCTCGTTCCTTCGAATGTGAGCATGTACTCGTGGCGAATTCGCACTCTCTTGGGGCGTAATAGAATGCTCTCTTGGGCTTCGATCCTCGTTCCTTCGAATGTGAGCATGTACTCGTGGCAAATTCGCACTCTTGGGGCGTAATAGAATGCTCTCTTGGGCTTCGATCCTCGTTCCTTCGAATGTGAGCATGTACTCGTGGCAAAATCGCACTCTTGGGGCGTAATAGAATGCTCTCTTGGGCTTCGATCCTCGTTCCTTCGAATGTGAGCATGTACTCGTGGCAAATTCGCACTCTTGGGGCGTAATAGAATGCTCTCTTGGGCTTCGATCCTCGTTCCTTCGAATGTGAGCATGTACTCGTGGCAAATTCGCACTCTTGGGGCGTAATAGAATGCTCTCTTGGGCTTCGATCCTCGTTCCTTCGAATGTGAGCATGTACTCGTGGCAAATTCGCACTCTTGGGGCGTAATAGAATGCTCTCTTGGGCTTCGATCCACGTTCCTTCGAATGTGAGCATGTACTCGTGGCAAATTCGCACTCTTGGGGCGTAATAGAATGCTCTCTTGGGCTTCGATCCTTTTTCCTTCGAATGTGAGCATGTACTCGTGGCAAATTCGCACTCTTGGGGCGTAATAGAATGCTCTCTTGGGCTTCGATCCTCGTTCCTTCGAATGTGAGCATGTACTCGTGGCAAATTCGCACTCTTGGGGCGTAATAGAATGCTCTTTGGGGGCTTCGATCCTCGTTCCTTCGAATGTGAGCATGTACTCGTGGCAAATTCGCACTCTTGGGGCGTAATAGAATGCTCTCTTGGGCTTCGATCCTCGTTCCTTCGAATTGAGCATGTACTCGTGGCAAATTCGCACTCGTGGGGCGTAATAGAATGCTCTCTTGTGCTTCGCTTCGATCCTCGTTCCTTCGAATGTGAGCATGTACTCGTGGCAAATTCGCACTCTTGGGGCGTAATAGAATGCTCTCTTGGGCTTCGATCCTCGTTCCTTCGAATGTGAGCATGTACTCGTGGCAAATTCGCACTCTTGGGGCGTAATAGAATGCTCTCTTGGGCTTCGATCCTCGTTCCTTCGAATGTGAGCATGTACTCGTGGCAAATTCGCACTCTTGGGGCGTAATAGAATGCTCTCTTGGGCTTCGATCCTCGTTCCTTCGAATGTGAGCATGTACTCGTGGCAAATTCGCACTCTTGGGGCGTAATAGAATGCTCTCTTGGGGCTTCGATCCTCGTTCCTTCGAATGTGAGCATGTACTCGTGGCAAATTCGCACTCTTGGGGCGTAATAGAATGCTCTCTTGGGCTTCGATCCTCGTTCCTTCGAATGTGAGCATGTACTCGTGGCAAATTCGCACTCTTGGGGCGTAATAGAATGCTCTCTTGGGCTTCGATCCCCGTTCCTTCGAATGTGACCATGTACTCGTGGCAAATTCGCACTCTTGGGGCGTACCCTCTTGGGCTTCGATCCCCGTTCCTTCGAATGTGAGCATGTACTCGTGGCAAATTCGCACTCTTGGGGCGTAATAGAATGCTCTCTTGGGCTTCGATCCTCGTTCCTTCGAATGTGAGCATGTACTCGTGGCAAATTCGCACTCTTGGGGCGTAATAGAATGCTCTCTTGGGCTTCGATCCTCGTTCCTTCGAATGTGAGCATGTACTCGTGGCAAATTCGCACTCTTGGGGCGTAATAGAATGCTCTCTTTGGGCTTCGATCCTCGTTCCTTCAAATGTGAGCATGTACTCGTGGCAAATTCGCACTCTTGGGGCGTAATAGAATGCTCTCTTGGCGTTCGATCCTCGTTCCTTCGAATGTGAGCATGTACTCGTGGCAAATTCGCACTCTTGGGGCGTAATAGAATGCTCTCTTGGGGCTTCGATCCTCGTTCCTTCGAATGTGAGCATGTACTCGTGGCAAATTCGCACTCTTGGGGCGTAATAGAATGCTCTCTTGGGCTTCGATCCTCGTTCCTTCGAATGTGAGCATGTACTCGTGGCAAATTCGCACTCTTGGGGCGTAATAGAATGCTCTCTTGGGGCTTCGATCCTCGTTCCTTCGAATGTGAGCATGTACTCGTGGCAAATTCGCACTCTTGGGGCGTAATAGAATGCTCTCTTGGGCTTCGATCCTCGTTCCTTCGAATGTGAGCATGTACTCGTGGCAAATTCGCACTCTTGGGGCGTAATAGAATGCTCTCTTGGGGCTTCGATCCTCGTTCCTTCGAATGTGAGCATGTACTCGTGGCAAATTCGCACTCTTGGGGCGTAATAGAATGCTCTCTTGGGCTTCGATCCTCGTTCCTTCGAATGTGAGCATGTACTCGTGGCAAATTCGCACTCTTGGGGCGTAATAGAATGCTCTCTTGGGCTTCGATCCTCGTTCCTTCGAATGTGAGCATGTACTCGTGGCAAATTCGCACTCTTGGGGCGTAATAGAATGCTCTCTTGGGCTTCGATCCTCGTTCCTTCGAATGTGAGCATGTACTCGTGGCAAATTCGCACTCTTGGGGCGTAATAGAATGCTGTCTTGGGCTTCGATCCTCGTTCCTTCGAATGTGAGCATGTACTCGTGGCAAATTCGCACTCTTGGAGCCTAATAGAATGCTCTCTTGGGGCTTCGATCCTCGTTCCTTCGAATGTGAGCATGTACTCGTGGCAAATTCGCACTCTTGGGGCGTAATAGAATGCTCTCTTGGGCTTCGATCCTCGTTCCTTCGAATGTGAGCATGTACTCGTGGCAAATTCGCACTCTTGGGGCGTAATAGAATGCTCTCTTGGGCTTCGATCCTCGTTCCTTCGAATGTGAGCATGTACTCGTGGCAAATTCGCACTCTTGGGGCGTAATAGAATGCTCTCTTGGGCTTCGATCCTCGTTCCTTCGAATGTGAGCATGTACTCGTGGCAAATTCGCACTCTTGGGGCGTAATAGAATGCTCTCTTGGGCTTCGATCCTCGTTCCTTCGAATGTGAGCATGTACTCGTGGCAAATTCGCACTCTTGGGGCGTAATAGAATGCTCTCTTGGGCTTCGATCCTCGTTCCTTCAAATGTGAGCATGTACTCGTGGCAAATTCGCACTCTTGGGGCGTAATAGAATGCTCTCTTGGGCTTCGATCCTCGTTCCTTCGAATGTGAGCATGTACTCGTGGCAAATTCGCACTCTTGGGGCGTAATAGAATGCTCTCTTGGGCTTCGATCCTCCTTCCTTCGAATGTGAGCATGTACTCGTGGCAAATTCGCACTCTTGGGGCTTAATAGAATGCTCTCTTGGGGCTTCGATCCTCCTTCCTTCGAATGTGAGCATGTACTCGTGGCAAATTCGCACTCTTGGGGCGTAATAGAATGCTCTCTTGGGCTTCGATCCTCGTTCCTTCGAATGTGAGCATGTACTCGTGGCAAATTCGCACTCTTGGGGCGTAATAGAATGCTCTCTTGGGGCTTCGATCCTCGTTCCTTCGAATGTGAGCATGTACTCGTGGCAAATTCGCACTCTTGGGGCGTAATAGAATGCTCTCTTGGGCTTCGATCCTCGTTCCTTCGAATGTGAGCATGTACTCGTGGCAAATTCGCACTCTTGGGGCGTAATAGAATGCTCTCTTGGGCTTCGATCCTCGTTCCTTCGAATGTGAGCATGTACTCGTGGCAAATTCGCACTCTTGGGGCGTAATAGAATGCTCTCTTGGGCTTCGATCCTCGTTCCTTCGAATGTGAGCATGTACTCGTGGCAAATTCGCACTCTTGGGGCGTAATAGAATGCTCTCTTGGGCTTCGATCCACGTTCCTTCGAATGTGAGCATGTACTCGTGGCAAATTCGCACTCTTGGGGCGTAATAGAATGCTCTCTTGGGCGTTCGATCCTCGTTCCTTCGAATGTGAGCATGTACTCGTGGCAAATTCGCACTCTTGGGGCGTAATAGAATGCTCTCTTTGGGCTTCGATCCTCGTTCCTTCGAATGTGAGCATGTACTCGTGGCAAATTCGCACTCTTGGGGCGTAATAGAATGCTCTCTTGGGGCTTCGATCCTCATTCCTTCGAATGTGAGCATGTACTCGTGGCAAATTCGCACTCTTGGGGCGTAATAGAATGCTCTCTTGGGATTCGATCCTCGTTCCTTCGAATGTGAGCATGTACTCGTGGCAAATTCGCACTCTTGGGGCTGTTACGGATTTTATATTGGCATATTTCGTGAAGTGAGTCGGAGTCTTGAAGGTTCGAAGAAGAAAAGACGAAGAACAAAGACTCGAAGACTCCACGTATGAATTCACGATGCTTGGTAAGTTTAAATAATCTTGATGATGATTTAGATTCTTTTACAAGTGTTTGGAAGACATTAGAATGGATAAAAAGTGTTTTAAAATAAAAAAATAAGTTTTCCAACTTCCGAGGTCCGGACCCTAAGGATGAGGTCCGGAACCCGTACGCCTCCCTGGTTGTCTTGCAGGGAGGGTCCGGACCCTGTGGATGAGGTCCGGACCCTGAGGGCGGAGGTCCGGACCCTGAAGCTGAGGTCCGGAACCCGTAGGTCTGATGAGCAGTTTCGCAGACCGGGTCCGGACCCTGATGGCTGGGGTCCGGACAATGAAACGCCTAAGCAGTGTCCGGGTCCGGACCCCATACCCGCGGTCCGGACCCCGACCCGACGAAATTTCCTGATTGTCCTGTTTTTCAATCCTAACCTAATTCTTTGTCTCCAAACCATATAAATAGGATGTGGGGGTGTCTCTAAAGGGTAGAAAATTACATATTATCTTTGAGAAACCCTAGAAGCTTGTAGGTGACCGTTTTCCTCATCTTCTACATCAAGCTTCTCTCAAATTGATTCATGGTGCCCTAATGCCCAATATTCTTTTAGAATCAATTTGAGGATTGCTTAGAGATAATTCCCACAGATTTTTCATGATATTCTAAGCAATAAACCATCATCAATTTTGTTGATCTTGCTCCGGACGGAGTGCGCTCGTGGATTCGAGTGGGCGTCGTGGATTCGACGTGTTGAGGGCTTCGTGGATTCGAAGTTGGGCGTCTCGTGGATTCGAGGCGTGGCGTTCGTGGATTCGAACGTGGGGCGTGGACAACCCGGTGGTGTGCGCGAGATCCAAAGAAGATAAAGGAGAGGTTAAGTCCGTGGAGTCGGTAATCACCTTGTAATCTTTTATTCTTAGTGGATTGTTATCGCGTGTTGGTCCCGTGGGTTTTTTCTCCAAGGTGGAGTTTCCCACGTAAATCTCGGTGTGCTGATTTTATTTTCCGCATTACTTTATCGCATTGAGATTTGTGATTTTTGTTATACACCTATTCACCCCCCTCTAGGTGATTGATAGTATCTAGATAGATCCTAGGGCACCCCCCTAACTTACAATTGGTATCAGAGAGGGATCTAGGCTTTATCTTTCATTATGGGTGAAGAAGATAGTAATATTAGTCGGCCACCTCTATTTGATGAGAGCGAAGAGGAGTCGGATGAGGAAAATCTTTTAGTGGCGTATCAACAACTTCTTAAGGAATCGAAGAAGATGGCTAAGTACAATAAGAAGTTGAGGAACCATCTATTGGAACTTGAGAATGAAAATAAAATGTTGAAGACCACAACTAAAGCTCTTGAGGAGGAAAGGGAGTCGATATTGAAGAACAACAAAATCCTCCAAGAGAATCTAGACCAATCGGAGACGACGATTAAATCACATCAAGAGAAGATTGGATTTTTTCTAGAACATCATGTCAAGGAAATTCATACTTCTAATCAAGTCTTGACTAAACAAGTCCATGAACTCAAGTCCGACATACTAAAATTCTCCTCCGGATCGAAAAAGCTTGATAGTATGCTCGGATTGGGTCAAACAAGTAAACTTGGACTTGGATATGAGCGAAAACATGTTGAGAAGGTTAAAAATTCAGCACATATAGTCTCAACGAAATTGAAGGATAAAATATGTCATAGATGCGGAAAGAAAGGACATATCAAGAAGACATGCCATAAAAAGAAAACTCAAGTGGCATCTTCTAAGCATCTATCGGCATCTTCCACCACTCGACAACCTCCTCGGTTTCAAAAGCAACATCCAAAAGGTCGAGTACCCGAGGTCAACCGAAAGTCAAAGCCACAACACTTAAATACTCCAAAGCGGAATGCGATGGTGAGACCCACGGTTGATCAAAAGTCAAAACAAACCGTGCCCAACGTCAACAAACCAAGGCAACCAACAATCCGACAAGTTTGGGTTCGGAAAGGTGATATTTTTCCTTGTCTTAAACCTTAATTTGTTTTTGACTTAGAGTAATGCTTTGATCGGTTTTTATTGCATATCTTTTGTTCATTGCATTACACGTTTTTGGTGCTTTCATTGTTACAATTTTTTTTGGATTCTTTGAATGATTAGAACATTAAATAGTGCATTGAATATCAATAAGTTCACTTTCATTCACTCTTAATGAATTTCATATTAATTATCGGTTTTACTTTATTTTCATTATATTTGAAGGTAATCTATTATGAGAATTCTTAATACTTATATTCATCAAATTTAGGCAATCATGTGTAATCTCTAGGAGCTTAACCTATCTCGGTTGTGTGTGTTGAATTTGATGAATAGTCATTCTCTTATGGACTAAAATTTGTCACATGTTCTTTCAAATAAGAGATTGCATAAGCGAGGGGGAATTATTATTATAAAATGCTCATATGCTTTGAAAGATGTGGAAAGAGTTACATCCTTAAAAGGAGTGTGAAAACTACCACCACATGGAGGAAAGAGCTACCACCCCGGTCGTCCGGTTAGTGTGTGAAGCTACCACATGAGAATTGAATTGCATATCCGAAAAAAAAAAAATATATATAAGTGCAAAAGCATGCAAAAGGAAAAATGTCACAATTTTTATTTTTCGGAGTTATAAGGTGGTCCACATACATGAAAGATGCTCAAAGAGCCACCCCTTGTGCTATTTGTTTTATCTCAAATTTGAATGTTTGTGCGACAAATTTTCTGTCTCTTTGATGAATCACTTAAGTCATCTTCATAATCCGTTTACATCTTGATAGTTTTTGAGCCTTTAGATTATCATTGATGACTTGTTTTTGAAGTTTATATGAATTAAGAAATCGGATAATATTTTGTCTACATTATGATGAGTGTGTAGTAAAGTTCTTAATTCTTATGAAATTAATAGGGATTGAAAGAAGTCAATGTGAATTTATATTTCTCATGTACTAACATTGCTTGAAATTTTTATCACAAGTTGTTTCAAAATTGAAAAAGCTTTAAACTTGTATTTTGATTGATTTCTCTCGAACTTCTCTCTATTTTTGGTGTTTCTCTTTTGGCAATTTTTGACAAAAAGGGGGAGAGAGGAAATGGTAATGATAACTTAGACGCATAAACATAGGGGGAGAGAGAGTGCATGAACAAAGGGGGAGCGAGTTTGATACTTTTTTCTACTAACTTTGTTCGTGGAGAATGAAAATATTTTGCAGGTCTCTCAAGACTTCAAGACTCCATGTTTGTCTAAGTTAGAGAGTTTGTTTTAGGAGTTACTAAAATGTAATTTTATTTTTCATTTGGATCTTTCACGCGAGAAGTTCATTGTTTTGGTGATGGCAATGAATTTCATTTTTAGAGAGATGAGCATCGTGAGTGTTTTATGTATTTTTGTGTTTTTGTCACGAAATTGCCAAAGGGGGAGATTGTTACGGATTTTATATTGGCATATTTCGTGAAGTGAGTCGGAGTCTTGAAGGTTCGAAGAAGAAAAGACGAAGAACAAAGACTCGAAGACTCCACGTATGAATTCACGATGCTTGGTAAGTTTAAATAATCTTGATGATGATTTAGATTCATTTACAAGTGTTTGGAAGACATTAGAATGGATAAAAAGTGTTTTAAAATAAAAAAAAATTAAGTTTTCCAACTTCCGAGGTCCGGACCCTAAGGATGAGGTCCGGAACCCGTACGCCTCCCTGGTTGTCTTGCAGGGAGGGTCCGGACCCTGAGGATGAGGTCCGGACCCTGAGGGCGGAGGTCCGGACCCTGAAGCTGAGGTCCGGAACCCGTAGGTCTGATGAGCAGTTTCGCAGACCGGGTCCGGACCCTGATGGCTGGGGTCCGGACAATGAAACGCCTAAGCAGTGTCCGGGTCCGGACCCCATACCCGCGGTCCGGACCCCGACCCGACGAAATTTCCTGATTGTCCTGTTTTTCAATCCTAACCTAATTCTTTGTCTCCAAACCATATAAATAGGATGTGGGGGTGTCTCTAAAGGGTAGAAAATTACATATTATCTTTGAGAAACCCTAGAAGCTTGTAGGTGACCGTTTTCCTCATCTTCTACATCAAGCTTCTCTCAAATTGATTCATGGTGCCCTAATGCCCAATATTCTTTTAGAATCAATTTGAGGATTGCTTAGAGATAATTCCCACAGATTTTTCATGATATTCTAAGCAATAAACCATCATCAATTTTGTTGATCTTGCTCCGGACGGAGTGCGCTCGTGGATTCGAGTGGGCGTCGTGGATTCGACGTGTTGAGGGCTTCGTGGATTCGAAGTTGGTCGTCTCGTGGATTCGAGGCGTGGCGTTCGTGGATTCGAACGTGGGGCGTGGACAACCCGGTGGTGTGCGCGAGATCCAAAGAAGATAAAGGAGAGGTTAAGTCCGTGGAGTCGGTAATCACCTTGTAATCTTTTATTCTTAGTGGATTGTTATCGCGTGTTGGTCCCGTGGGTTTTTTCTCCAAGGTGGAGTTTCCCACGTAAATCTCGGTGTGCTGATTTTATTTTCCGCATTACTTTATCGCATTGAGATTTGTGATTTTTGTTATACACCTATTCACCCCCCTCTAGGTGATTGATAGTATCTAGATAGATCCTAGGGCACCCCCCTAACTTACAATAGAATGCTCTCTTGGGCTTCGATCCTCGTTCCTTCGAATGTGAGCATGTACTCGTGGCAAATTCGCACTTTTGGGGCGTAATAGAATGCTCTCTTGGGCTTCGATCCTCGTTCCTTCGAATGTGAGCATGTACTCGTGGCAAATTCGCACTCTTGGGGCGCAATAGAATGCTCTCTTGGGCTTCGATCCTCGTTCCTTCGAATGTGAGCATGTACTCGTGGCAAATTCGCACTCTTGGGGCGTAATAGAATGCTCTCTTGGGCTTCGATCCTCGTTCCTTCGAATGTGAGCATGTACTCGTGGCAAATTCGCACTCTTGGGGCGTAATAGAATGCTCTCTTGGGCTTCGATCCTCGTTCCTTCGAATGTGAGCATGTACTCGTGGCAAAATTCGCACTCTTGGCGACGTAATAGAATTGCTCTCTTGGGCTTCGATCCTCGTTCCTTCGAATGTGAGCATGTACTGTGGCGAATATTCGCACTTTTGGGGCGTAATAGAATGCTCTCTTGGGCTTCGATCCTCGTTCCTTCGAATGTGAGCAATGTACTCGTGGCAAATTCGCACTCTTGGGGCGTAATAGAATGCTCTCTTGGGCTTCGATCCTCGTTCCTTCGAATGTGAGCATGTACTCGTGGCAAATTCGCACTCTTGGGGCGTAATAGAATGCTCTCTTGGGCTTCGATCCTCGTTCCTTCGAATGTGAGCATTGTACTCGTGGCAAATTCGCACTCTTGGGGCGTAATAGAATGCTCTCTTGGGCTTCGATCCTCGTTCCTTCGAATGTGAGCATGTACTCGTGGCAAATTCGCACTCTTGGGGCGTAATAGAATGCTCTCTTGGGCTTCGATCCTCGTTCCTTCGAATGTGAGCATGTACTCGTGGCAAATTCGCACTCTTGGGGCGTAATAGAATGCTCTCTTGGGCTTCGATCCTCGTTCCTTCGAATGTGAGCATGTACTCGTGGCGAATTCGAACTCTTGGGGCGTCATAGAATGCTCTCTTGGGCTTCGATCCTCGTTCCTTCGAATGTGAGCATGTACTCGTGGCGAATTCGCACTCTTGGGGCGTAATAGAATGCTCTCTTGGGCTTCGTTCCTCGTTCCTTCGAATGTGAGCATGTACTCGTGGCAAATTCGCACTCTTGGGGCGTAATAGAATGCTCTCTTGGGCTTCGATCCTCGTTCCTTCGAATGTGAGCATGTACTCGTGGCAAATTCGCACTCTTGGGGCGTCCATAATAATAGAATGCTCTCTTGGGCTTCGATCCTCGTTCCTTCGAATGTGAGCATGTACTCGTGGCAAATTCGCACTCTTGGGGCGTAATAGAATGCTCTCTTGGGCTTCGATCCTCGTTCCTTCGAATGTGAGCATGTACTCGTGGCAAATTCGCACTCTTGGGGCGTAATAGAATGCTCTCTTGGGCTTCGATCCTCGTTCCTTCGAATGTGAGCATGTACTCGTGGCAAATTCGCACTCTTGGGCGTAATAGAATGCTCTCTTGGGCTTCGATCCTCGTTCCTTCGAATGTGAGCATGTACTCGTGGCAAAATTCGCACTCTTGGGGGTAATAGAATGCTCTCTTGGGCTTCGATCCTCGTTCCTTCGAATGTGAGCATGTACTCGTGGCAAATTCGCACTCTTGGGGCGTAATAGAATGCTCTCTTGGGCTTCGATCCTCGTTCCTTCGAATGTGAGCATGTACTCGTGGCAAATTCGCACTCTTGGGGCGTAATAGAATGCTCTCTTGGGCTTCGATCCTCGTTCCTTCGAATGTGAGCATGTACTCGTGGCAAATTCGCACTCTTGGGGCGTAATAGAATGCTCTCTTGGGCTTCGATCCTCGTTCCTTCGAATGTGAGCATGTACTCGTGGCAAATTCGCACTCTTGGGGCGTAATAGAATGCTCTCTTGGGCTTCGATCCTTGTTCCTTCGAATGTGAGCATGTACTCGTGGCAAATTCGCACTCTTGGGGCGTAATAGAATGCTCTCTTGGGGCTTCGATCCTCGTTCCTTCGAATGTGAGCATGTACTCGTGGCAAATTCGCACTCTTGGGGCGTAATAGAATGCTCTCTTGGGCTTCGATCCTCGTTCCTTCGAATGTGAGCATGTACTCGTGGCAAATTCGCACTCTTGGGGCGTAATAGAATGCTCTCTTGGGCTTCGATCCTCGTTCCTTCGAATGTGAGCATGTACTCGTGGCAAATTCGCACTCTTGGGGCGTAATAGAATGCTCTCTTGGGCTTCGATCCTCGTTCCTTCGAATGTGAGCATGTACTCGTGGCAAATTCGCACTCTTGGGGCGTAATAGAATGCTCTCTTGGGCTTCAATCCTTGTTCCTTCGAATGTGACCATGTACTCGTGGCAAATTCGCATACTTGGGGCATAATAGAATACTCTCTTGGGCTTCGATCCCCGTTCCTTCGAATGTGAGCATGTACTCGTGGCAAATTCGCACTCTTGGGGCGTAATAGAATGCTCTCTTGGGCTTCGATCCTCGTTCCTTCGAATGTGAGCATGTACTCGTGGCAAATTCGCACTCTTGGGGCTTAATAGAATGCTCTCTTGGGCTTCGATCCTCGTTCCTTCGAATGTGTGCATGTACTCGTGGCAAATTCGCACTCTTGGGGCGTAATAGAATGCTCTCTTGGGCTTCGATCCTCGTTCCTTCGAATGTGAGCATGTACTCGTGGCAAATTCGCACTCTTGGGGCGTAATAGAATGCTCTCTTGGGCTTCGATCCTCGTTCCTTCGAATGTGAGCATGTACTCGTGGCAAATTCGCACTCTTGGGGCGTAATAGAATGCTCTCTTGGGCTTCGATCCTCGTTCCTTCGAATGTGAGCATGTACTCGTGGCAAATTCGCACTCTTGGGGCGTAATAGAATGCTCTCTTGGGCTTCGATCCTCGTTCCTTCGAATGTGAGCATGTAGTACTCGTGGCAAATTCGCACTCTTGGGGCCTAATAGAATGCTCTCTTGGGCTTCGATCCTCGTTCCTTCGAATGTGAGCATGTACTCGTGGCAAATTCGCACTCTTGGGGCGTAATAGAATGCTCTCTTGGGCTTCGATCCTCGTTCCTTCGAATGTGAGCATGTACTCGTGGCAAATTCGCACTCTTGGGGCGTAATAGAATGCTCTCTCTTGGGCTTCGATCCTCGTTCCTTCGAATGTGAGCATGCACTCGTGGCAAATTCGCACTATTTGGGGCGTAATAGAATGCTCTCTTGGGGCTTCGATCCTCATTCCTTCGAATGTGAGCATGTACTCGTGGCAAATTCGCACTCTTGGGGCGTAATAGAATGCTCTCTTGGGCTTCGATCCACGTTCCTTCGAATGTGAGCATGTACTCGTGGCAAATTCGCATACTTGGGGCATAATAGAATACTCTCTTGGGCTTCGATCCCCGTTCCTTCGAATGTGAGGAATGTGAGCATGTAATCGTGGCAAATTCGCACTCTGGGTGGCTTAATAGAATGCTCTGCTTGGGCTTCGATCCTCGTTCCTTCGAATGTGAGCATGTACTCGTGGCAAATTCGCATCTCTTGGGGCGTAATAAGAATGCTCTCTTGGGCTTCTTCGATCCTCGTTCCTTCGAATGTGAGCATTGTACTCGTGGCAAATTCGCACTCTTGGGGCGTAATAGAATGCTCTCTTGGGCTTCGATCTCGTTCCTTCGAATGTGAGCATGTTACTCGTGGCAAATTCGACACTCTTTGGGTTTGGGGCGTAATAGAATGCTCTCTTGGGCTTCGATCCTACGTTCCTTCGAATACGTGAGCATGTACTCGTGGCGAAATTCGCACTTCTTGGCGGCGTATGTAGAATGCTCCTCTTTGTGGCTTCGATCCTCGTTCCTTCGAATGTGAGCATGTACTCGTGAGGGAAATTCGCACTCTTGGGGCGTAATAGAATGCTCTCTTGGGCTTCGATTCACGTTCCTTCGAATGTGAGCATGTACTCGTGGCAAATTCGCACTCTTAGGGCGTAATAGAATGCTTCTTGGGCTTCGATCCCTCCGGTTTTTTCCCTTCGAATGTGAGCATGTGGCTCGTGGCGGAATTCGCACTCTTGGGGCGTAATTAGAAAATGCTCTCTTGGGGCCTTCGATCCGACGTTCCTTCGAAATGTGAGCATGTACTCGTGGCAAATTCGCACTCTGGGGCGTAATAGAATGCTCTCTTGGGCTTCGATCCTCGTTCCTTCGAATTGTGAGCATGTACTCGTGGCAAATTCGCACTCTTGGGGCGTAATAGAAATGCTCTCTTGGGGCTTCGATCCTCGTTCCTATCGAATTGTGAGCATGTACTCGTGGCAAATTCGCACGTCTTGGGGCGTAATAGAATGCTCTCTTGGGCTTTCGATCCTCGTTCCTTCGAATGTGAGCATGTACTCGTGGCTTAATTCGCACTCTTGGGGGCCTAATAGAATGCTCTCTTGGGCTTCGATCCTCGTTCCTTCGAATGGGAGCATGTACTCGTGGCAAATTCGCACTCTTGGGGCATAATAGAATGCTCACTTGGGCTTCGATCCTCGTTCCTTCGAATGGGAGCATGTACTCGTGGCAAATTCGCACTCTTGTTTGGGGCCTAATAGAATGCTCTCTTTCAATTGGGGCTTCGATCACTCGTTCCTTTCAATGTGAAGCATGTACTCGTGGCCAAATTCGCATCTTGGGGCGTAATAGAATGCTCTCTTGGGCTTTCGATCCTCGTTCCTTCGAAATGTGAGCATGTACTCGTGCGGCAAATTCGCACTCTTGGGGCGTAATAGAATGCTCTCTTTGGGCTTCGAATCCTCGTTCCTTCGTAATGTGAGCATGTACTCGTAGCAAAATTCGCACTCTTGGGGCGTAAATAGAATGCTCTCTTGGGCTTCGATCCTCGTTCCTTCGAATGTGAGCATGTACTCGTGGCGAATTCGCACATCTTGGGGCGTTAATAGAATGCTCTCTTGGGCTTCGATCACTCGTTTCTTCGAATGTGAGCATGTACCTCGTGGCAAATTCGCACTCTTGGGGCGTAATAGAATGCTCTCTTGGGCTTCGATCCTTGTTCCTTCGAATGTGAGCATGTACTCGTGGCAAATTCGCACTCTTGGGGCGTAATAGAATGCTCTCTTGGGCTTCGATCCTTGTTCCTTCGAATGTGAGCATGTGTACTCGTGGCTAAATTCGCACTCTTGGGGCGTAATAGAATGCTCTCTTGGGCTTCGATCCTCGTTCCTTCGAATGTGAGCATGTACTCGTGGCGAATTCGCACTCTTGGGGCGTACTAGAATGCTCTCTTGGGCTTCGATCCTCGTTCCTTCGAATGTGAGCATGTACTCGTGGCAAATTCGCACTCTTGGGGCCTAATAGAATGCTCACTTGGGCTTCGATCCTCGTTCCTTCGAATGTGAGCATGTACTCGTAGCAAATTCGCACTCTTGGGGCGTAATAGAATGCTCTCTTGGGCTTCGATCCTCGTTCCTTCGAATGTGAGCATGTACTCGTGGCGAATTCGCACTCTTGGGGCGTAATAGAATGCTCTCTTGGGCTTCGATCCTCGTTCCTTCGAATGAGAGCATGTACTCGTGGCAAATTCGCACTCTTGGGGCGTAATAGAATGCTCTCTTGGGCTTCGATCCTCGTTCCTTCGAATGTGAGCATGTACTCGTGGCCAATTCGCACTCTTGGGGCCTAATAGAATGCTCTCTTGGGGCTTCGATCCTCGTTCCTTCGAATGTGAGCATGTACTCGTGGCAAATTCGCACTCTTGGGGCGTATTAGAATGCGCTCTCTTGGGCTTCGATCAAGTTCCTTCGAATGTGAGCATGTACTCGTGGCGAATTCGCTCTCTTGGGCGTATTAGAATGCTCTCTTGGGCTTCGATCCTCTTTCTTTCGAATCCTGTGAGCATGTACTGCGTGGCAAAATTCGCACTCGTGGGGCGTAATAGAATCGCTACTCTTGGGTCTTCGATTCCTACGTTCCTTCGAATGTGAGCATGTACTCGTGGCAAATTCGCACTCTTGGGGCGTAATAGAATGCGCTCTTGAGGGGCTTCGATCCTCGTTCCTTCGAATGTGAGCATGTTACTCGTGGCAAATTCGCAACTCTTGGGGCGTAAATCGAGAAATGTTTCTCTTGGGCTTCGATCCTCGTTCCTTCGACGTATGTGAGCAATGTACTCGTGGCAAATTCGCACTCTTGGGGGCGTAATAGAATGCTCTCTTGGGCTTCGATCCTCGTTCCTTCGAATGTGAGCATGTACTCGTGCAAATTCGCACTCTTGGGGCGTTAATAGAATGCTCTCTTGGGCTTCGATCCTCGTTCCTTCGAATGTGAGCCTTGTACTCGTGGCAAATTCGCACTCTTGGGGCGTAATAGAATGCTCTCTTGGGCTTCGATCCTCGTTCCTGAATCGAATGTTAGCATGTACTCGTGGCAAATTCGCACTCTTGGGGCGTAATAGAATGCTCTCTTGGGCTTCGATCTCTCGTTCACTCTTCGAATGTGAAAGGCATGTACTCGTGGCAAATTCGCACTCTTGGGGCGTTCAATAGAATTCTTGCACTCTTGGGCTTCGATCCTCTTCCTTGCGAATAACGTGAGCATGTACTCGTGGCAAATTCGCACTCTTGGGGCGTTAATAGAATGCTCTCTTGGGGCTTCGATTCCTCTTTCCTTCGAAATGTGAGCATGGTGCTCGGAGGGCGAATTCGCACTCTTTGGGAGCGTAATAGAATGCTCTCATTGGGGCTTCGACCCTCATTCCTTCGAATGTGAGCATGTACTCGTGGCAAATTCGCACTCTTGGGGCGTAATAGAATGCTCTCTTGGGCTACTTCGATCCTCGTTCCTTCGAATGTGAGCATGTACTCGTGGCAAAATTCGCACTCTTGGGGCGTGCAATAGAATGCTCTCTTGGGCGCTCGATCCTCGTTCCTTCGAATGTGAGCATGTACTCGTAGGCAGAAATTCGCACTCTTGGGGCGTAATAGAATGCTCTCTTGGGGCTTCGATCCTCGTTCCTTCGAATGTGAGCATGTACTCGTGGGCAAATTTCGCACTCTTAGGGGCCTAATAGATTGCTCTCTTGGGCTTCGATCCTCGTTCCTTCGAATGTGAGCATGTACTCGTGGCAAATTCGCACTCTTGGGGCCTAATAGAATGCTCTCTTTGGTCTTCGATCCTCGTTCCTTCGAATGTGAGCATGTACTCGTGGCAAATTCGCACTCTTGGGGCGTAATAGAATGCTCTCTTGTGGCTTCGATCCTCGTTCCTTCGAATGTGAGCATGTACTCGTGGCAAATTCGCACTCTTGGGGCCTAATAGAATTCTCTTGGGGGCTTCGATCCTCGTTCCTTCGAATGTGAGCATGTACTCGTGGCCAATAATTCGCACTCTTGGGGCGTAATAGAATGCTCTCTTGGGCTTCAATCCTCGTTCCTTCGAATGTGAGCATGTACTCGTGGCGAATAAATTCGCACTCTTGGGGCGTAATAGAATGCTCTCTTGGGCTTCGATCCTCCGTTCCTTCGAATGTGAGCATGTACTCGTGGCAAATTCGCACTCATGGGGCGTAATAGAATGCTCTCTTGGGCTTCGATCCTCGTTCCTTCGAATGTGTGCATGTACTCGTGGTGAATTCGCACTCTTGGGGCGTAATAGAATGCTCTCTTGGGCTTCGATCCTCGTTCCTTCGAATGTGAGCATGTACTCGTCGCAAATTCGCACTCTTGGGGCGTAATAGAATGCTCTCTTGGGCTTCGATCCTCGTTCCTTCGAATGTGAGCATGTACTCGTGGCGAATTCGCACTCTTTGGCTTAATAGAATGCTCTCTTGGGCTTCGATCAACGTTCCTTCGAATGTGAGCATGTACTCGCGAATTCGGTTGGGGCTAAAAATGCACTTCGATTCGGGGCTTTTAATAGTGAGCATGTACCTTGCAAATTCTCTTCGGGCGTAATAGAATGCTCTCTTGGGCTTCGATCCTCGTTCCTTCGAATGGCGGTGAGCATGTACTCGTGGCGAAAAAATTCGCACTCTTGGGGCGTAATAGAATGCTCTCTTGGGGCTTCGATCCTCGTTCCTTCGAATGTGAGCATGTACTCGTGGCAAAAATTTTCTTCTTGGGGCGTAATAGAATGCTCTCTTGGGGCTTCGATCCTTTTTCCTTCGAATGTGAGCATGTACTCGTGGCGAATTCGCACTCTTGGGGCGTAATAGAATGCTCTCTTGGGGCTTCGATCCTGTGTTTCCTTCGAAATGTGAGCATGTACTCGTGGCGAATTCGCACTCTTGGGGCTTACTAAAAGATTAATTAGAATGCTCTCTTGGGCTTCGATCCTCGTTCCTTCGAATGTGAGCATGTACTCGTGGCAAAATTCGCACTCTTGGGGCGTAAATAGAATGCTATCTTGGGCTTCGATCCTCTTCCTTCGAATGTTGCATGTACTCGTGGCAAATTCGCACGTCTTAATAGAATTGCTCTACTTGGGCTTTCGATCCTCGTTCCTTCGAATGTTGCATTTACTCGTGGCAAATTCGCACTCTTGGGGGAGTTATAATAGAATGCTCTCTTGGGGGCTTCGATCCTCGTTCCTTCGAATGTGAGCATGTACTCGTGGCAAATTCGCACCTTTGGGGTGTAATTAGAATGCTCTCTTGGCTTCGGCTTCGAATGTGAGCATGTACTCGTAGCGGTAACATTCGCACTTCTTGGGCGTTAATAGAATGCTCTCTTGGGGCTTCGATCCTCGTTCCTTCGAGTATGTGAGCATGTACTCGTGGCAAATTCGCATCTCTTGGGGCTAGATAATAGAATGCTCTCTTGGGCTTCGATCCTCGTTCCTTCGAATGTGAGCATGTACTCGTGGCAAATTCGCACTCTTGGGGCGTAATAGAATGCTCTCTTGGACTTCGATCCTCGTTCCTTCGAATGTGAGCATGTACTCGTGGCAAATTCGCACTCTTGGGGCGTAATAGAATGCTCTCTTGGGCTTCGATCCTCGTTCCTTCGAATGTGAGCATGTACTCGTGGCAAATTCGCACTCTTGGGGCGTAATAGAATGCCCTCTTGGGCTTCGATCCTCGTTCCTTCGAATGTGAGCATGTACTCGTGGCAAATTCGCACTCTTGGGGCGTAATAGAATGCTCTCTTGGGGCTTCGATCCTCGTTCCTTCGAAATGTGAGCATGTACTCGTGGCAAATTCGCACTCTTGGGCGTAATAGAATGCTCTTCTCTTGGGGCTTCGATCCTCGTTCCTTCGAATGTGAGCATGTTACTCGTGGCAAAAATTCGCACTCTTGGGCTGATTAATAGAATGCTCTCTTGGGCTTCGATCCTCGTTCCTTCGAATGTGAGCATGTACTCGTGGCAAAAATTCGCACTCTTGGGGTGTTAATAGAATGCTCTCTCTTGGGCTTCGATCCTCGTTCCTTCGAATAGCTGTGAGCATGTACTCTCGTGGCAAATTCGCACTCTTGGGGCGTAATTAGAATGCTCTCTTGGGCTTTCGATCCTCGTTCCTTCGAATGTGAGCATGTACTCGTGGCGAATCGCACTCTTGGGGCGTAATAGAATGCTCTCTTGGGCTTCGATCCACGTTCCTTCGAATATGAGCATGTACTCGTGGCAAATTCGCACTCTTGGGGCGTAATAGAATGCTCTCTTGGGCTTCGATCCTCGATCCTCGTTCCTTCGAATGTGAGCATGTACTCGTGGCGAAATTCGCACTCTTTGGGGCGTAATAGAATGCTCTCTTGGGGCTTCGATCCTCGTTTCCTTCGAATGTGAGCATGTACTTCGTGGCAAATTCGCACTCTTGGGGGCGTAATTAGAATGTCTCTCTTGGGCTTCGATCCTCGATTTTTCCTTCGAATGTGAGCATGTACTCGTGGCAAATTCGCACTCTCTTGGGGCGTAATAGAATGCTCTCTTGGGCTTCGATCCTCGTTCCTTCAAATGTGAGCATGTACTCGTGGCAAATTCGCACTCTTGGGGCGTAATAGAATGCTCTCTTGGCGTTCGATCCTCGTTCCTTCGAATGTGAGCATGTACTCGTGGCAAATTCGCACTCTTGGGGAGTAATTTTAGAATGCTCTCTTGGGCTTCGATCCTCGTTCCTCGAATGTGAGCATGTACTCTTGGCGAATTCGCACTCTTGGGGCGTAATAGAATGCTCTCTTGGGCTTCGATCCTCGTTCCTTCGAATGTGTGCATGTACTCGTTAAATTCGCACTCTTGGGGCGTAATAGAATGCTCTCTTGGGCTTCGATCCTATTCCTTCGAATGTGAGCATGTCTCTGGCAAATTCGAATTGGGGCGTAATAGAATGCTCTCTTGGGCTTCGAGCGAATTGCATGTACTCGTGGCAAAATTCGCTCTCTTGGGGCGTAATTAGAATGCTCTCTTGGGCTTCGATCCTCGTTCCTTCGAATGTGTACTCGTGGCAAATTCGCACTCTTGGGGCGTAATAGAATGCTCTCTTGGGGCTTCGATCCTCGTTCCTTCGAATGTGAGCATGTACTCGTGGCAAATTCGCACTCTTGGGGCGTAATAGAATGCTCTCTTGGGGCTTCGATCCTCGTTCCTTCGAATGTGAGCATGTACTCGTGGTAAATTCGCACTCTTGGGGCGTAATAGAATGCTCTCTTGGGGCTTCGATCCTCGTCGTTCCTTCGAATCTTCGAATGTGAGCATGTACTCGTGGAAAAATTCGCACTCTTGGGGCGTAATAGAATGCTCTCTTGGGCTTCGATCCTCGTTCCTTCGAATGTGAGCATGTACTCGTGGCAAATTCGCACTCTTGGGGCGTAATAGAATGCTCTCTTTGGGCTTCGATCCTCGTTCCTTCAAATGTGAGCATGTACTCGTGGCAAATTCGCACTCTTGGGGCGTAATAGAATGCTCTCTTGGGCTTCGAACCTCGTTACTTCGAATGTGAGCATGTACTCGTGACAAATTCGCACTCTTGGGGCGTAATAGAATGCTCTCTTGGGCTTCGATCCTCGTTCCTTCGAATGTGAGCATGTACTCGTGGCAAATTCGCACTCTTGGGGCGTAATAGAATGCTCTCTTGGGGCTTGGATCCACGTTCCTTCGAATCTGAGCATGTACTCGTGGCAAATTCGCACTCTTGGGGCGTAATAGAATGCTCTCTTGGGCTTCGATCCTCGTTCCTTCGAAGGTGAGCATGTACTCGTGGCAAATTCGCACTCTTGGGGCGTAATAGAATGCTCTCTTGGGCTTCGATCCTCGTTCCTTCGAATGTGAGCATGTACTCGTGGCAAATTCGCACTCTTGGGGCGTAATAGAATGCTCTCTTGGGGCTTCGATCCTCGTTCCTTCGAATGTGAGCATGTACTCGGGCAAATTCGCACTCTTGGGGGGCGTAATAGAATGCTCTCTCTTGGGCTTCGATCCTCGTTCCTTCGAATGTGAGCATGTACTCGTGGCAAATTCGCACTCTTGGGGCGTAATAGAATGCTCTCCTGGGGCTTCGATCCTCGTTCCGTCGAATCTGGGCATGTACTCGTGGCAAATTCGCACTCTTGTAGAATGCTCTCTTGGGCTTCGATCCTCGTTCCTTCGAATGTGAGCATGTACTCGTGGCAAAATTCGCACTCTTGGGGCGTAATAGAATTGCTCTCTTGGGCTTCGATCCCCGTTCCTTCGAATGTGAGCATGTACTCGTGGCAAATTCGCACTCTTGGGGCGTAATAGAAATGTCTCTTGGGCTTCGATCCTCGTTCCTTCGAATCTGTAGCATTCTGTGAGAGCATGTACTCGTGGCAAAAATTCGCACTCTTGGGGCGTAATAGAATGCTCTCTTGGGGCTTCGATCCTCGTTCCTTCGAATGTGAGCATGTACTCGTGGCAAATTCGCACTCTTGGGGCGTAATAGAATGCTCTCTTGGGCTTCGATCCTCGTTCCTTCGAATGTGAGCATGTACTCGTGGCAAATTCGCACTCTTAGGGCGTAATAGAATGCTCTCTTGGGCTTCGATCCTCGTGAGCATGTACTCGTGGCAAATTCGCACTCTTGGGGCGTAATAGAATGCTCTCTTGGGCTTCGATCCTCGTTCCTTCGAATGTGAGCATGTACTCGTGGCAAATTCGCACTCTTAGGGCGTAATAGAATGCTCTCTTGGGCTTCGATCCTCGTTCCTTCGAATGTGAGCATGTACTCGTGGCAAATTCGCACTCTTGGGGCGTAATAGAATACTCTCTTGGGCTTCGATTCCCGTTCCTTCGAATGTGAGCATGTACTCGTGGCAAATTCGCACTCTTGGGGCGTAATAGAATGCTCTCTTGGGCTTCGATCCTCGTTCCTTCGAATGTGAGCATGTACTCGTGGCAAATTCGCACTCTTGGGGCGTAATAGAATGCTCTCTTGGGGCTTCGATCCTCGTTCCTTCGAATTTGAGCATGTACTCGTGGCAAATTCGCACTCTTGGGGCGTAATAGAATGCTCTCTTGGGCTTCGATCCTCATTCCTTCGAAGGTGAGCATGTACTCGTGGCAAATTCGCACTCTTGGGGCGTAAAAGAATGCTCTCTTGGGCTTCGATCTCCTCGTTCCTTCGAATGTGAGCATGTACTCGTGGCAAATTCGCACTCTTGGGGCGTAATAGAATGCTCTCTCTTGGGCTTCGATCCTCGTTCCTTCGAATGTGAGCATGTACTCGTGGCAAATTCGCACTCTTGGGGCGTAATAGAATGCTAGCTCTTGGGCTTCGATCCCTCGTTCCTTCGAATGAGGTGAGCATGTACTCGTGGCAAATTCGCACTCTCTTGGGGCGTAATAGAATGCTCTCTTGGGGCTTCGATCCTCGTTCCTCTGTTCCTTCGAATGTGAGCATGTACTCGTGGCAAATTCGCACTCTTGGGGCGTAATAGAATGCTCTCTTGGGCTTCGATCCTCGTTCCTTCGAATGTGAGCATGTACTCGTGGCAAATTCGCACTGCTCTCTTGGGGCGTAATAGAATGCTTCTTGGGCTTCGATCCTCGTTCCTTCGAATGTGAGCATGTACTCGTGGCAAGCTCGCACTCTTTGGGCGTAATAGAACGCTCTCATGGGGTTTCAATCCTCGTTCCTTCGAATCTGAGCATGTACTCGTGGCAAATTCGCACTCTTGGGGCGTAATAGAATGCTCTCTTGGGCTTCGATCCTCGTTCCTTCGAAGGTGAGCATGTACTCGTGGCAAAGCTCGCACTCTTTGGGCGAATAGAATGCTCTCATGGGGTTTCAATCCTCGTTCCTTCGAATGTGAGCATGTACTCGTGGCAAATTCGCACTCTTGGGGCGTAATAGAATGCTCTCTTGGGCTTTGATCCTCGTTCCTTCGAATGTGAGCATGTACTCGTTGCAAATTCGCACTCTTGGGGCGTAATAGATTGCTCTCTTGGTCTTCAATCCTCGTTCCTTCGAATCTGAGCATGTAACTCGTGAATCGCACTCTTTGGGGCTAATAGAATGCTCTCATGGGGCTTCGATCCTCGTTCCTTCGAAATCTGAGCATGTACTTCGTGGCAAATTTCGCACTCTTGGGGCGTAATAGAATGCTCTCATGGGGCTTCGATCCTCGTTCCTTCGAATTGAGCATGTACTCGTGGCAAATTCGCACTTTCTTGGGGCGTAATAGAATGCTCTCTTGGGCTTAATCCTCGTTCCATTCTCGAATGTGAGCATGTACTCGTGGCAAATTCGCACTCTCATTGGGCGTAATAGAATGCTCTCTTGGGGCTTCAATCCTCGTTCTTCGAATGTGAGCATGTACTCGTGGCAAATTCGCACTCTTGGGGCGTAATAGAATGCTCTCTTGGGCTTCGATCCTCGTTCCTTCGAATGTGAGCATGTACTCGTGGCAAATTCGCACTCTTTGGGCGTAATAGAACGCTCTCATGGGGCTTCAATCCTCGTTCGTTCGAATCTGAGCATGTACTCGTGGCAAATTCGCACTCGCTTTTGGGCGTAATAGAATGCTCTCATTGGGCTTCAATCCTCGTTCCGGCAAGCTCGCACTCTTTGGGCGTAATAGAACGCTCTCTTGGGGCTTCAATCCTCGTTCGTTCGAATCTGAGCATGTACTCGTGGCAAGCTCGCACTCTTTGGGCGTAATAGAACGCTCTCATGGGGCTTCAATCCTCGTTCGTTCGAATCTGAGCATGTACTCGTGGCAAGCTCGCACTCTTTGGGCGTAATAGAACGCTCTCATGGGGCTTCAATCCTCGTTCGTTCGAATCTGAGCATGTACTCGTGGCAAGCTCGCACTATCTTTGGGCGTAATAGAATCAATCGTCGTTCGTTCGAATCTGAGCATGTACTCGTGGCAAGCTCGCACTCTTTGGGCGTAATAGAACGCTCTCATGGGGCTTCAATCCTCGTTCGTTCGAATCTGAGAATGTACTCGTGGCAAGCTCGCACTCTTTGGGCGTAATAGAACGCTCTCATGTGGCTACAATCCTTGTTCTCTAATGGGGCTTCAATCCTCGTTCGTTCGAATCTGAGCATGTACTCGTGGCAAGCTCGCACTCTTTGGGCGTAATAGAACGCTCTCATGGGGCTTCAATCCTCGTTCGTTCGAATCTGAGCATGTACTCGTGGCAAGCTCGCACTCTTTGGGCGTAATAGAACGCTCTCATGGGCTTCAATCCTCGTTCCTTCGAATCTGGGGCTTCAATCCTCGTCCGTTCGAATCTCCGTTCGAATCTGAGCATGTACTCGTGGCAAGCTCGCACTCTTTGGGCTTAATAGAACGCTCTCATGGGGCTTCAATCCTCGTTCGTTCGAATCTGAGCATGTACTCGTGGCAAGCTCGCACTCTTTGGGCGTAATAGAACGCTCTCATGGGGCTTCAATCCTCGTTCGTTCGAATCTGAGCATGTACTCGTGGCAAGCTCGCACTCTTTGGGCATAATAGAACGCTCTCATGGGGCTTCAATCGTCGTTCGTTCGAATCTGAGCATGTACTCGTGGCAAGCTCGCACTCTTTGGGCGTAATAGAACGCTCTCATGGGGCTTCAATCCTCGTTCGTTCGAATCTGAGCATGGACTCGTGGCAAGCTCGCACTCTTTGGGCTTAATAGAACGCTCTCATGGGGCTTCAATCCTCGTTCGTTCGAATCTGAGCATGTACTCGTGGCAAGCTCGCACTCTTTGGGCGTAATAGAACGCTCTCATGAGGCTTCAATCCTCGTTCGTTCGAATCTGAGCATGCACTCGTGGCAAGCTCTCACTCTTTGGGCGTAATAGAACGCTCTCATGGGGCTTCAATCCTCGTTCGTTCGAATCTGAGCATGTACTCGTGGCAAGCTCGCACTCTTTGGGCGTAATAGAACGCTCTCATGTGGCTTCAATCCTCGTTCGTTCGAATCTGGGGCTTCAATCTTCGTCCGTTCGAATCTGAGCATGTACTCGTGGCAAGCTCGCACTCTTTGGGCTTAATAGAACGCTCTCATGGGGCTTCAATCCTCGTTCGTTCGAATCTGAGCATGTACTCGTGGCAAGCTCGCACTCTTTGGGCGTAATAGAACGCTCTCATGGGGCTTCAATCCTCGTTCGTTCGAATCTGAGCATGGACTCGTGGCAAGCTCGCACTCTTTGGGCTTAATAGAACGCTCTCATGGGGCTTCAATCCTTGTTCGTTCGTTCGATTCTGAGCATGTACTCGTGGCAAGCTCGCACTCTTTGGGCGTAATAGAACGCTCTCATGGGGCTTCAATCCTCGTTCGTTCGAATCTGAGCATGTACTCGTGGCAAGCTCGCACTCTTTGGGCGTAATAGAACGCTCTCTCTCATGGGGCTTCAATCCTCGTTCGTTCGAATCTGAGCATGTACTCGTGGCAAGCTCGCACTCTTTGGGCGTAATAGAACGCTCTCATGTGGCTTCAATCCTCGTTCGTTCGAATCTGGGGCTTCAATCCTCGTCCGTTCGAATCTGAGCATGTACTCGTGGCAAGCTCGCACTCTTTGGGCGTAATAGAACGCTCTCATGGGGCTTCAATCCTCGTTCGTTCGAATCTGAGCATGTACTCGTGGCAAGCTCGCACTCTTTGGGCGTAATAGAACGCGCGTAATAGAACGCTCTCATGGGGCTTCAATCCTCGTTCGTTCGAATCTGAGCATGTACTCGTGGCAAGCTCGCACTCTTTGGGCGTAATAGAACGCTCTCATGGGGCTTCAATCGTCGTTCGTTCGAATCTGAGCATGTACTCGTGGCAAGCTCGCACTCCGTAATAGAACGCTCTCATGGGTCTTCGATCCTCGTTCGTTCGAAGCTGAGCATGTACTCGTGGCAAGCTCGCACTCTTTGGGCGTAATAGAACGCTCTCATGGGGCTTCAATCCTCGTTCGTTCGAATCTGAGCATGTACTCGTGGCAAGCTCGCACTCTTTGGGCGTAATAGAACGCTCTCATGGGGCTTCAATCGTCGTTCGTTCGAATCTGAGCATGTACTCGTGGCAAGCTCGCACTCTTTGGGCGTAATAGAACACTCTCATGGGGCTTCAATCCTCGTTCGTTCGAATCTGAGCATGTACTCGTGGCAAGCTCGCACTCTTTGGGCGTAATAGAACGCTCTCATGGGGCTTCAATCGTGGTTCGTTCGAATCTGAGCATGTACTCGTGGCAAGCTCGCACTCTTTGGGCGTAATAGAACGCTCTCATGGGGCTTCAATCCTCGTTCGTTCGAATCTGGGGCTTCAATCCTCGTCCGTTCGAATCTGCATGTACTCGTGGCAAGCTCGCACTCTTTGGGCGTAATAGAACGCTCTCATGGGGCTTCAATCCTCGTTCGTTCGAATCTGAGCATGTACTCGTGGCAAGCTCGCACTCTTTGGGCGTAATAGAACGCTCTCATGGGGCTTCAATCCTCGTTCGTTCGAATCTGAGCATGTACTCGTGGCAAGCTCGCACTCTTTGGGCATAATAGAACGCTCTCATGGGGCTTCAATCGTCGTTCGTTCGAATCTGAGCATGTACTCGTGGCAAGCTCGCACTCTTTGGGCGTAATAGAACGCTCTCATGGGTCTTCGATCCTCGTTCGTTCGAATCTGAGCATGTACTCGTGGCAAGCTCGCACTCTTTGGGCGTAATAGAACGCTCTCATGGGGCTTCAATCCTCGTTCGTTCGAATCGAATCTGGGGCTTCAATCTCGTAATAGAACGCTCTCATCGCTTCAAATCTCGAATCTGAGCATGTACTCGTGGCAAGCTCGCACTCTTTGGGCGTAATAGAACACGCTCTCATGGGGCTTCAATTCTCGTTCGTTCGAATCTGAGCATGTACTCGTGGCAAGCTCGCACTCTTTGGGCGTAATAGAACGCTCTCATGGGGCTTCAATCCTCGTTCGTTCGAATCTGAGCATGTACTCGTGGCAAGCTCGCACTCTTTGGGCGTAATAGAACGCTCTCATGGGGCTTCAATCCTCGTTCGTTCGAATCTGGGGCTTCAATCCTCGTCGTTCGAATCTGAGCATGTACTCGTGGCAAGCTCGCACTCTTTGGGCATAATAGAACGCTCTCATGCGGCTTCAATCGTCGTTCGTTCGAATCTGAGCATGTACTCGTGGCAAGCTCGCACTCTTTGGGCGTAATAGAACGCTCTCATGGGGCTTCAATCCTCGTTCGTTCGAATCTGAGCATGTACTCGTGGCAAGCTCGCGCTCTTTGGGCGTAATAGAACGCTCTCATGGGGCTTCAATCCTCGTTCGTTCGAATCTGAGCATGTACTCGTGGCAAGCTCGCACTCTTTGGGCGTAATAGAACGCTCTCATGGGGCTTCAATCCTCGTTCGTTCGAATCTGAGCATGTACTCGTGGCAAGCTCGCACTCTTTGGGCGTAATAGAACGCTCTCATTGGGGCTTCAATCCTCGTTCGTTCGAATCTGAGCATGTACTCGTGGCAAGCTCGCACTCTTTGGGCGTAATAGAACGCTCTCATGTGGCTTCAATCCTCGTTCGTTCTCTAATGGGGCTTCAATCCTCGTTCGTTCGAATCTGAGCATGTACTCGTGGCAAGCTCGCACTCTTTGGGCGTAATAGAACGCTCTCATGGGGGCTTCAATCCTCGTTCGTTCGAATCTGAGCATGTACTCGTGGCAAGCTCGCACTCTTTGGGCGTAATAGAACGCTCTCATGGGGCTTCAATCCTCGTTCGTTCGAATCTGAGCATGTACTCGTGGCAAGCTCGCACTCTTTGGGCGTAATAGAACGCTCTCATGGGGCTTCAATCCTCGTCGTTCGTTCGAATCTGAGCATGTACTCGTGGCAAGCTCGCACTCTTTGGGCGTAATAGAACGCTCTCATGGGGCTTCAATCCTCGTTCGTTCGAATCTGAGCATGTACTCGTGGCAAGCTCGCACTCTTTGGGCGTAATAGAAACGCTCTCATGGGGCTTCAATCCTCGTTCGTTCGAATCTGAGCATGTACTCGTGGCAAGCTCGCACTCTTTGGGCGTAATAGAACGCTCTCATGGGGCTTCAATCCTCGTTCGTTCGAATCTGAGCATGTACTCGTGGCAAGCTCGCACTCTTTGGGCGTAATAGAACGCTCTCATGGGGCTTCAATCCTCGTTCGTTCGAATCTGAGCATGTACTCGTGGCAAGCTCGCACTCTTTGGGCGTAATAGAACGCTCTCATGGGGCTTCAATCCTCCTTCGTTCGAATCTGAGCATGTACTCGTGGCAAGCTCGCACTCTTTGGGCGTAATAGAACGCTCTCATGGGGAATCCTCGTTCGTTCGAATCTGAGCATGTACTCGTGGCAAGCTCGCACTCTTTGGGCGTAATAGAACGCTCTCATGGGGCTTCAATTCTCGTTCGTTCGTTCGAATCTGAGCATGTACTCGTGGCAAGCTCGCACTCTTTGGGCGTAATAGAACGCTCTCATGTGGCTTCAATCCTCGTTCGTTCGAATCTGGGGCTTCAATCCTCGTTCGTTCGAATCTGAGCATGTACTCGTGGCAAGCTCGCACTCTTTGGGCGTAATAGAACGCTCTCATGGGGCTATAGAACGCTCTCATGGGGCTTCAATCCTCGTTCGTTCGAATCTGAGCATGTACTCGTGGCAATCTCGCACTCTTTGGGCGTAATAGAACGCTCTCATGGGGCTTCAATCCTCGTTCGCACGAATATGAGCATGTACTCGTGGCAAGCTCGCACTCTTTGGGCGTAATAGAACGCTCTCATGGGGCTTCAATCCTCGTTCGTTCGAATCTGAGAATGTACTCGTGGCAAGCTAGCACTCTTTGGGCGTAATAATAGAACGCTCTCATGGGGCTTCAATCCTCGTTCGTTCGAATCTGAGCATGTACTCGAGGCAAGCTCGCACTCTTTGGGCGTAATAGAACGCTCTCTATGGGCTTCAATCCTCGTTCGTTCGAATGGGGCTTCAATCCTCGTTCGTTCGAATCTGAATCTGAGCAAGTACTCGTGGCAAGCTCGCACTCTTTGGGTGTAATAGAACGCTCTCATGGGGCTTCAATCCTCGTTCGTTCGAATCTGAGCATGTACTCGTGGCAAGCTCGCACTCTTTGGGCGTAATAGAACGCTCTCATGGGGCTTCAATCCTCGTTCGTTCGAATCTGAGCATGTACTCGTGGCAAGCTCGCACTCTTTGGGCGTAATAGAACGCTCTCATGGGGCTTCAATCCTCGTTCGTTCGAATCTGAGCATGTACTCGTGGCAAGCTCGCACTCTTTGGGCGTAATAGAACGCTCTCATGGGGCTTCAATCCTCGTTCGTTCGAATCTGGGGCTTCAATCCTCGTCCGTTCGAATCTGAGCATGTTCTCGTGGCAAGCTCGCACTCTTTGGGCGTAATAGAACGCTCTCATGGGGCTTCAATCCTCGTTCGTTCGAATCTGAGCATGTACTCGTGGCAAGCTCGCACTCTTTGGGCGTAATAGAACGCTCTCATGGGGCTTCAATCCTCGTTCGTTCGAATCTGAGCATGTACTCGTGGCAAGCTCGCACTCTTTGGGCGTAATAGAACGCTCTCATGGGGCTTCAATCCTCGTTCGTTCGAATCTGAGCATGTACTCGTGGCAAGCTCGCACTCTTTGGGCGTAATAGAACGCTCTCTCTCATGGGGCTTCAATCCTCGTTCGTTCGAATCTGAGCATGTACTCGTGGCAAGCTCGCACTCTTTGGGCGTAATAGAATAGAACGCTCTCATGGGGCTTCAATCAAGCTCTCGTTCGTTCGAACGCTCTCATGGGGCTTCAATCCTCGTTCGTCTCTCGAATCTGCATGTTCGTCGTGGCAAGCTCGCACTCTTTGGGCGTAATAGAACGCTCTCATGGGGCTTCAATCCTCGTTCGTTCGTTCGTTCGAATCTGAGCATGTACTCGTGGCAAGCTCGCACTCTTTGGGCGTAATAGAACGCTCTCATGGGGCTTCAATCTTCGTTCGTTCGAATCTGAGCATGTACTCGTGGCAAGCTCGCACTCTTTGGGCGTAATAGAACGCTCTCATGGGGCTTCAATCCTCGTTCGTTCGAATCTGAGCATGTACTCGTGGCAAGCTCGCACTCTTTGGGCGTAATAGAACGCTCTCATGGGGCTTCAATCCTCGTTCGTTCGAATCTGAGCATGTACTCGTGGCAAGCTCGCACTCTTTGGGCGTAATAGAACGCTCTCATGGGGCTTCAATCATCGTTCGTTCGTTCGAATCTGAGCATGTACTCGTGGCAAGCTCGCACTCTTTGGGCGTAATAGAACGCTCTCATGGGGCTTCAATCTCGTTCGTTTCGTTCGTTCGAATCTGAGCATGTACTCGTGGCAAGCTCGCACTCTTTGGGCGTAATAGAACGCTCTCATGGGGCTTCAATCCTCGTTCGTTCGAATCTGAGCATGTACTCGTGGCAAGCTCGCACTCTTTGGGCGTAATAGAACGCTCTCATGGGGCTTCAATCCTCGTTCGTTCGAATCTGGGCTTCAATCCTCGTTCGTTCGAATCTGAGCATGTACTCGTGGCAAGCTCGCACTCTTTGGGCGTAATAGAACGCTCTCATGGGGCTTCAATCCTCGTTCGTTCGAATCTGAGCATGTACTCGTGGCAAGCTCGCACTCTTTGGGCGTAATAGAACGCTCTCATGGGGCTTCAATCCTCGTTCGTTCGAATCTGAGCATGTACTCGTGGCAAGCTCGCACTCTTTGGGCGTAATAGAACGCTCTCATGGGGCTTCAATCCTCGTTCGTTCGTTCGAATCTGAGCATGTACTCGTGGCAAGCTCGCACTCTTTGGGCGTAATAGAACGCTCTCATGTGGCTTCAATCCTCGTTCGTTCGAATCTGGGGCTTCATCCTCGTTCGTTCGAATCTGAGCATGTACTCGTGGCAAGCTCGCACTCTTTGGGCGTAATAGAACGCTCTCATGGGGCTTCAATCCTCGTTCGTTCGTTCGAATCTGAGCATGTACTCGTGGCAAGCTCGCACTCTTTGGGCGTAATAGAACGCTCTCATGGGGCTTCAATCCTCGTTCGTTCGAATCTGAGCATGTACTCGTGGCAAGCTCGCACTCTTTGGGCGTAATAGAACGCTCTCATGGGGCTTCAATCCTCGTTCGTTCGAATCTGAGCATTCGAAACTGAGCATGTACTCGTGGCAAGCTCGCACTCTTTGGGGGTAATAGAACGCTCTCATGGGGCTTCAATCCTCGTTCGTTCGAATCTGAGCATGTACTCGTGGCAAGCTCGCACTCTTTGGGCGTAATAGAACGCTCTCATGGGGCTTCAATCCTCGTTCGTTCGAATCTGGGGCTTCAATCCTCGTCGTTCGTTCCTGAGCATGTACTCGTGGCAAGCTCGCACTCTTTGGGCATAATAGAACGCTCTCATGCGGCTTCAATCGTCGTTCGTTCGAATCTGAGCATGTACTCGTGGCAAGCTCGAACTCTTTGGGCGTAATAGAACGCTCTCATGGGGCTTCTTCAATCCTCGTTCGTTCGAATCTGAGGATGTACTCGTGGCAACCTCGCACTCTTTGGGCGTAATAGAACGCTCTCATGGGGCTTCAAACCTCGTTCGTTCGAATCTGAGCTTGTACTCGTGGCAACCTCGCACTCTTTGGGCGTAATAGAACGCTCTCATGGGCTTCTTCAATCCTCGTTCGTTCGAATCTGAGCATGTACTCGTGGCAAGCTCGCACTCTTTGGGCGTAATAGAACGCTCTCATGGGGCTTCAATCCTCGTTCGTTCGTTCAATCTCGTTCGAAACTGAGCATGTACTCGTGGCAAGCTCGCACTTTTTGGGCGTAATAGAACGCTCTCATGTGCTTCAATCCTCGTTCGTTCGAATCTGGGGCTTCAATCCTCGTCGTTCGAATCTGAGCATGTACTCGTGGCAAGCTCGCACTCTTTGGGCGTAATAGAACGCTCTCATGGGGCTTCAATCCTCGTTCGTTCGAATCTGAGCATGTACTCGTGGCAAGCTCGCACTCTTTGGGCGTAATAGAACGCTCTCATGGGGCTTCAATCCTCGTTCGTTCGAATCTGAGCATGTACTCGTGGCAAGCTCGCACTCTTTGGGCGTAATAGAACGCTCTCATGGGGCTTCAATCCTCGTTCGTTCGAATCTGAGCATGTACTCGTGGCAAGCTCGCACTCTTTGGGCGTAATAGAACGCTCTCATGGGGCTTCAATCCTGGTTCGTTTGAATCGTTCGAATCTGAGCGTTCGAATGTGAGCACTCGTGGCAAGCTCGCACTCTTTGGGCGTAATAGAACGCTCTCATGGGGCTTCAATCCTCGTTCGTTCGAAACTGAGCATGTACTCGTGGCAAGCTCGCACTCTTTGGGCGTAATAGAACGCTCTCATGGGGCTTCAATCCTCGTTCGTTCGAATCTGAGCATGTACTCGTGGCAAGCTCGCACTCTTTGGGCGTAATAGAACGCTCTCATGGGGCTTCAATCTTCGTTCGTTCGAATCTGAGCATGTACTCGTGGCAAGCTCGCACTCTTTGGGCGTAATAGAACGCTCTCATGGGGCTTCAATCCTCGTTCGTTCGAATCTGAGCATGTACTCGTGGCAAGCTCGCACTCTTTGGGCGTAATAGAACGCTCTCATGGGGCTTCAATCCTCGTTCGTTCGAATCTGAGCATGTACTCGTGGCAAGCTCGCACTCTTTGGGCGTAATAGAACGCTCTCATGGGGCTTCAATCCTCGTTCGTTCGAATCTGAGCATGTACTCGTGGCAAGCTCGCACTCTTTGGGCGTAATAGAACGCTCTCATGGGGCTTCAATCCTCGTTCGTTCGAATCTGAGCATGTACTCGTGGCAAGCTCGCCATCTTTGGGCGTAATAGAACGCTCTCATGGGGCTTCAATCCTCGTTCGTTCGAATCTGAGCATGTACTCGTGGCAAGCTCGCACTCTTTGGGCGTAATAGAACACTCTCATGGGGCTTCAATCCTCGTTCGTTCGAATCTGAGCATGTACTCGTGGCAAGCTCGCACTCTTTGGGCGTAATAGAACGCTCTCATGGATGGGGCTTCAATCCTCGTTCGTTCGAATCTGAGCATGTACTCGTGGCAAGCTCGCACTCTTTGGGCGTAATAGAACGCTCTCATGGGGCTTCAATCCTCGTTCGTTCGAATCTCATGTACTCGTGGCAATCGCACTCTTTCGTAATAGAACGCTCTCATGGGGCCGTTCGTTCGAATCTGAGCATGTACTCGTGGCAAGCTCGCACTCTTTGGGCGTAATAGAACGCTCTCATGGGGCTTCAATCCTCGTTCGTTCGAATCTGAGCATGTACTCGTGGCAAGCTCGCACTCTTTGGGCGTAATAGAACGCTCTCATGGGGCTATAGAACGCTCTCATGGGGCTTCAATCCTCGTTCGTTCGAATCTGAGCATGTACTCGTGGCAAGCTCGCACTCTTTGGGCGTAATAATAGAACGCTCTCATGGGGCTTCAATCTCGTTCGTTCGAATCTGAGCATGTACTCGTGGCAAGCTCGCACTCTTTGGGCGTAATAGAACGCTCTCATGCGGCTTCAATCCTCGTTCGTTCGAATCTGAGCATGTACTCGTGGCAAGCTCGCACTCTTTTGGGCGTAATAGAACGCTCTCATGGGGCTTCAATCCTCGTTCGTTCGAATCTGAGCAGCATGTACTCGTGGCAAGCTCGCACTCTTTCGGCGTAATAGAACGCTCTCATGGGGCTTCAATCCTCGTTCGTTCGAATCTTCAATCTCGTACTCGTTCGAATCTGAGCATGTACTCGTGGCAAGCTCGCACTCTTTGGGCGTAATAGAACGCTCTCATGGGGCTTCAATCGTCGTTCGTTCGAATCTGAGCATGTACTCGTGGCAAGCTCGCACTCTTTGGGCATAATAATAGAACGCTCTCATGGGGCTTCAATAGTCGTTCGTTCGAATCTGAGCATGTACTCGTGGCAAGCTCGCACTCTTTGGGCGTAATAGAACGCTCTCATGGGGCTTCAATCCTCGTTCGTTCGAATCTGAGCATGTACTCGTGGCAAGCTCGCACTCTTTGGGCGTAATAGAACGCTCTCATGGGGCTTCAATCCTCGTTCGTTCGTTCGAATCTGATGTACTCATGCAAGCTGAGCATGTACTCGTGGCAAGCTCGCACTCTTTGGGCGTAATAGAACGCTCTCATGGGGCTTCAATCCTCGTTCGTTCGAATCTGAGCATGTACTCGTGAGCATGTACTCGTGGCAAGCTCGCACTCTTTGGGCGTAATAGAACGCTCTCATGGGGCTTCAATCCTCGTTCGTTCGAATCTGAGCATGTACTCGTGGCAAGCTCGCACTCTTTGGGCGTAATAGAACGCTCTCATGGGGCTTCAATCGTTCGTTCGTTCGTTCGAATCTGAGCATGTACTCGTGGCAAGCTCGCACTCTTTGGGCGTAATAGAACGCTCTCATGGGGCTTCAATCCTCGTTCGTTCGAATCTGAGCATGTACTCGTGGCAAGCTCGCACTCTTTGGGCGTAATAGAACGCTCTCATGGGGCTTCAAATCCTCGTTCGTTCGAATCTGAGCATGTACTCGTGGCAAGCTCGCACTCTTTGGGCGTAATAGAACGCTCTCATCATGGGCTTCAATCCTCGTTCGTTCGAATCTGGGGCTTCAATTCTCGTTCGTTCGAATCTGAGCATGTACTCGTGGCAAGCTCGCACTCTTTGGGCGTAATAGAACGCTCTCATGGGGCTTCAATCCTCGTTCGTTCGAATCTGAGCATGTACTCGTGGCAAGCTCGCACTCTTTGGGCGTAATAGAACGCTCTCATGGGGCTTCAATCCTCGTTCGTTCGAATCTGAGCATGTACTCGTGGCAAGCTCGCACTCTTTGGGCGTAATAGAACGCTCTCAGGGGCTTCAATCTCTCGTTCGAATCGTTCAAGCTCGAATCTGGGGCTTCAATCCTCGTTCGTTCGAATCTGAGCATGTACTCGTGGCAAGCTCGCACTCTTTGGGCGTAATAGAACGCTCTCATGGGGCTTCAATCCTCGTTCGTTCGAATCTGAGCATGTACTCGTGGCAAGCTCGCACTCTTTGGGCGTAATAGAACGCTCTCATGGGGCTTCAATCAATCCTCGTTCGTTCGAATCTGAGCATGTACTCGTGGCAAGCTCGCACTCTTTGGGCGTAATAGAACGCTCTCATGGGGCTTCAATCCTCGTTCGTTCGAATCTGAGCATGTACTCGTGGCAAGCTCGCACTCTTTGGAACGCTCTCATGGGGCTTAAACGTTCTCATGGGGCTTCAATCCTCGTTCGTTCGAATCTGAGCATGTACTCGTGGCAAGCTCGCACTCTTTGGGCGTAATAGAACGCTCTCATGGGGCTTCAATCCTCGTTCGTTCGAATCTGAGCATGTACTCGTGGCAAGCTCGCACTCTTTGGGCGTAATAGAACGCTCTCATGGGGCTTCAATCCTCCTTCGTTCGAATCTGAGCATGTACTCGTGGCAAGCTCGCACTTTCTTTGGGCGTAATAGAAACGCTCTCATGGGGCTTCAATCTCGTTCGTTCGTTCGAATCTGAGCATGTACTCGTGGCAAGCTCGCACTCTTTGGGCGTAATAGAACGCTCTCATGGGGCTTCAATCGAATCTGGGGCTTCAATCGTTCGTTCGAATCTGAGCATGTACTCGTGGCAAGCTCGCACTCTTTGGGCGTAATAGAACGCTCTCATGGGGCTTCAATCCTCGTTCGTTCGAATCTGAGCATGTACTCGTGGCAAGCTCGCACTCTTTGGGCGTAATAGAACGCTCTCATGGGGCTTCAATCCTCGTTCGTTCGAATCTGAGCATGTACTCGTGGCAAGCTCGCACTCTTTGGGCGTAATAGAACGCTCTCATGGGGCTTATCCTCCTCGTTCGTTCGAATCTGGGGCTTCAATCCTCGTTCGTTCGAATCTGAGCATGTACTCGTGGCAAGCTCGCACTCTTTGGGCGTAATAGAACGCTCTCATGGGGCTTCAATCCTCGTTCGTTCGAATCTGAGCATGTACTCGTGGCAAGCTCGCACTCTTTGGGCGTAATAGAACGCTCTCATGGGGTTTCAATCCTCGTTCGTTCGAATCATGGGGTTTCAATCCTCGTTCGTTCGAATCTGAGCATGTACTCGTGGCAAGCTCGCACTAGTAGGCGTAATAGAACGCTCTCATGGGGCTTCAATCCTCGTTCGTTCGAATCTGAGCATGTACTCGTGGCAAGCTCGCACTCTTTGGGCGTAATAGAACGCTCTCATGGGGCTTCAATCCTCGTTCGTTCGAATCTGAGCATGTACTCGTGGCAAGCTCGCACTCTTTGGGCGTAATAGAACGCTCTCATGGGGCTTCAATCCTCGTTCGTTCGAATCTGAGAATGTACTCGTGGCAAGCTCGCACTCTTTGGGCGTAATAGAACGCTCTCATGGGGCTTCAATCCTCGTTCGTTCGAATCTGAGCATGTACTCGTGGGAAGCTCGCACTCGTGGCAAGCTCGCACTCTTTGGGCATAATAGAACGCTCTCATGGGGCTTCAATCCTCGTTCGTTCGAATCTGAGCATGTACTCGTGGCAAGCTCGCACTCTTTGGGCGTAATAGAACGCTCTCATGGGGCTTCAATCCTCGTTCGTTCGAATCTGAGCATGTACTCGTGGCAAGCTCGCACTCTTTGGGCGTAATAGAACGCTCTCATGGGGCTTCAATCCTCGTTCGTTCGAATCTGAGCATGTACTCGTGGCAAGCTCGCACTCTTTGGGCGTAATAGAACGCTCTCATGTGGCTTCAATCCTCGTTCGTTCGAATCTGGGGCTTCAATCCTCGTCCGTTCGAATCTGAGCATGTACTCGTGGCAAGCTCGCACTCTTTGGGCGTAATAGAACGCTCTCCTGGGGCTTCAATCCTCGTTCGTTCGTTCGAATCTGAGCATGTACTCGTGGCAAGCTCGCACTCTTTGGGCGTAATAGAACGCTCTCATGGGGCTTCAATCCTCGTTCGTTCGAATCTGAGCATGTACTCGTGGCAAGCTCGCACTCTTTGGGCGTAATAGAACGCTCTCATGGGGCTTCAATCCTCGTTCGTTCGAATCTGAGCATGTACTCGTGGCAAGCTCGCACTCTTTGGGCGTAATAGAACGCTCTCATGGGGCTTCAATCCTCGTTCGTTCGAATCTGAGCATGTACTCGTGGCAAGCTCGCACTCTTTGGGCGTAATAGAACGCTCTCATGGGGCTTCAATCCTCTCGTTCGTTCGAATCTGAGCATGAGCATGTACTCGTGGCAAGCTCGCACTCTTTGGGCGTAATAGAACGCTCTCATGGGGCTTCAATCCTCGTTCGTTCGAATCTGAGCATGTACTCGTGGCAAGCTCGCACTCTTTGGGCGTAATAGAACGCTCTCATGGGGCTTCAATCCTAGTTAGTTCGAATCTCTCTTCGATGGCTTCAAATACTCGTGGCGCTCGCACTCTCGTTGGCGTAATAGAACGCTCTCGCTTCAATTCGTTCGAATCTGAGCATGTACTCGTGGCAAGCTCGCACTCTTTGGGCGTAATAGAACGCTCTCATGGGGCTTCAATCCTCGTTCGTTCGAATCTGAGCATGTACTCGTGGCAAGCTCGCACTCTTTGGGCGTAATAGAACGCTCTCATGGGGCTTCAATCCTCGTTCGTTCGAATCTGGGGCTTCAATCCTCGTTCGTTCGAATCTGAGCATGTACTCGTGGCAAGCTCGCACTCTTTGGGCGTAATAGAACGCTCTCATGGGGCTTCAATCCTCGTCGTTCGTTCGAATCTGAGCATGTACTCGTGGCAAGCTCGCACTCTTTGGGCGTAATAGAACGCTCTCATGGGGCTTCAATCCTCGTTCGTTCGAATCTGAGCATGTACTCGTGGCAAGCTGAGCACTCATTGGGCGTGGCAAGCTCGCACTCTTTGGGCGTAATAGAACGCTCTCATGGGGCTTCAATCTCTCATTCGTTCGAATCGTTCGTTCGAATCTGATCATGTACTCGTGGCAAGCTCGCACTCTTTGGGCGTAATAGAACGCTCTCATGGGGCTTCAATCCTCGTTCGTTCGAATCTGAGCATGTACTCGTGGCAAGCTCGCACTCTTTGGGCGTAATAGAACGCTCTCATGGGGCTTCAATCCTCGTTCGTTCGAATCTGGGGCTTCAATCTCTCGCTTCGTTCGAATCTGAGCATGTACTCGTGGCAAGCTCGCACTCTTTGGGCGTAATAGAACGCTCTCATGGGGCTTCAATCCTCGTTCGTTCGAATCTGAGCATGTACTCGTGGCAAGCTCGCACTCTTTGGGCGTAATAGAACGCTCTCATGGGGCTTCAATCCTCGTTCGTTCGAATCTGAGCATGTACTCGTGGCAAGCTCGCACTCTTTGGGCGTAATAGAACGCTCTCATGGGGCTTCAATCCTCGTTCGTTCGAATCTGAGCATGTACTCGTGGCAAGCTCGCACTCTTTGGGCGTAATAGAACGCTCTCATGGGGCTTCATCGTTCGTTCGAATCTGGGGCTTCAATCCTCGTCGTTCGAATCTGAGCATGTACTCGTGGCAAGCTCGCACTCTTTGGGCGTAATAGAACGCTCTCATGGGGCTTCAATCCTCGTTCGTTCGAATCTGAGCATGTACTCGTGGCAAGCTCGCACTCTTTGGGCGTAATAGAACGCTCTCATGGGGCTTCAATCCTCGTTCGTTCGAATCTGAGCACGTTCGAATCTGAGCATGTACTCGTGGCAAGCTCGCACTCTTTGGGCGTAATAGAACGCTCTCATGGGGCTTCAATCCTCGTTCGTTCGAATCTAAGCATGTACTCGTGGCAAGCTCGCACTCTTTGGGCGTAATAGAACGCTCTCATGGGCTTCGATCTTCGTTCCTTCGAATCTGGGGCTTCAATCCTCGTCGTTCGAATCTGAGCATGTACTCGTGGCAAGCTCGCACTGGGGCTTTACTCGTGGGCTCGCACTCGTAATAGAACGCTCTCATGGGGCTTCAATCCTCGTGTTCGAATCTGAGCATGTACTCGTGGCAAGCTCGCACTCTTTGGGCGTAATAGAACGCTCTCATGGGGCTTCAATCCTCGTTCGTTCGAATCTGAGCATGTACTCGTGGCAAGCTCGCACTCTTTGGGCGTAATAGAACGCTCTCATGGGGCTTCAATCCTCGTTCGTTCGTTCGAATCTGGGGCTTCTCACTCGTCGCGTTCGCTCTTCGTGGCTTCAATCTCGTTGGGAATCTGTACTCGTGGCAAGCTCGCACTCTTTGGGCTTAATAGAACGCTCTCATGGGGCTTCAATCCTCGTTCGTTCGAATCTGAGCATGTACTCGTGGCAAGCTCGCACTCTTTGGGCGTAATAGAATGCTCTCATGGGGCTTCAATCCTCGTTCGTGAGGAATCTGAGCATGTACTCGTGGCAAGCTCGCACTCTTTGGGCTTAATAGAAAGCTCTCATGGGGCTTCAATCCTCGTTCGTTCGCCGTTCCTTCGAATGCGAGCATGTACTCGTGGCAAATTCGCACTCTTGGGGCGTAATAGAACGCTCTCATGGGGCTTCAATCCTCGTTCGTTCGAATCTGAGCATGTACTCGTGGCAAGCTCGCACTCTTTGGGCGTAATAGAACGCTCTCATGGGCTCATGGGGCTTCAATCTTCGTCCTCGTTCGTTCGAATCTGAGCATGTACTCGTGGCAAGCTCGCACTCTTTGGGCGTAATAGAACGCTCTCATGGGGCTTCAATCCTCGTTCGTTCGAATCTGAGCATGTACTCGTGGCAAGCTCGCACTCTTTGGGCGTAATAGAACGCTCTCATGGGGCTTCAATCCTCGTTCGTTCGAATCTGAGCATGTATACTCGTGGCAAGCTCGCACTCTTTGGGCGTAATAGAACGCTCTCATCTGGCTTCAATCTTCGTTCGTTCGAATCTGGGGCTTCAATCCTCGTCCGTTCGAATCTGAGCATGTACTCGTGGCAAGCTCGCACTCTTTGGGCGTAATAGAACGCTCTCATGGGGCTTCAATCCTCGTTCGTTCGATCGAATCTGAGCATGTACACGCACTCTTTGGGCGTAATAGAACGCTCTCATGGGGCTTCAATCCTCGTTCGTTCGAATCTGAGCATGTACTCGTGGCAAGCTCGCACTCTTTGGGCGTAATAGAACGCTCTCATGGGGCTTCAATCGTTCGTTCGTTCGTTCGAATCTGAGAATGTACTCGTGGCAAGCTCGCACTCTTTGGGCGTAATAGAACGCTCTCATGGGGCTTCAATCCTCGTTCGTTCGAATCGCTTCAATCCTCATCCGTTCGAATCTGAGCATGTACTCGTGGCAAGCTCGCACTCTTTGGGCGTAATAGAACGCTCTCATGGGGCTTCAATCCTCGTTCGTTCGAATATGAGCATGTACTCGTGGCAAGCTCGCACTCTTTGGGCGTAATAGAACGCTCTCATGGGGCTACAATCTCGTTCGTTCGTTCGAAGCTCTTTGGGCGGCTCTCATGGGGCTTCAATCCTCGTTCGTTTCGTTCGAATCTGAGCATGTACTCGTGGCAACTCGCACTCTTTGGGCGTAATAGAACGCTCTCATGGGGCTTCAATCTCGTTCGTTCGAATCTTCGTTCGAATCTGAGCATGTACTCGTGGCAAGCTCGCACTCTTTGGGCGTAATAGAACGCTCTCATGGGGCTTCAATCTCGTTCGTTCGTTCGAATCTGAGCATGTACTCGTGGCAAGCTCGCACTCTTTGGGCGTAATAGAACGCTCTCATGGGGCTTCAATCCTCGTTCGTTCGAATCTGAGCATGTACTCGTGGCATGTACTCGTGGCAACTCGCACTCTTTGGGCGTAATAGAACGCTCTCATGGGGCTTCAATCCTCCTCGTTCGTTCGAATCTGAGCATGTACTCGTGGCAAGCTCGCACTCTTTGGGCGTAATAGAACGCTCTCATGGGGGCTTCAATCCTCGTTCGTTCGAATCTGAGCATGTACTCGTGGCATGTACTCGTGGCAAGCTCGCACTCTTTGGGCGTAATAGAACGCTCTCATGGGGCTTCAATCCGTTCGTTCGTTCGAATCTGAGCATGTACTCGTGGCAAGCTCGCACTCTTTGGGCGTAATAATAGAACGCTCTCATGGGGCTTCAATCCTCGTTCGTTCGAATCTGGGGCATTCAATCTCGTCGTTCGAATCTGAGCATGTACTCGTGGGCAAGCTCGCAACTCTTTCGGCGTAATCTAGAGCATGTACTCGTGGCAAGCTCGCACTCTTTGGGCGTAATCGAACGCTCTCATGGGGCTTCAATCCTCGTTCGTTCGAATTCGAATCTGAGCATGTACTCGTGGCAAGCTCGCACTCTTTGGGCGTAATAGAACGCTCTCATGGGGCTTCAATCCTCGTTCGTTCGAATCTGAGCATGTACTCGTGGCAAGCTCGCACTCTTTGGGCGTAATAGAACGCTCTCATGGGGCTTCAATCCTCGTTCGTTCGAATCTGAGCATGTACTCGTGGCAAGCTCGCACTCTTTGGGCGTAATAGAACGCTCTCATGGGGCTTCAATCCTCGTTCGTTCGTTCGAATCTGAGCATGTACTCGTGGCAAGCTCGCACTCTTTGGGGGCGTAATAGAACGCTCTCATGGGGCTTCAATCCTCGTTCGTTCGAATCTGGGGCTTCAATCCTCGTTCGTTCGAATCTGAGCATGTACTCGTGGCAAGCTCGCACTCTTTGGGCGTAATAGAACGCTCTCATTGGGCTTCAATCCTCGTTCGTTCGAATGGGGCTTCAATCCTCGTTCGTTCGAATCTGAGCATGTACTCGTGGCAAGCTCGCACTCTTTGGGCGTAATAATAGAACGCTCTCATGGGGCTTCAATCCTCGTTCGTTCGAATCTGAGCATGTACTCGTGGCAAGCTCGCACTCTTTGGGCGTAATAGAACGCTCTCATGGGGCTTCAATCCTCTCGTTCGTTCGAATCTGAGCATGTACTCGTGGCAAGCTCGCACTCTTTGGGCGTAATAGAACGCTCTCATGGGCTTCAATCTCGTTCGTTCGAATCTGGGGCTTCAATCCTCGTTCGTTCGAATGTGAGCATGTACTCGTGGCAAGCTCGCACTCTTTGGGCGTAATAGAACGCTCTCATGGGGCTTCAATCCTCGTTCGTTCGAATCTGAGCATAGAACGCTCTCATGGGGCTTCAATCCTCGTTCGTTCGAATCTGAGCATGTACTCGTGGCAAGCTCGCACTCTTTGGGCGTAATAGAACGCTCTCATGGGGCTTCAATCCTCGTTCGTTCGAATCTGAGCATGTACTCGTGGCAAGCTCGCACTCTTTGGGCGTAATAGAACGCTCTCATGGGGCTTCAATCCTCGTTCGTTCGAATCTGAGCATGTACTCGTGGCAAGCTCGCACTCTTTGGGCGTAATGGAACGCTCTCATGGGGCTTCAATCCTCGTTCGTTCCTCGTTCGTTCGAATCTGGGGCTTCAATCCTCGTTCGTTCGAATCTGAGCATGTACTCGTGGCAAGCTCGCACTCTTTGGGCGTAATAGAACGCTCTCATGGGGCTTCAATCCTCGTTCGTTCGAATCTGAGCATGTACTCGTGGCAAGCTCGCACTCTTTGGGCGTAAGATCGCTCTCATGGGGCTTCAATCCTCGTTCGTTCGAATCTGAGCATGTACTCGTGGCAAGCTCGCACTCTTTGGGCGTAATAGAACGCTCTCATGGGGCTTCAATCCTCGTTCGTTCGAATCTGAGCATGTACTCGTGGCAAGCTCGCACTCTTTGGGCGTAATAGAACGCTCTCATGGGGCTTCAATCTGGGGCTTCAATCGTTCGTTCGAATCTGAGCATGTACTCGTGGCAAGCTCGCACTCTTTGGGCGTAATAGAACGCTCTCATGGGGCTTCAATCTCGTTCGTTCGTTCGAATCTGAGCATGTACTCGTGGCAAGCTCGCACTCTTTGGGCGTAATAGAACGCTCTCATGGGGCTTCAATCCTCGTTCGTTCGAATCTGAGCATGTACTCGTGGCAAGCTCGCACTCTTTGGGCGTAATAGAACGCTCTCATGGGCTTCAATCCTCGTTCGTTCGAATCTGGGGCTTCAATCCTCGTCGTCGTTCGAATCTGAGCAGCATGTACTCGTGGCAAGCTCGCACTCTTGGGGCGTAATAGAATGCTCTCATGGGGCTTCAATCCTCGTTCGTTCGAATCTGAGCATGTACTCGTGGCAAGCTCGCACTCTTTGGGCGTAATAGAACGCTCTCATGGGGCTTCAATCTCGTTCGTTCGAATCTGAGCACGTACTAGTGGCAAGCTCGCACTCTTTGGGCGTAATAGAACGCTCTCATGGGGCTTCAATCCTCGTTCGTTCGAATCTGAGCAAGTACTCGTGGCAAGCTCGCACTCTTTGGGCTTAATAGAACGCTCTCATGGGGCTTCAATCCTCGTTCGTTCGAATCTGAGGCTTCAATACTCGTCGAATCTGAGCATGTACTCGTGGCAAGCTCGCACTCTTTGGGCGTAATAGAACGCTCTCATGGGGCTTCAATCCTCGTTCGTTCGATCTGAGCATTACTCGTGGCAAGCTCGCACTCTTTGGGCGTAATCAATGGGGCTTCTCGTTCGTTCGAATCTGAGCATGTACTCGTGGCAAGCCGCACTCTTTGGGCGTAATAGAACGCTCTCATGGGGCTTCAATCTCGTTCGTTCGTTCGAATCTGAGCATGTACTCGTGGCAAGCTCGCACTCTTTGGGCGTAATAGAACGCTCTCATGGGGCTTCAATCCTCGTTCGTTCGAATTCGATCTCGTCTGAGCATGTACTCGTGGCAAGCTCGCACTCTTTGGGCGTAATAGAACGCTCTCATGGGGCTTCAATCCTCGTTCGTTCGAAACTGAGCATTTACTCGTGGCAAGCTCGCACTCTTTGGGCGTAATAGAACGCTCTCATGGGGCTTCAATCTCGTTCGTTTCGCTTCAATCCTCGTCGTTCGAATCTGAGCATGTACTCGTGGCAAGCTCGCACTCTTTGGGCGTAATAGAACGCTCTCATGGGGCTTCAATCCTCGATCGTTCGAATCTCGTTCAATCGTTCAAACCTGAGCATGTACTCGTGGCAAGCTCGCACTCTTTGGGCGTAATAGAACGCTCTCATGGGCTTCAATCCTCGTTCGTTCGAATCTGAGCATGTACTCGTGGCAAGCTCGCACTCTTTGGGCGTAATAGAACGCTCTCATGGGGCTTCAATCCTCGTTCGTTCGAATCTGAGCATGTACTCGTGGCAAGCTCGCACTCTTTGGGCGTAATAGAACGCTCTCATGGGGCTTCAATCCTCGTTCGTTCGAATCTGAGCATGTACTCGTGGCAAGCTCGCACTCTTTGGGCGTAATAGAACGCTCTCATGGGGCTTCAATCATCGTTCTCGTTCGTTCGAATCTGAGCATGTACTCGTGGCAAGCTCGCACTCTTTGGGCGTAATAGAACGCTCTCATGGGGCTTCAATCCTCGTTCGTTCGAATCTGAGCATGTACTCGTGGCAAGCTCGCACTCTTTGTGGCAAGCTCGCACTCTTTGGGCTTCAATAATAGAACGCTCTCATGGGGCTTCAATCCTCGTTCGTTCGAATCTGAGCATGTACTCGTGGCAAGCTCGCACTCTTCGGGCGTAATAGAACGCTCTCATGGGGCTTCAATCCTCGTTCGTTCGAATCTGAGCATGTACTCGTGGTGGCAAGCTCGCACTCTTTGGGCGTAATAGAACGCTCTCATGGGCTCAATTCGTTCGTTCTCGTTCGTCTCGAATCTGGGGCTTCAATTCTCGTTCGTTCGAATCTGAGCATGTACTCGTGGCAACCTCGCACTCTTTGGGCGTAATAGAACGCTCTCATGGGGCTTCAAATCTCGTTCGTTCGAATCTGAGCATGTACTCGTGGCAAGCTCGCACTCTTTGGGCGTAATAATAGAACGCTCTAATTGGGCTTCAATCCTCGTTCGTTCGAATCTGAGCATGTACTCGTGGCAAGCTCGCACTCTTTGGGCGTAATAGAACGCTCTCATGGGGCTTCAATCCTCGTTCGTTCGAATCTGAGCATGTACTCGTGGCAAGCTCGCACTCTTTGGGCGTAATAGAACGCTCTCATGGGGCTTCAATCCTCGTTCGTTCGAATCTCGCTTCAATCGTCTCGTCGTTCGAATCTGAGCATGTACTCGTGGCAAGCTCGCACTCTTTGGGCGCTCGATAGAACGCTCTCATGGGGCTTCAATCCTCGTTCGTTCGAATCTGAGCATGTACTCGTGGCAAGCTCGCACTCTTTGGGCGTAATAGAACGCTCTCATGGGGCTTCAATCCTCGTTCGTTCGAATCTGGGCTTCAATCCGTTCGTTCGAATCTGAGCATGTACTCGTGGCAAGCTCGCACTCTTTGGGCGTAATAGAACGCTCTCATGGGGCTTCAATCCTCGTTCGTTCGAATCTGAGCATGTACTCGTGGCAAGCTCGCACTCTTTGGGGTAATAATAGAACGCTCTCATGGGGCTTCAATCTCGTTCGTTCGTTCGAATCTGAGCATGTACTCGTGGCAAGCTCGCACTCTTTGGGCGTAATAGAACGCTCTCATGGGGCTTCAATCTCAATCTCGTTCGTTCGAATCTGAGCATGTACTCGTGGCAAGCTCGCACTCTTTGGGCGTAATAGAACGCTCTCATGGGGCTTCAATCCTCGTTCGTTCGAATCTGGGGCTTCAATCTGGGGCTTCATCTCGTCGTTCGTTCGTTCGAATCTGAGCATGTACTCGTGGCAAGCTCGCACTCTTTGGGCGTAATAGAACGCTCTCATGGGGCTTCAATCCTCGTTCGTTCGAATCTGGGGCTTCAATCCTCGTTCGTTCGAATCTGAGCATGTACTCGTGGCAAGCTCGCACTCTTTGGGCGTAATAGAACGCTCTCATGGGGCTTCAATCTCGTTCGTTCGTTCGAATCTGAGCATGTACTCGTGGCAAGCTCGCACTCTTTGGGCGTAATAGAACGCTCTCATGGGGCTTCAATCCTCGTTCGTTCGAATCTGAGCATGTACTCGTGGCAAGCTGAGCATGTACTCGTGGCAAGCTCGCACTCTTTGGGCGTAATAGTTCGTTCGAATCTCATGTACTCGGGCTTCAAGCTCTCACTCTTTCGTAATCGAACGCTCTCTGGGGCTTCAATCCTCGTTCGTTTCGTTCGAATCTGAGCATGTACTCGTGGCAAGCTCGCACTCTTTGGGCGTAATAGAACGCTCTCATGGGGCTTCAATCCTCTTCGTTCGTTCGAATCTGAGCATGTACTCGTGGCAAGCTCGCACTCTTTGGGCGTAATAGAACGCTCTCATGGGGCTTCAATCCTCGTTTCGTTCGCTTCAATCTCGTTCGTTCGAATCTGAGCATGTACTCGTGGCAAGCTCGCACTCTTTGGGCGTAATAGAACGCTCTCATGGGGCTTCAATCCTCGTTCGTTCGAATCTGGGCTTCTCGTCCTCGTTCGTTCGAATCTGAGCATCATGGGGTACTCGTTCGAATCTGAGCAAGCTCGCACTCTTTGGGCGTAATAGAACGCTCTCATGGGGCTTCAATCCTCGTTCGTTCGAATCTGAGCATGTACTCGGCAAGCTCGCACTCTTTGGGCGTAATAGAACGCTCTCATGGGGCTTCAATCCTCGTTCGTTCGAATCTGAGCATGTACTCGTGGCAAGCGCGCACTCTTTGGGCGTAATAGAACGCTCTCATGGGGCTTCAATCCTCGTTCGTTCGAATCTGAGCATGTACTCGTGGCAAGCTCGCACTCTTTGGGCGTAATAGAACGCTCTCATGGGGCTTCCTCGTTCGTTCGAATCTGGGGCAAGCAATCTCTTTCGTAATTCTCGTTCGAATCTGAGCATGTACTCGTGGCAAGCTCGCACTCTTTGGGCGTAATAGAACGCTCTCATGGGGCTTCAATCGTTGTTCGTTCGAATCTGAGCATGTACTCGTGGCAAGCTCGCACTCTTTGGGCGTAATAGAACGCTCTCATGGGGCTTCAATCGTTCGTTCGTTCGAATCGCATGTACTCGCAAGCTCGCACTCTTTGGGCGTAATCTCTCATGGGGCTTCAATCCTCGTTCGTTCGAATCTGAGCATGTACTCGTGGCAAGCTCGCACTCTTTGGGCGTAATAGAACGCTCTCATGGGGCTTCAATCTCTCGTTCGTTCGTTCGAATCTGAGCATGTACTCGTGGCAAGCTCGCACTCTTTGGGCGTAATAGAACGCTCTCATGGGGCTTCAATCCTCGTTCGTTCGAATGTGAGCATGTACTCGTGGCAAATTCGCACTCTTGGGGCGTAATAGAATGCTCTCTTGGGGCTTCGATCCTCGTTCGTTCGAATCTGAGCATGTATCTGAGCATGTACTCGTGGCAAGCTCGCACTCTTTGGGCGTAATAGAACGCTCTCATGGGGCTTCAATCTCGTTCGTTCGAATCTGAGCGTAATCGTGGCAAGCTCGCACTCTTTCAATAGAACGCTCTCGTCTCGTTCGAATCTGAGCATGTACTCGTGGCAAGCTCGCACTCTTTGGGCGTAATAGAACGCTCTCATGGGGCTTCAATCCTCGTTCGTTCGAATCTGAGCATGTACTCGTGGCAAGCTCGCACTCTTTGGGCGTAATAGAACGCTCTCATGGGGTTTCAATCGTCGTTCGTTCGAATCTGAGCATGTACTCGTGGCAAGCTCGCACTCTTTGGGCGTAATAGAACGCTCTCATAGAGCTTCAATCGTCGTTCGTTCGAATCTTCTTCTCGTTCGTTCGAAACTGAGCATGTACTCGTGGCAAGCTCGCACTCTTTGGGCGTAATAGAACGCTCTCATGTGGCTTCAATCCTCGTTCGTTTCGTTCGTGGCAGCTCTCGCATCTTTGGGGTATAACGCTCTCATGGCGCTTCAATCGCTCTCATGGGGCTTCAATCCTCGTTCGTTCGAATCTGAGCATGTACTCGTGGCAAGCTCGCACTCTTTGGGCGTAATAGAACGCTCTCATGGGGCTTCAATGCTCGTTCGTTCGAATATGAGCATGTACTCGTGGCAAGCTCGCACTTTTTGGGCATAATAGAACGCTCTCATGCGGCTTCAATCTCGTCGTCGTTCGTTCGAATCTCGAATCTGAGCATGTACTCGTGGCAAGCTCGCACTCATTGGGCGTAATAGAACGCTCTCATGGGGCTTCAATCCTCGTTCGTTCGAATCTGAGCATGTACTCGTGGCAAGCTCGCACTCTTTGGGCGTAATAGAACGCTCTCATGGGGGGGCTTCAATCCTCGTTCGAATCTGAGCATGTACTCGTGGCAAGCTCGCACTCTTTGGGCGTAATAGAACGCTCTCATGGGGCTTCAATCCTCGTTCGTTCGTTCGAATCTGAGCATGTACTCGTGGCAAGCTCGCACTCTTTGGGCGTAATAGAACGCTCTCATGGGGCTTCAATCCTCGTTCGTTCGAATCTGAGCATGTACTCGTGGCAAGCTCGCACTCTTTGGGCGTAATAGAACGCTCTCATGGGCTTCAATCCTCGTTCGTTCGAATCTGGGGCTTCAATCGTCGTTCGTTCGAATCTGAGCATGTACTCGTGGCAAGCTCGCACTCTTTGGCAAGCTCGCACTAATAGAACGCTCTCATGGGGCTTCAATCTCGTTCAATCTGGGGCTTCAATTCGTTCGAATCTGAGCATGTACTCGTGGCAAGCGCACTCTTTGGGCGTAATAGAACGCTCTCATGGGGCTTCAATCGTTCGTTCGTTCGAATCTGAGCATGTACTCGTGGCAAGCTCGCACTCTTTGGGCGTAATAGAACGCTCTCATGGGGCTTCAAATCTCGTTCATTCGAATCTCGAATCTGAGCATGTACTCGTGGCAAGCTCGCACTCTTTGGGCGTAATAGAACGCTCTCATGGGGCTTTCAATCCTCGTTCGTCGAATCTGAGCATGTACTCGTGGCAAGCTCGCACTCTTTGGGCGTAATAGAACGCTCTCATGGGGCTTCAATCCTCGTTCGTTCGAATCTGGGGCTTCAATCCTCGTCGTTCGAATCTGAGCATGTACTCGTGGCAAGCTCGCACTCTTTGGGCGTAATAGAACGCTCTCATGGGGCTTCAATCCTCGTTCGTTCGAATCTGAGCATGTACTCGTGGCAAGCTCGCACTCTTTGGGCGTAATAGAACGCTCTCATGGGGCTTCAATCCTCGTTCGTTCGAATCTGAGCATGTACTCGTGGCAAGCTCGCACTCTTTGGGCGTAATAGAACGCTCTCATGGGGCTTCAATCCTCGTTCGTTCGAATCTGAGCATGTACTCGTGGCAAGCTCGCACTCTTTGGGCGTAATAGAACGCTCTCATGGGGCTTCAATCTCGTTCGTTCGAATCTGAGCATAATCTGAAGCATGTACTCGTGGCAAGCTCGTGGCACTCTTTGGGCGTAATAAAGAACGCTCTCATGGGGCTTCAATCCTCGTTCGTTCGCATGTCGTTCGAATCTGAGCATGTACTCGTGGCAAGCTCGCACTCTTTGGGCGTAATAGAACGCTCTCATGGGCTTCAATCAATCGTTCGTTCGAATCTGGGGCTTCAATCCTCGTTCGTTCGAATCTGAGCATGTACTCGTGGCAAGCTCGCACTCTTTGGGCGTAATAGAACGCTCTCATGGGGCTTCAATCCTCGTTCGTTCGAATCTGAGCATGTACTCGTGGCAAGCTCGCACTCTTTGGGCGTAATAGAAACGCTCTCATGGGGCTTCAATCCTCGTTCGTTCGAATCTGAGCATGTACTCGTGGCAAGCTCGCACTCTTTGGGCGTAATAGAACGCTCTCATGGGGCTTCAATCTCGCTTCGTTCGTTCGTTCGAATCTGAGCATGTACTCGTGGCAAGCTCGCACTCTTTGGGCGTAATAGAACGCTCTCATGGGGCTTCTCTTTGGGCGCGAATAATAGCATGTACTCGTGGCAAGCTCTCATGTGGCTTCAATCCTCGTTTCGAATCGAACGCTCTCTGGGGCTTCAATCCTCGTTCGTTCGAATCTGAGCATGTACTCGTGGCAAGCTCGCACTCTTTGGGCGTAATAGAACGCTCTCATGGGGCTTCAATCCTCGTTCGTTCGTTCGTTCGAATCTGAGCATGTACTCGTGGCAAGCTCGCACTCTTTGGGCGTAATAGAACGCTCTCATGGGGCTTCAATCGTTCGTTCGTTCGAATCTGAGCATGTACTCGTGGCAAGCTCGCACTCTTTGGGCGTAATAGAACGCTCTCATGGGGCTTCAAATCGTTCGTTCGTTCGAATCTGAGCATGTACTCGTGGCAAGCTCGCACTCTTTGGGCGTAATAGAACGCTCTCATGGGCTTCAATCCTCGTTCGTTCGAATCTGGGGCTTCGTTCTCGTCGTTCGAATCTGAGCATGTACTCGTGGCAAGCTCGCACTCTTTGGGCGTAATAGAACGCTCTCATGGGGCTTCAATCCTCGTTCGTTCGAATCTGAGCATGTACTACTCGTGGCAAGCTCGCACTCTTTGGGCGTAATAGAACGCTCTCATGGGGCTTCAAATCGTTCGTTCGTTCGAATCTGAGCATGTACTCGTGGCAAGCTCGCACTCTTTGGGCGTAATAGAACGCTCTCATGGGGCTTCAATCGTTCGTTCGTTCGAATCTGAGCATGTACTCATGTACTGGCAATCTCGCACTCTTTGGGCGTAATAACGCTCTCAACGCTCTCATGGGGCTTCAATCCTCGTTCGTTCGAATCTGAGCATGTACTCGTGGCAAGCTCTCGCACTCTTTGGGCGTAATAGAACGCTCTCATGTGGCTCAATTGGGCGTAATCGAACGCTCTCATGGGGCTTCAATCTCTCGTTCGTTCGAATCTGAGCATGTACTCGTGGCAAGCTCGCACTCTTTGGGCGTAATAGAACGCTCTCATGGGGCTTCAATCTCGTTTCGTTCGTTCGAATCTGAGCATGTACTCGTGGCAAGCTCGCACTCTTTGGGCGTAATAATAGAACGCTCTCATGGGGCTTTCAATCAATCTCGTTCGTTCGTTCGAATCTGAGCATGTACTCGTGGCAAGCTCGCACTCTTTGGGGGCGTAATAGAACGCTCTCATGGGGCTTCAATCCTCGTTCTTCAATCTCGTTCGTTCGTTCGAATCTGAGCATGTACTCGTGGCAAGCTCGCACTCTTTGGGCGTAATAGAACGCTCTCATGGGGCTTCAATCCTCGTTCGTTCGTTCTGAGCATGTACTCGTGGCAAGCACTCTTTGGGCGTAATAGAACGCTCTCATGGGGCTTCAATCCTCGTTCGTTCGAATCTCTCGTTCGTTCGAATCTGAGCATGTACTCGTGGCAAGCTCGCACTCTTTGGGCGTAATAGAACGCTCTCATGGGGCTTCAATCCTCGTTCGTTCGAATCTGAGCATGTACTCGTGGCAAGCTCGCACTCTTTGGGCGTAATAGAACGCTCTCATGGGGCTTCAAATCGTTCGTTCGTTCGAATCTGAGCATGTACTCGTGGCAAGCTCGCACTCTTTGGGCGTAATAGAACGCTCTCATGGGGCTTCAATCCTCGTTCGTTCGAATCTGAGCATGTACTCGTGGCAAGCTCGCACTCTTTGGGCGTAATAGAACGCTCTCATGGGGCTTCAATCCTCGTTCGTTCGAATCTGGGGCTTCAATCCTCGTCGTTCGAATCTGAGCATGTACTCGTGGCAAGCTCGCACTCTTTGGGCATAATAGAACGCTCTCATGCGGCTTCAATCGTCGTTCGTTCGAATCTGAGCATGTACTCGTGGCACGCTCGCACTCTTTGGGCGTAATAGAACGCTCTCATGGGGCTTCAATCCTCGTTCGTTCGAATCTGAGCATGTACTCGTGGCAAGCTCGCACTCTTTGGGCGTAATAGAACGCTCTCATGGGGCTTCAATCCTCGTTCGTTCGAATCTGAGCATGTACTCGTGGCAAGCTCGCACTCTTTGGGCGTAATAGAACGCTCTCATGGGGCTTCAATCCTCGTTCGTTCGAATCTGGGGCTTCAATCCTCGTTCGTTCGAATCTGAGCATGTACTCGTGGCAAGCTCGCACTCTTTGGGCGTAATAGAACGCTCTCATGGGGGGCTTCAATCCTCGTTCGTTCGAATCTTAGCATGTACTCGTGGCAAGCTCGCACTCTTTGGGCGTAATAGAACGCTCTCATGGGGCTTCAAATCCTCGTTCAATCCTCGTTCGTTCGAATCTGAGCATGTACTCGTGGCAAGCTCGCACTCTTTGGGCGTAATAATAGAACGCTCTCATGGGGCTTCAATCCTCGTTCGTTCGAATCGAATCTGGGGCTTCAATCCTCGTCGTTCGTTCGAATCTGAGCATGTACTCGTGGCAAGCTCGCACTCTTTGGGCGTAATAATATGGGAACGCTCTCATGGGGCTTCAATCAATCTCGTTCGTTCGAATCTGAGCATGTACTCGTGGCAAGCTCGCACTCTTTGGGCGTAATAGAACGCTCTCATGGGGCTTCAATCCTCGTTCGTTCGAATCTGAGCATGTACTCGTGGCAAGCTCGCACTCTTTGGGCGTAATAGAACGCTCTCATGGGCTTCATCCTCTCGTTCGTTCGAATCTGGGGCTTCAATCCTCGTTCGTTCGAATCTGAGCATGTACTCGTGGCAAGCTCGCACTCTTTGGGCGTAATAGAACGCTCTCATGGGGCTTCAATCCTCGTTCGTTCGAATCTGAGCATGTACTCGTGGCAAGCTCGCACTCTTTGGGCGTAATAGAACGCTCTCATGGGGCTTCAATTCGAATGGGGCTTCAATCCTCGTTCGTTCGAATCTGAGCATGTACTCGTGGCAAGCTCGCACTCTTTGGGCGTAATAGAACGCTCTCATGGGGCTCCAATCCTTGTTCGTTCGTTCTTGTCTCGTTCGAATCTGAGCATGTACTCGTGGCAAGCTCGCACTCTTTGGGCGTAATAGAACGCTCTCATGGGGCTTCAATCCTCGTTCGTTCGTCGTTCGAATCTGAGCATGTACTCGTGGCAAGCTCGCACTCTTTGGGCGTAATAGAACGCTCTCATGTGGCTTCAATCCTCGTTCGTTCGAATCTGGGGCTTCAATCCTCGTCCGTTCGAATCTGAGCATGTACTCGTGGCAAGCTCGCACTCTTTGGGCGTAATAGAACGCTCTCATGGGGCTTCAATCGTCGTTCGTTCGAATCTGAGCATGTACTCGTGGCAAGCTCGCACTCTTTGGGCGTAATAGAACGCTCTCATGGGGCTTCAATCGTCGTTCGTTCGAATCTGAGCATGTACTCGTGGCAAGCTCGCACTCTTTGGGCGTAATAGAACGCTCTCATGGGGCTTCAATCCTCGTTCGTTCGAATCTGAGCATGGCTTCAAGCTCGTTCGTTCGAAATCTGAGCATGTACTCGTGGCAAGCTCGCACTCTTTGGGCGTAATAGAACGCTCTCATGGGGCTTCAATCCTCGTTCGTTCGAATCTGAGCATGTACTCGTGGCAAGCTCGCACTCTTTGGGCGTAATAGAACGCTCTCATGGGGCTTCAATCCTCGTTCGTTCGAATCTGGGGCTTCAATCCTCGTCCGTTCGAATCTGAGCATGTACTCGTGGCAAGCTCGCACTCTTTGGGCATAATAATAGAACGCTCTCATGGGGCTTCAATCCTCGTTCGTTCGAATCTGAGCATGTACTCGTGGCAAGCTCGCACTCTTTGGGCGTAATAGAACGCTCTCATGGGCTTCAATCCTCGTTCGTTCGAATCTGGGGCTTCAATCCTCGTTCGTTCGAATCTGAGCATGTACTCGTGGCAAGCTCGCACTCTTTGGGCGTAATAGAACGCTCTCATGGGGCTTCAATCCTCGTTCGTTCGAATCTGAGCATGTACTCGTGGCAAGCTCGCACTCTTTGGGCGTAATAGAACGCTCTCATGGGGCTTCAATCTCGTTCGTTCGAATCTGAGCACGTACTAGTGGCAAGCTCGCACTCTTTGGGCGTAATAGAACGCTCTCATGGGGTTCGTTCAATCGTTCGAATCGTTCGTTCGAATCTGAGCATGTACTCGTGGCAAGCTCGCACTCTTTGGGCGTAATAGAACGCTCTCATGGGGCTTCAATCCTCGTTCGTTCGAATCTGAGCATGTACTCCTGGCAAGCTCGCACTCTTTTGGGCGCTCTAATAGAACGCTCTCAAGGGGCTTCAATCCTCGTTCGTTCGAATCTGAGCATGTACTCGTGGCAAGCTCGCACTCTTTGGGCGTAATAGAACGCTCTCATGGGGCTTCAATCGAATCTCGTTCGTTCGAATCTGAGCATGTACTCGTGGCAAGCTCGCACTCTTTGGGCGTAATAGAACGCTCTCATGGGGCTTCAATCCTCGTTCGAATCTCTTCAATCTCGAGTTCGAATCTGAGCATGTACTCGTGGCAAGCTCGCACTCTTTGGGCGTAATAGAACGCTCTCATGGGGCTTCAATCCTCGTTCGTTCGAATCTGAGCATGTACTCGTGGCAAGCTCGCACTCTTTGGGCGTAATAGAAACGCTCTCATGGGGCTTCAATCCTCGTTCGTTCGAATCTGAGCATGTACTCGTGGCAAGCTCGCACTCTTTTGGGCGTAATAGAACGCTCTCATGGGGCTTCAATCCTCGTTCGTTCGAATCTGGGGCACTCTTCAATCTCTCTCGTTCGTTCGAATCTCGAATCTGAGCATGTACTCGTGGCAAGCTCGCACTCTTTGGGCGTAATAGAACGCTCTCATGGGGCTTCAATCCTCGTTCGTTCGAATCTGAGCATGTACTCGTGGCAAGCTCGCACTCTTTGGGCGTAATAGAACGCTCTCATGGGGCTTCAATCCTCGTTCGTTCGAATCTGAGCATGTACTCGTGGCAAGCTCGCACTCTTTGGGCGTAATAGAACGCTCTCATGGGGCCTCAATCCTCGTTCGTTCGAAATCGAATCATGTACTCGCATGTACTCGTGGCAAGCTCGCACTCTTTGGGCGTAATAGAACGCTCTCTCATGGGGCTTCAATCCTCCTCGTTCGTTCGAATCTGGGGCTTCAATCCTCGTACGTTCGAATCTGAGCATGTACTCGTGGCAAGCTCGCACTCTTTGGGCGTAATAGAACGCGCTCTCATGGGGCTTCAAATCTCGTTCGTTCGAATCTGAGCATGTACTCGTGGCAAGCTCGCACTCTTTGGGCGTAATATAACGCTCTAATTGGGCTTCAATCCTCGTTCGTTCGAATCGTTCGTTCGAATCTGAGCATGTACTCGTGGCAAGCTCGCACTCTTTGGGCGTAATAGAACGCTCTCATGGGGCTTCAATCCTCGTTCGTTCGAATCTGAGCATGTACTCGTGGCAAGCTCGCACTCTTTGGGCGTAATAGAACGCTCTCATGGGGCTTCAATCCTCGTTCGTTCGAATCTGAGCATGTACTCTCGCTCGCACTCGTTCGAAATCTGAGCATGTTCTCGAATGGCATGTACTCGTGGCAAGCTCGCACTCTTTGGGCGTAATAGAACGCTCTCATGGGGCTTCAATCCTCGTTCGTTCGAATCTGAGCATGTACTCGTGGCAAGCTCGCACTCTTTGGGCGTAATAGAACGCTCTCATGGGGCTTCAATCTCGTTCGTTCGTTCGAATCTGAGCATGTACTCGTGGCAAGCTCGCACTCTTTGGGCGTAATAGAACGCTCTCATGGGGCTTCAATCTCGTTCGTTCGAATCTGAGCATGTACTCGTGGCAAGCTCGCAATCTTTGGGCGTAATAGAACGCTCTCATGGGGGGGCTTCAATCTCGTTCGTTCGAATCTGAGCATGTACTCGTGGCAAGCTCGCACTCTTTGGGCGTAATAGAACGCTCTCATGGGGCTTCAATCCTCGTTCGTTCGAATCTGAGCATGTACTCGTGGCAAGCTCGCACTCTTTGGGCGTAATAGAACGCTCTCATGGGGCTTCAATCCTCGTTCGTTCGAATCGAATCTGGGGCTTCAATCCTCGTCTGTTCGAATCTGAGCATGTACTCGTGGCAAGCTCGCACTCTTTGGGCGTAATAGAACACTCTCATGGGGCTTCAATCCTCGTTCGTTCGAATCTGAGCATGTACTCGTGGCAAGCTCGCACTCTTTGGGCGTAATAGAACGCTCTCATGGGGCTTCAATCGTCGTTCGTTCGAATCTGAGCATGTACTCGTGGCAAGCTCGCACTCTTTGGGCGTAATAGAACGCTCTCATGGGGCTTCAATCGTCGTTCGTTCGAATCTGAGCATGTACTCGTGGCAAGCTCGCACTCTTTGGGCGTAATAGAACGCTCTCATGGGGCTTCAATCCTCGTTCGTTCGAATCTGGGGCTTCAATCCTCGTCCGTTCGAATCTGAGCATGTACTCGTGGCAAGCTCGCACTCTTTGGGCGTAATAGAACGCTCTCATGTGGCTTCAACCCTCGTTCGTTCGAATCTGAGCATGTACTCGTGGCAAGCTCGCACTCTTTGGGCGTAATAGAACGCTCTCATGGGGCTTCAATCCTCGTTCGTTCGAATCTGAGCATGTACTCGTGGCAAGCTCGCACTCTTTGGGCGTAATAGAACGCTCATGGGCTTCAATGGGGCTTCAATCCTCGTTCGTTCGAATCTGAGCATGTACTCGTGGCAAGCTCGCACTCTTTGGGCGTAATAGAACGCTCTCATGGGGCTTCAATCTTCAATCCTCGTTCGTTCGAATCTGAGCATGTACTCGTGGCAAGCTCGCACTCTTTGGGCGTAATAGAACGCTCTCATGGGGCTTCAATCCTCGTTCGTTCGAATCTGAGCATGTACTCGTGGCAAGCTCGCACTCTTTGGGCGTAATAGAACGCTCTCATGGGGCTTCAATCCTCGTTCGTTCGAATCTGAGCATGTACTCGTGGCAAGCTCGCACTCTTTGGGCGTAATAGAACGCTCTCATGGGCTTCAATCCTCGTTCGTTCATGGGGCTTCAATCCTCGTTCGTTCGAATCTGAGCATGTACTCGTGGCAAGCTCGCACTCTTTGGGCATAATAGAACGCTCTCATGGGGCTTCAATCCTCGTTCGTTCGAATCTGAGCATGTACTCGTGGCAAGCTCGCACTCTTTGGGCGTAATAGAACGCTCTCAAGGGGCTTCAATCCTCGTTAGTTCGAATCTGAGCATTACTCGTGGCAAGCTCGCACTCTTTGGGCGTAATAGAACGCTCTCATGGGGCTTCAATCCTCGTTCGTTCGAATCTCGTTCGAATCTGAGCATGTACTCGTGGCAAGCTCGCACTCTTTGGGCGTAATAGAACGCTCTCATGGGGCTTCAATCCTCGTTCGTTCGAATCTGAGCATGTACTCGTGGCAAGCTCGCACTCTTTGGGCGTAATAGAACGCTCTCATGGGGCTTCAATCCTGGTTCGTTTGAATCGGAACATGTACTCGTGGCAAGCTCGCACTCTTTGGGCGTAATAGAACGCTCTCATGGGGCTTCAATCCTCGTTCGTTCGAATCTGAGCATGTACTCGTGGCAAGCTCGCACTCTTTGGGCGTAATAGAACGCTCTCATGGGGCTTCAATCCTCGTTCGTTCGAAACTGAGCATGTACTCGTGGCAAGCTCGCACTCTTTGGGCGTAATAGAACGCTCTCATGGGGGCTTCAATCCTCGTTCGTTCGAATCTGAGCATGTACTCGTGGCAAGCTCGCACTCTTTGGGCGTAATAGAACGCTCTCATGGGGCTTCAATCCTCGTTCGTTCGAATCTGAGCATGTACTCGTGGCAAGCTCGCACTCTTTGGGCGTAATAGAACGCTCTCATGGGGCTTCAATCCTCGTTCGTTCGAATCTGAGCATGCACTCTTGGCAAGCTCTCACTCTTTGGGCGTATTAGAACGCTCTCATGGGGCTTCAATCGTCGTTCGTTCGAATCTGAGCATGTACTCGTGGCAAGCTCGCACTCTTTGGGCGTAATAGAACGCTCTCATGGGGCTTCAATCCTCGTTCGTTCGTTTCGTTCGTTCGAATCTGAGCATGTACTCGTGGCAAGCTCGCACTCTTTGGGCGTAATAGAACGCTCTCATGGGAATCCTCGTTCGTTCGAATCTGGGGCTTCAATCCTCGTCCGTTCGAATCTGAGCATGTACTCGTGGCAAGCTCGCACTCTTTGGGCGTAATAGAACGCGCGTAATAGAACGCTCTCATGGGGCTTCAATCCTCGTTCGTTCGAATCTGAGCATGTACTCGTGGCAAGCTCGCACTCTTTGGGCGTAATAGAACGCTCTCATGTGGCTTCAATCCTCGTTCGTTCGAATCTGGGGCTTCAATCCTCGTTCGTTCGAATCTGAGCATGTACTCGTGGCAAGCTCGCACTCTTTGGGCGTAATAGAACGCTCTCATGGGGCTTCAATCCTCGTTCGTTCGAATCTGAGCATGTACTCGTGGCAAGCTCGCACTCTTTGGGCGTAATAGAACGCTCTCATGTGGCTTCAATCCTCGTTCGTTCGAATCTGGGGCTTCAATCCTCGTTCGTTCGAATCTGAGCATGTACTCGTGGCAAGCTCGCACTCTTTGGGCGTAATAGAACGCTCTCATGGGGCTTCAATCCTCGTTCGTTCGAATCTGAGCATGTACTCGTGGCAAGCTCGCACTCTTTGGGCGTAATAGAACGCTCTCATGGGGCTTCAATCGTCGTTCGTTCGAATCTGAGCATGTACTCGTGGCAAGCTCGCACTCTTTGGGCGTAATAGAACGCTCTCATGGGGCTTCAATCCTCGTTCGTTCGAATCTGAGCATGTACTCGTGGCAAGCTCGCACTCTTTGGGCGTAATAGAACGCTCTCATGGGGCTTCAATCGTCGTTCGTTCGAATCTGGGGCTTCAATCCTCGTCCGTTCGAATCTGAGCATGTACTCGTGGCAAGCTCGCACTCTTTGGGCGTAATAGAACGCTCTCATGGGGCTTCAATCCTCGTTCGTTCGAATCTGAGCATGTACTCGTGGCAAGCTCGCACTCTTTGGGCGTAATAGAACGCTCTCATGGGCTTCAATCCTCGTTCGTTCGAATCTGGGGCTTCAATCCTCGTTCGTTCGTTCGAATCTGAGCATGTACTCGTGGCAAGCTCGCACTCTTTGGGCGTAATAGAACGCTCTCATGGGGCTTCAATCCTCGTTCGTTCGAATCTGAGCATGTACTCGTGGCAAGCTCGCACTCTTTGGGCGTAATAGAACGCTCTCATGGGGCTTCAATCCTCGTTCGTTCGAATCTGAGCATGTACTCGTGGCAAGCTCGCACTCTTTGGGCGTAATAGAACGCTCTCATGGGGCTTCAATCCTCGTTCGTTCGAATCTGAGCATGGACTCGTGGCAAGCTCGCACTCTTTGGGCTTAATAGAACGCTCTCATGGGGCTTCAATCCTCGTTCGTTCGAATCTGAGCATGTACTCGTGGCAAGCTCGCACTCTTTGGGCGTAATAGAACGCTCTCATGAGGCTTCAATCGATGAATTGGAGTGCGTATCAAATCCTCGTTCTTTTGAACGAGTGCACGAGCGATTGCAATAGATTCATGGCGCAGATTCGAACCACCGAGTTGAGTGATTGAAGCCCATGAGGAGCTGTTCTATTACGCCAAAGAATAAGCTCGCCACGATGTACTATGCTATGAGATTGAATAAGAACGAGATTGAAAGCGCCATCATTGAGACATTCTAAAGCCTCCCAAAAAGTGCGCAGTCTTGCCACGAGTACATGCTCAGATTCGAACGACTACGGAGGATTGAAGCCCAGAAATACCACATGAGGATTGAAGCGTTGACAGAATTCTTAGAACGTCCAGAAGAGTGCGAGCTTGCCATCCACGAGTACAATGGCTCAGAATTCATGACGAAATGAGGAAGATTAGTGAAGCATCGCCTGAGAGGTTCTATTCGAAAGCGCCCAAACGAGTGCGATTGAAAACTAATGATGAGCGTTCTATTACGGCCAAAGAGTGACGAAGTTTGCCACGAGTACATGTCTCAGATTCGAACGAACGAGATTGAAGCCACATTGAGAGCGTTCTATTACGCCAAGAGTGCGAGCTTGCCACGAGTACATGCTCATATTCGAACGAACAAGGATTGAAGCCCCATGAGAGCGTTCTATTACGCCCAAAGAGTGCGAGCTTGCCACGAGTACATGCTCAGATTCGAACGAACGAGGATTGAAGCCCAAGAGAGCATTCTATTACGCCCCAAGAGTGCGAATTTGCCACGAGTACATGCTGCTCAGATTCGACGGCACGAACGAGGATTGAAACCCCATGAGAGCGTTCTATTACGCCCAAAGAGTGCGAGCTTGCCATGAGTACATGCTCAGATTCGAACGAACGAGGATTGAAGCCCCATGAGAGCGTTCTATTACGCCAAAAGAGTGCGAGCTTGCCACGAGTACATGCTCAGATTCGAACGAACGAGGATGGGACCCCATGAGAGCGTTCTATTATGCTAAGAGTGCGAGCTTGCTAACGAGTACATGCTCAGATTTCGGAAAAACGAACGAGGATTGAAACCCCATGAGAGCGTTCTATTACGCCCTAAAGAGTGCGAGCTTGCCACGAGTACATGCTCAGATTCGAGACGAAACGAGGATTGAAAACCCATGAGAGCGTTCTATTACGCCTAAGAGTGCGAGCTTGCCACGAGTACATGCTCAGATTCGAACGAACGAGGATTGGAACCCCGCGAGAGCTTTCTATTACGCCAAAGAGTGCGAGCTTGCCACTAGTACATGCTCAGATTCGAACGAACGAGGATTGAAACCCATGAGAGCGTTCTATTACGCCCAAAGAGTGCGAGATTGCCACGAGTACATGCTCAGATTCGAACGAACGAGGATTAGAAACCCCATGAGAGCGTTCTATTACGCCCAAAGAGTGCGAGCTTGCCACGAGTACATGCTCAGATTCGAACGAACGAGGATTAGGGAAACCCATGAGAGCTTTCTATTGCGCCTAAAGAGTGCGAGCTTGCACCATCGAGTACATGCTCAGATTCGAACGACGAACGAGGATTGAAACCCCATGAGAGGCTGTTCTATTACGAACCACTAAGAGTGCGAGCTTTGCCACGAGTAATGATTCAGATTCGAACCCAAACGAGGATTGAAACCCCATAGAGTTTGGGAGAGCGTTCTATTACGCCCAAAAAAGAGTGCGAGCTTGCCACGAGTACATGCTCAGATTCGAACGACACGAGGATTGAACCCCATGAGAGCGTTTCTATTACGCCCAATACGAGTGCGAGCTTGCCACGAGTACATGTGCTCAAGATTCGCTCCTAATATCACGCAACGAGGATTTGATGAAACCCCATGAGAGCGTTCTATTACGACCCAATCAAAGAGTGTTGCCGAGCTTGCCCCACGAGAGTACATGCTCAGATTCGAACGAACGAGGATTGAAAGCCCATTATGAGAGCGTATTTCTATTACGCCCAAAGAGTGCGAGCTTGCCACGAGTACATGCTCAGATTCGAACACGAACGAGGATTGAATGAAAACCAAGATAATAATGAGAGCGTTCTATTACGCCCAAGAGTGCGAGCTTGCCACGAGTACTGACAGATTCTTGGATTTAACCCCTTTCTTACCACACAGCATCTCATGCCAATAGAATGGTTGCAACTCCCTAATGCAACTGACCCCCGTGTCCGGGTGCATCAATCAACACTAAAGAGACGCCCACACCCTACAACGGTGGAAGGCCACTAATGGGTTCATAACACCATTAACTCAATATTTTATTTAGGGAGATTAGTTATCTCATCAGTTTTAATTTTTTTGTTAATTTACATCTCATGCAAACCATCGCATCACATGCATACATATATCGCATATAAAAATAACTACCGGTGATGATCATGGATTTTATTTTGATTCGGGCCTGAGCCACTAGGCCGGAATTGGGTCATAGGATATTACACACAAGAAAAACTTTCTTATCCTGCATCTTGATCGGATTGGAGTTGATCAACTCTTGTCGGCTCCCTCGATCAGCATCTGGTTCAAACTTGATCTGCACCGCATCAACTCTTGAATGCAACAAATCGTCATGAAACCTAAACTACCCTTTTTCCTTTTTAATTTTGCAACAATTACATTTCATCCCATAAAATAATGAGACACGCAGGTCTCCAAATTACATAATTAATTAGTACACGCAGGTACCTAGAAAAAGAAAAATAAATCTAACACTGGGTCCTTATTAAATTACATCAATTTACATCATCACATGATACATCCACATCATAAGGTTGCTATCCATGATCATCACCTCATACACATCACATGCATATAAAATAAAATTCTCTAATTCGAATTCTAATTAATTGGGTTTCGGATTAATTTAAAACAAATCGTTATTTGTTTCAAGAAATCGCAATTCGTTATTTAAAATTATTAAAAGATTTAATACATCTCATATATTAAAAATTTTAAAATTTTAAATTAATTTTAAATTGCGATCCTGCATGACGCAACCGCATGCCGTAGCCGCATCCCGGTCGCGTCGCACACAAGCAGCGCATGCAAATAGCTTGCCCGCATACCGTGCGCGGACGTAGCACCATGTGCATATCGTCCATGCACATCGCCGCATACCACATGCAATCAAAAGCCCATGATCTAATTAATTAGTGCTACCATACCCAACTTTCATGGCCATCATAATTAAAGAGATCATGTGTGAGGCATTAATGATTAGCATGTGCATGCATGCGTGTCATCAAGATGACGAATACGCGCAAGCTCTACAGGCACGTTGCATGCGCCTCGCCCGCATGCCGACTGCCACAGCCGAGTCAACAGCGCAACATGCATTGATCAAAAACTATTTTACGTGCGATTTAATTAACGTTTCGAAACAATCAAAAATTATTCGCAAAACAATCTTCATTGTTTCGATTTCGATCGCTCCGAAAAACCCAATCAACATCGAAAAAGAGATTAGATCTAAAACAAACAACGAGGGTGTCTCTAATTCATAAATGCTCTCAATCGGTGGATCATCATGGGGACGATGATTGATCCGGTAAGATTGATGTATGTGCCGCTTCCTTATGGGATGACGAGTCTCGAGTCATCAGTGTGGGGACACTGGAGCGAACATGCAGGTGGTTGTTAGAGAACAAGGGTACTGAGCGTGACCAACTACGAACGGTTACATGGATGTCTACTTATTCGTCAGTAACTGGTTCGATGTTGCAGTGGTACAACTGATCCTTAGACCCGCGACACCACGGCCATTCAATGTGAAGCTACTGTAGTTTGACTATGCAACAAACTCTGATCCTAGCCACGGGTCTTAGTAGTATATGTTGGCTGCAGTAGATTCATATTAGGAATGGGTGTGTGTTTATAGGGGATCTATCGCTCTCGGTAGAGAGATAATTAGTCCTATGCTATTTGTAAGACAAAGCTCAGAAATCCTCGGCCGGGGTAGTATGGTGTATGGAAAGATGTTTCCAAGAGTAACCATAAGAGCTTCTGTCCTATCAAATTTGTCATATGACGGGTGATGGGGTTTGACGAGTATTCCATGACCTCCACTCAGTTGGGACTATGCGATAGAAGGATTGTATTGTATGGTAACTGCACCTAGAGGTTCAGTCCGATATTCACTTCTGACTGGATTGCCACTATATGCTACTAGGCGTCACTGGTGGATTGTGGGAACCAATAAGAATAATTATAGGCGAATAATTATTCTACTAGGGTAGAATCAAAAGTGTTTGATCCATCGAAAAGAGTTTCGATGATGATGTCGATGGGGATCGCATCATATCTCACTACCAGACAGAATTGGACCTATTAGGTCACACACATAAGAAATCGCGCATGATCGATATTAAGGTGACGATAAAAGAAGTTTATCGGATGGGTTAATTGCAATATAGTTAAATACTAAAGTTTACTAATTTATTAGTAAAAGGACTAATTTGTAATTATTGTAAATTAAATGTATTTAAGTGCAAAAGTTGCATGGTATATTTACTAATTGTTAGTAAATAATATGAGAACTTATGTGTAAATGTTACACACGAACCGAATTAGGATTAGGATTCGGATTCGGATTCGGTTCAAAATAAAACCAACTTGAGGGTTAATGGATAATCCAATCGGATTAGGATTCGATAAGGATTAGGTTTAGGATTAGGGTTTTCTCATTATAAATATATGTCATATGACATATTAATGAGACAAGCAATACAAGAAATCCCTAGCCGTCAACCCTCTCCCTCTTCCTCAAGTCCTCCACAATTAATCTATCGTTTTCGATCTTAGGAAGATTGCTAGCACAATTAGAAGATTGAATCATCTTCCTCAAATCGACGCAAGAGTTAATTCGTGATCGGATCGCGGATCGAAGCGGTCGACTACTTCGATCAAAGGCGTGATTTCGTGTGGACGCGAGTAGAGGCCGGGCGCGTGCGCGGCTAGCGAGGACGAACAACTTTTACCAGCGATCGTCGACTTCGCGGTGATCTCGACCCGCGCAAGGTAAATGTAAATCCTAATTGATAAGATCAATTAGATTAATTGTTAACAATCTAAAACGAAACACGAGGTGATCTTTGGTTTAGAAAATTTTAATTGTGTTATTTTCTTCCGCTGCGCCTACATGCTTAATTTTCTTACAAATTGTCACGCCCCGGGCTAGTTCAGGATGCGGAAAAACGTGCTAAATTTTTTTTTTTTGAAAGCCTAGCCCGCGCCACGTACAGACCCGCCACAAATACAGGGTCCACTGTACACACGGACAGAACCTCCCCTGTATTTGCACGGCGTCAACAGCATACAACAAGATCACAACCACTATTCATTCATCCCAACAGCACAACGACACCAAAGATTCATACAGCTAGCCGTCCTTAAACCTGTATGAATCTAAGCAGGTCCTTAAGCGAAGGATGATGCAATGCACAAGCAACAAACATTCTAGAAAGCTGCTCCTTACCCAGAAGCTTTATTTGAAACCCTAATTTCAAACATTCAAGAATCATTTGAAAACTGTTCTCCACACGAGAACTCTCTTTTTGAAATCACAAAACCGAGCAATCAGAAATCCATTTGAAAACCGTTTCCCACACAGAAACCTTGCTTTACGACGCTACGCCACGAGGGGTAGAAAACCAAAACTGCTCGACAAAAGAAACGATCGAATACAACCAATCAGTACAAGCATGCTATCATCACTCAATCATAAAGAGTAGATCTACAACACATAAGCATGCTATAGTAAGCCCAAAGAATAACTGAACCACAAATGACATCTAATAGGCGAAAGTAGGGTGATAACCAAATCTGGGGATGTAGCCTCATGAGTCGGAACCTCTAGAGCTACTATCTAGACGTGCCTCGCAGCGTCCCCGACACTCACCACCCTGCTCACCTGAAACCTGCAATGGGGGTGGGGGGTGAGAACATGCACGCATGTCTCCCCTCCCAGTGGGTACCGCAAGCCGACGAAGGCGAGGTGTACACACCGGCACGAGGGTCAACAAAAGATAGATATGGTATACAGTAGCACAAGTAAGTATGAGGCTAACATTCAACTGAAGTAACTATGCTACTGTAAGCAACTAGTATGCATCAAAGGGAAAACCACAAAGTAAACCCAATCTAAAACCACCGGGACGTATCCCATGCACTGTCACCTGCTCATCTATAGGCACATAAACCTTCTGGACGCACTGCATCAAGGCTCACGGGTCGGCACAAACTCAACGACCCTTTTCCGGAAAAGAACACCTCCAAACGGTGGATCAGACCGCGGTGTACGTGAAGTGCTAGAAGAGCTGTGACGATCGATCGATGCAAATGCTCAATCCACAGAACGGCAACAAGCCGAGAAGCAACCAATAAGCCACAACTAGGATCGCTCGGAACAACAGGCGATCACCACCGACCAACTGGGTCGTCTCAAAACCATGCAAACCACAACTAGGATCGCTCGGGACAACATGCGATCACTACCGACCAACTGGGTCGTCTCAAGAACCATGCAACTACAACTAGGATCGCTCGGAACAACATGCGATCACTACCGACCAACTGGGTCGTCTCAAGAACCATGCAACTACAACTAGGATCGCTCGGAACAACATGCGATCACTACCGACCAACTGGGTCGTCTCAAGAACCATGCAACTACAACTACTCTACTATCCAAGCACGCATATAAGTAGAGTCTACGAGAGTCAAGTGAACTAAAAACTGTAATGCCAAAGAAGGGATAGAAAGGTATCACCGTAGTCCACTGAACCGACTCCGGATCGAAGCACCCACCTGTAGGTAAGATCCAATCTAACACCTACGGCTCTCGGGAACCGCGACAGGACCTACGAAAGACTCACGGGGTCAAGGTCCACCAAGTCGACGCTAAACACAAAGCTCACACATCCCGAAACCGACGGATCGCCCGGGAAACCCACCGGGATGATCCCGAAACCACACAAAGCCCCAGAGGGGTACCCAACAGCCAACAAGGCCCCTCGCTGTCCCCAAACACAACAAACCAAGTGACGGGACAGCGAGCACAAGCACGGGGTGCCACGAATACCAAACGCACCCGAAAAGGCTTCCCGGGTTCCCGAAAAGCGCCGATTGGGCACCGGAACCCAACATCACTCATCCGCTGTCCTCAGAACTTCGGGACAGCGATGAGGAACAGCCAACAAGGCTAAACAACGAAGCCAAGTCGCTCGCGAAAACAGCGAGTGAGTCGCACAACTCGAAACGTGCGTTTCGCCGATTATTTCATCGAAAAACGCGTCGGAAACAAATCCGAAACTCCACGAAGGGCGAGGGGGTTGGACAACCAGTCCACAGGGTCTCCAAGACCTTACCCTTGCAGCCCACAGCGTCGCTACGCTGTCACAAACGCCAAAGTCCCCAAACATGCGACATACATATACATACAATCACTAAATTAAGCCGCTAGAGCAAACCGTACGTCCGCTCGACCTTCCGCAAGTGCCAGCGGATAGGTAGCGACGTCACGAAGACCGTGCTCACTGTCCCGCTGCGACAGGACCAGTCGCAAGCCGGGAAATCCCATAAAAATAGCGAGCGCGCGCGCAAAAGCAAGCTTAACTAAGGCCGTGTGAGCAAGCCGTACATCCGCACGACCTTCCGCAAGCACCAGCGGATCGGCAACGACGTAACGGAGGCCATGCTCACAGCCCCACTGCGACAGGACCAGTCGCAGTCCGGGAAGGTGCATAAAAACAGCGGCCAATAGGCAAAAAAAATAGCCCGACGAAGGCCGAACGACGCAACGGCTCAACCAAAACCAGAACTAGGGTGAGCACGGTGTTCGGCACATCGCTGCGATCGTCGGGCTCACCCTCCCGAGCTTCGGGAGTCAGCAGGGAGCTCAAACATCCCAACAAAACAAGAAAACACCACAGAACTGACCCCTGGCCCGGTGCAGCTAGCTCCGGCCGGCTGCCGGCCGACAAGCAAGCATGGCCGGCGGCGGCCAGGGGTGGATGCGGAGGAGGTGGGGAAGGTGATGCTCACCTTGGCCGGCGACGGGAAGCGGCGGCGGCGGCGCAGGAAAGAGCCCTACTCTCGGGTTAGCAAACCCGAGGCTAGGGCACGGCGGCGCCGGCAACGGGCGGCGACGGCGGCCGGCGGCGACGCGAGCACCGGGAAGAGGAGGTCGCCGACCGTCGTCCTGTCGGTGACCGCGACAAAAAGGGTGGCGGGTGGCGGCGGCGGAGCAACCCCAAGCCGCGGATGCCCTAGCTGCCCCGCCGAGGCTTGCGGTGGCTCCGGCGGCGCTCCGGCGGCACGGCGATGGCCGGGGAGGCAGGGTCCGGTAGCGGAGGTCCCGAGGGTGACCATGCTCACCCTCTCCGGCAGGAGGCGGCGGCGGCGCGGCCCCACCAAGCTCGGCCAGCACAGCTCTCGGCCAGAGCTTGCAGTGGCTCCGGCGGCCCCACGGCGGCGGCTCTCCACTCCGGCGGTCGTGCCACCTCAGGGGAAGCCCAAGCATGGGTTTCCCCTGGGTGCACACCGCAGGGAGAAGAAGAGGGAGAAGAAGACAGAGAAGAAGAAGAAAAAAGGAGAGAGAGGGTGGCCGGAGTTGCTCCGGCCAGGCAGTGGCCGGCGGCGGCCGGCGCTGCACAGAGAGGAGGCCAAGGGGCAGTGGGAGCTCGGGCTCATCTCTGGGAGTAGTGGGGGAGAGAGGGAGAGAGAGAGGAGAGGTTGAGTGTGAGAGAGGTGGAGTGTGCAAGTGGTAAAGAGAGGGGGGTGGGTGAGCCTCATAAATGCTCCCACCAACCCCTCTCAGCCAAGCCCCCCTCTCCCACAGCAAGCTACAAAATCCCCCCAGGCCCCCCGCGATTCGAAAAAGCGCGAAACGGTGCGAAAACGGGGACCCGATCGCGAAACATAAAACGTGACATAGGACCTCTCGGCGGTCAAGATGAAATAACTTTTTATCCGCTCGCCGCACGTCGACGCGGATCGCGCCATCGCGCTCAGCACTGCCGAGACATCGAACTCACCATTTGGATCGCCAAAATCGAACTCCGGATCGCGCCGTTAAGCCGTTCACTCTCCGCGACGAAAATCCGAAAACTTAAAAACTCCACCAAAACTCACTTATATACCTATATATACATATATATCTGTATTATATACGTATACCGAGCAAAAACACAGTAATGGGGGAGAGGAACACTGAGAATTCCAAATTCCCAAAAATTCGGATTCTCACATCACTCCCACCTAACAAGAAGTTTCGTCCCCGAAACTTACCCACACACTATCCGCGAACAACAGCGGATACCGCTCACACGAAGCAGACTCTAGCTCCCAAGAAGTCTCGCGCTCCCCGCAACTCGTCCACGCAGTCTCACAAACAGAAAGCTTCGATTCCTCAACTGTTTCACATTGCGAGCCAAAAACCTCACAGGCACCTCACCGCAGCCGAGATCCTCCCTCAGCTGAACCGTTGTCGGGCCAATCACACGACGCTCATCCACGTCAACCAAACAGAACAGTGATCGACAACGACTTCCACAAAACGCCTCGTGCGGTGCCAATCCAATGCTCGCTAGGAAGCTGTTGCAGAAGGCAAACTCCACCAAAGAAAGATACCTGGACCAACCCTCACCAAAAAATCAAAACGCATGCCCGGAGCATAACCTCGAGAGTCTAGAAGACTCGCTCCGACTGCCCAACACTCTGAGGGTTGAACTGAGCTAAAGTTGAGCCTCGTCCCCAGTGCCTACAGCAAGCTCCTCCAGAACTGGGAAACGAAGCGAGAACTCCAGTCCAAAGCGATCGACACTGGCTCTCCAGACAGCCCGACGAACTCATCCAAGTGGAGCTGCGCCAGTCGATTCCAAGACTAAAAACGAATGTACTGGTAGGAAGTGAGCTGTTTTCGTCAAACATTCCACAAAAACCCAGATCGCAACATGACCTCGCTGAGAACGAGGCAACCCGGTGACGAAAACCAAGGTGATCTGCTCCCACTTCCCTACAGGTACAGGCAAAGGTCAAAGCTTCTCTGCTGACAAACCCGGCACAGTGCCACATGCTGCGTTACAACCAGAAACCAGCCACAAGTCGCGGTACATCTTCGTCTCTCCAGGATGAACGGTGTACGGCGACTGGTGTGCCTCAGCCAAAACTCTCACCTCAAATCCTGAACACTGGGCACACAACTCCATCCTCGAAGGAAGACCAACAGCATGTAGCACGAAGTCACCTTCTCTGACCTGCTCGCACTCTCTGCCAGTGCGGATCCATCGGCTGCCCACCGAAAATCTGATCCGCCAAGGTGGGTTGCACCTCCAACGACAACAACTGTGCGGTAGCTCCACAAGGTAAGGTCTCCAAAGCTTGAGAGCGAACACCACTGCTGCTAACTCGAGATCGAGCGCCAGATAGATCTTCTCATAGTCCATCAACTAGCGCGGAGCATAGGCGATAACCTTCTCATGCTGAATGAGCACGCACCCCAATCCCATCCAAGATGCATCGCACAAGGCCACGACAACCTCACCAGGCTGTGTCGATGCTAAGATAGGGGCACGGGTCAAACAGTCCATCGGCTCCTAGGCGCTCAACAGACAAGCGGGAGTCTAGAGAAACAACGCGCCTTACCTCGACAGCTACTCAAAGGGGCGGCGATCTTGAGGAGAACCCTCAACAAATCGCCGGCATCAACGCCCAAGCCGAGGAAGTTCCTAAACTTGGTCTGTCACAGAAGTCGGAACAGGTCAAACCATTACAGAGTCCTCCTTCCTTGGCTCTTCCACACAACCAACCCACGTCACGATGTGAACCAAGAAGGAAACTCTACGAAGAGATCAGTATGTCGTCAAAGGGAACCACGACAAATTGATCCAAGAACTGCCGAAACCCAGTTCAACAAGTCCAAAAAGCTGCCGGGACGATCGCTTAACCGAACGGCAAAACCGACCAACTGAAACCTTGAGAGTCCATCACTCAGGTGTACAGGGCTGCCAATCGCAACAAGCGATACAACACCAACGATGCCGAACGTCAGATCAAAGAGATCGGACACGCGCTCCAAAGCAAGACTACACGAAAGACGCGGCGAAAACCCAGCACGCGAACACAGCTCGGAGCCAACCACCAGGCTCCCGTCATCCCGAGACCGAGCTAAAAGGGCACCCTGACTCAACCGGAGTCAAACCAACGGCAGTGATGGTCAATCAACTGCGCAAAACCACGCCAGGATTAGCTCAAGGTTCACAACAGGAACGGGGATGACCAACACACAGCTTTCCGCAAGACGGCCACGAGCGAGAAAAGTCTTGCAAGGGAAAGCACCGACCCAATCCAGAAAGTCCCCAAAAGGGATAGGGTATTTCGTTCTAACTTTCGACACTACGTTGTCTGCAGCCAACGTACTTATCAAAAGAAAACGAAATATCCCAAGGTCAAGGCCAACAACCAGTCGGCAACACCACGAAGGTACCGGGTCAACCACTCAATAGCTGGACCAAGGTCACAGACGAGTCACCGAATTAACGGGAACAGCAAACCGACCCACAAAACAAAGTCTGCCCTGAGCCAACTCCCTAGGAGTCATCGGCTTCCAACAACGAACCGACAGCTACAGGTGACAAGGGTCGTCAACCACACGAATCAAACCGGAGGAAGAACAAAACCATCGTCGACTAACCGACGTCGAACGCGGTGAGACCTCCAACAAGAACCAGGAAGGTCTCGCGGCAGCACAGAAACCTACAATTGCCACCAGAAATCTCAGAACACAACAATTTGGGCGTTAGGATATCCGCAAACTATGTAGGCACCAACAAACGCCCGACACTCAACAGTGTCCACTCAGTCTAGTACGCGTCAGTTCGACGCCAGAACTAGCCAATGGTCAAAAGACCAATACTGACGATGCCACCAGCAAGACGTCAGTGGGGTAGGCTTCACCGCCCTACCCATCAAAACAGAGGGGAAAACACCCAAACTGCGGTCGAAACCGCTCAAAACAACATCTCCGTGGAGACGCTCGCAGAGGCCCTCGTGCTCAACACGAAAAGTGGGGACAGGGCGAGAACAGCCCCACAACAACACAGATCCACCAAGTGACGTTTCCCAAGCCCACGAGGGCCACCACTCACCAACGAGTGGTTACACAAAGGAAAAAAAACACTCGGCCACTTGGGATCTGTCTGGTACTCCACCACCACTACCAGAAACAGCACGAGCCTGCGAACTAGGGCAGATCAAACACAGGAAATCCGACCAACACGCTTGAGTGCGACCACCACCCCCAAACACGGGGTCGGCGTCCACGCGCGAAACAGCCGACAAAGTCGCTGTCATCGTCACGGTCGTCGCACATCGGGGTGGGTGCCACAGGAGGGTCTGCAATCATCGGGGTACACGGCGAAGGAGTAGAAGGGGCTGGAGCGGCAGCTGCCGTGGCCTGTTGCGAAAACCACCGGAACAAGCCGGAACATGCCGGAGAGGGTCGCCAGCTGACCCCTCGCCTCGGCCTCAAGCACACAGGGTACGGTCCACACCAGGCTGTCCGCCTCCTGCCAGCTCCTCACTCGAACCAGCCACGACAGCCCGAAACAAAAAACCAGCAGACAGCTCCGCAGGCGCACGCCCACCACCACGACCCGGACGAGGAGGTCAACCAAGACCACAAGCCAACTGCAAAAAGCAGAATCCAGCACAAGAGAAAAGGGGTCGGCAACTCCCACAAAACACAAGCCGAAAACAAACCCCTCGAGCTCGCGCGCCTATACATCCTAGGTCTTCCTATGGGTCAGCCTAACCAGTGGTTCAGTTACAAGTTGATGAATGAATGAGTGTTTGTTCCCTTTACGCTCTGATACCATCTTAATCTGTCATGCCCCGGGCTAGTTCAGGATGCGGAAAAACGTGCTAAATTTTTTTTTTTTGAAAGCCTAGCCCGCGCCACGTACAGACCCGCCACAAATACAGGGTCCACTGTACACACGGACAGAACCTCCCCTGTATTTGCACGGCGTCAACAGCATACAACAAGATCACAACCACTATTCATTCATCCCAACAGCACAACGACACCAAAGATTCATACAGCTAGCCGTCCTTAAACCTGTATGAATCTAAGCAGGTCCTTAAGCGAAGGATGATGCAATGCACAAGCAACAAACATTCTAGAAAGCTGCTCCTTACCCAGAAGCTTTATTTGAAACCCTAATTTCAAACATTCAAGAATCATTTGAAAACTGTTCTCCACACGAGAACTCTCTTTTTGAAATCACAAAACCGAGCAATCAGAAATCCATTTGAAAACCGTTTCCCACACAGAAACCTTGCTTTACGACGCTACCACGAGGGGTAGAAAACCAAAACTGCTCGACAAAAGAAACGATCGAATACAACCAATCAGTACAAGCATGCTATCATCACTCAATCATAAAGAGTAGATCTACAACACATAAGCATGCTATAGTAAGCCCAAAGAATAACTGAACCACAAATGACATTTAATAGGCGAAAGTAGGGTGATAACCAAATCTGGGGATGTAGCCTCATGAGTCGGAACCTCTAGAGCTACTATCTAGACGTGCCTTGCAGCGTCCCGACACTCACCACCCTGCTCACCTGAAACCTGCAATGGGGGTGGGGGGTGAGAACATGCACGCATGTCTCCCCTCCCAGTGGGTACCGCAAGCCGACGAAGGCGAGGTGTACACACCGGCACGAGGGTCAACAAAAGATAGATATGGTATACAGTAGCACAAGTAAGTATGAGGCTAACATTCAACTGAAGTAACTATGCTACTGTAAGCAACTAGTATGCATCAAAGGGAAAACCACAAAGTAAACCCAATCTAAAACCACCGGGACGTATCCCATGCACTGTCACCTGCTCATCTATAGGCACATAAACCTTCTGGACGCACTGCATCAAGGCTCACGGGTCGGCACAAACTCAACGACCCTTTTCCGGAAAAGAACACCTCCAAACGGTGGATCAGACCGCGGTGTACGTGAAGTGCTAGAAGAGCTGTGACGATCGATGCAAATGCTCAATCCACAGAACGGCAACAAGCCGAGAAGCAACCAATAAGCCACAACTAGGATCGCTCGGAACAACAGGCGATCACCACCGACCAACTGGGTCGTCTCAAGAACCATGCAAAACACAACTAGGATCGCTCGGGACAACATGCGATCACTACCGACCAACTGGGTCGTCTCAAGAACCATGCAACTACAACTAGGATCGCTCGGAACAACATGCGATCACTACCGACCAACTGGGTCGTCTCAAGAACCATGCAACTACAACTAGGATCGCTCGGAACAACATGCGATCACTACCGACCAACTGGGTCGTCTCAAGAACCATGCAACTACAACTACTCTACTATCCAAGCACGCATATAAGTAGAGTCTACGGGAGTCAAGTGAACTAAAAACTGTAATGCCAAAGAAGGGATAGAAAGGTATCACCGTAGTCCACTGAACCGACTCCGGATCGAAGCACCCACCTGTAGGTAAGATCCAATCTAACACCTACGGCTCTCGGGAACCGCGACAGGACCTACGAAAGACTCACGGGGTCAAGGTCCACCAAGTCGACGCTAAACACAAAGCTCACACATCCCGAAACCGACGGATCGCCCGGGAAACCCACCGGGACGATCCCGAAACCACACAAAGCCCCAGAGGGGTACCCAACAGCCAACAAGGCCCCTCGCTGTCCCCAAACACAACAAACCAAGTGACGGGACAGCGAGCACAAGCACGGGGTGCCACGAATACCAAACGCACCCGAAAAGGCTTCCCGGGTTCCCGAAAAGCGCCGATTGGGCACCGGAACCCCACATCACTCATCCGCTGTCCTCGGAACTTCAGGACAGTGATGAGGAACAGCCAACAAGGCTAAACAACGAAGCCAAGTCGCTCGCGAAAACAGCGAGTGAGTCGCACAACTCGAAACGTGCGTTTCGCCGATTATTTCATCGAAAAACGCGTCGGAAACAAATCCGAAAACTCCACGAAGGGCGAGGGGGTTGGACAACCAGTCCACAGGGTCTCCAAGACCTTACCCTTGCAGCCCACAGCGTCGCTACGCTGTCACAAACGCCAAAGTCCCCAAACATGCGACATACATATACATACAATCACTAAATTAAGCCGCTAGAGCAAACCGTACGTCCGCTCGACCTTCCGCAAGCACCAGCGGATAGGTAGCGACGTCACGAAGACCGTGCTCACTGTCCCGCTGTGACAGGACCAGTCGCAAGCCGGGAAATCCCATAAAAACAGCGAGCGCGCGCGCAAAAGCAAGCTTAACTAAGGCCGTGTGAGCAAGCCGTACATCCGCACGACCTTCCGCAAGCACCAGCGGATCGGCAACGACGTAACGGAGGCCATGCTCACAGCCCCACTGCGACAGGACCAGTCGCAGTCCGGGAAGGTGCATAAAAACAACGGCCAATAGGCAAAAAAAATAGCCCGACGAAGGCCGAACGACGCAACGGCTCAACCAAAACCAGAACTAGGGTGAGCACGGTGTTCGGCACATCGCTGCGATCGTCGGGCTCACCCTCCGAGCTTCGGGAGTCAGCAGGGAGCTCAAACATCCCAACAAAACAAGAAAACACCACAGAACTGACCCCTGGCCGGAGCAGCTAGCTCCGGCCGGCTGCCAGCCGACAAGCATGGCCGGCGGCGGCCAGGGGTGGATGCGGAGGAGGTGGGGAAGGTGATGCTCACCTTGGCCGGCGACGGGAAGCGGCGGCGGCGGCGCAGGAAAGAGCCCTACTGTAAGAACCGAGATTTTTCTCATATTTAATTTAACTCTCCGTTGACGATGTTTATGTGTGTATTTTAATTACATGATCACTCGCCAAGTTTCGGGAGAAAATGATTTAAAATGGAAGAGTTACGCGATTTTGAAGATTCACTTAAGTGAATAGTAACTCTGGTTTTCCGGATAGGCTGATGATTAGAGATGGCTTTCGGAGTGTATCGGACTCTGTTCATAGTGGTCCAATAGCTCATTTTCGACTGTCCGATTATTCTGGACTCGATGGCACTGACGGAATTTGGATCTGACGCACGGTTTCCGAGAAAAGCCTACTTGGTGGTAGAGGGACCAAATTGTAATTAAAAAAAATATGAACGGTAAAGGGGTCTATTGATCTGCAAATCGGCAATCAAATCGAACGAAACAAAATCGTGAGTTCGATGCCTCGGCAGTGCTCATCGCGCTGGCGCAATCCGTTCGGAAATCTGACGGACGGATCGTAAGATAAAGCACGTTTTCCGAGGAAGGGTTAAAATGTCACTTTTGGTATTTCAAGAAAAATCCCTATATTTTATGTACCAAACTGCACGACATCGGACCTGGAGGTACTTACGCGCATAATACACTCGCTGTGAGGGACTCAACGAAAAATAGTTGGTGTTGGTGGGCTAAATTGCGATTTGCCAACCTATATATAAAGGTGATTTTAGGGTTTCCTCTACACAAACCCTAACCCTAGCCTCCATTCACCTCCACAGCGACCAAGCCGACACCCCCCCACCTCCTGCTCCTCCCTCTGCGCGCGACTGCCGCCGCCGCCGGCGACCCTACTTCCGGCCGGCAGTGGCCGCAACTCCAGCAACACATCCTCCCTCACATCACCACCACCTCCACCTCTGTCCATCTCTGCCAGGGATCAACCCAGGGGGGAAACCACACTTCGGGCTCCTTCCCTGCAGTGTCCCCGGACCTCCGGCGAGCCTCTGGCCGGTCGCCGCCGTCCCTGCGCGCCGCCACGGCCGCCGCTGGCAGACTGCACCAACTCTGGTGTAGTTCAGGCCGAGGAGGAGTAGATCTGTTCCCCACGCGCGCCGCCGTCGCCCGGGACCACTCCGACCGCCCTCCTCCGGTCTCAGGCAACCCGCCGCCGCCGTCCCTGGGAGCTCCGACCACCGCCGTGGCCGCTGGACCTGTGTGACCCGAGCCCAGACCCGAGCGGGCTCGGTTTGTGCCAACGCCGCCACCGCCGCCCTCCGCCGTCGGCCAACCCAAGCCCCGGCCTCCCTGTACCACCCGCACCCGTCGGCTGCCGACAGAACCGCCGCCGGAGCCGCCGCTCGCCGGGTGCAAGGCTCAACCTTTTTGGTGCGTCCGGGCTAGGGCATCCTCGCCTACTCCTCCGGCCGCCTCCCGCCGCCGGATACTGTGTGCGGCGACCTCCCCCGCCGGCCGCACCTGCCTCCCGCCGGCGCGCCCACCGCCGTGCCGCCGCCGGCCGTGCCCTAGCTCCCTCTGCCTGGTAAGCCTTTATTGTTAAAACAGCACACTGCCTTGGGTTCGGCTCGCCGTTTCGGCAACCCGGGGCCACCCCGATGCCTCCAAATGTGAGCACGGTGATCTATGATCAGTGCCGATCATCGTACTCACCTCCCTTTGGGTCAGCGAGTCGCTGATTTGCGGCGTAAACGCGGTTTATGGACTGCGCGCGTTGTTCGCTGAACTTCGCGTCGCTCCTGCGCATTCCCCAGTGAACGGCTATGCTCCAAATCATGAGCACGGCCTCCGGCACATCGAGACCTTGCAGCACATGCCTCGGCTGACCCCGAAGAACCTCGGTTTGTCGTATCGAACCATTAAGTCCGAAAAATCACACAATTATTATGATTCCGTAAAAGATTGGGGACCATTATGCAATTGTGCATCGGGTGGGTCCTGTGGACAGTTAGTATAAACTGTGTGTTACCTCTGGACTGATCGTCCAAGGTCCGTCGTCTTTCGCGGAAATCGAAGAACGATTTCTAGTGCGTTTTCCGACGAAATCTGTCGGCGAAACACGGATTGCAATGTGTATGTCTTATGGGCTGCCGCTGATCCTTGTTGGCTGGTTGTCTCGGCCGTCCGTGTATTCGGAGACTCCCGGTGAGCGGCAGTGGGTTCCGGTGTCGAAATCGACACTTACGGGAACCCGGATCGGAACGATTGTCCGACGATAATCATTTCGATGTTTGATCTTGTGTTCGCTGCCAAGACACCCAAATGGAAGTGTTTTGGGACAGCGGTTGACCCGTGGATCGAGTCGGTACATTTCGGGACTATTCGTGTGTCCCGGGGACGTCCCGATGCGATTTCGGGAGTTCCGGTGATTTACGGAGATCGGCTTGGAAACCGAGTCTCGGGTTTTGGGGATTTGTGTGAGATGCATTTGTAGAGTCCTTTGGGACATGTCTCTGACTCGTGGACCTATCGTAGGTCCGGTTGATCTGCTTCGCGTCCAGGTTCCCGACGTGAGTACGACAGGTGGGTGAGCCTACGGAGTAGTCGATATCACTATTCCCTGTTCCTTTGTTGATATAGCTCTACATGTCGATTCTTTCTTTACAGCATTCGTTCATACGTACCTTGCTTGCATAGTATATTTGTGGTCATGGACATGTAGAGCAGGATTACACAGTGATGATTTGTGGACTTATTGTCCAGGCAACACATCGACTCTCTTGTCGTGTGTTTCGATCTGTTGTGGCTTCGGCCTGGTACCGGCCTTTCGCCGGCTTGGATTCGATCTGTTTGATCAGGATGTGGCGTTCCTCTCGCCTGTGGCTTCGGCCAGGTATCGGCTTCTTGCCGACGATGATTTGATCTATTTGATCAGGATGTGGCGTTCCTTTCGCCTGTGGCTTCGGCCAGATATCGGCTTCTTGCCGGCTGTTTATTGAGCATATCGCATGATCCGTCACTGCACAGCGTGTATTCATGACACCAGATCGGTTTGGCCACCGATCAGGGGTGTACTATCCGGATGAGTCGACCTGCGGGCGCATGAGTTAGATCGGGTGCAAGCAAAGTGGCAGGCACGCATGAGGTCTGTGGATCAATAGGGCACCGCTTGAGGTCTGCGGACCAATAGGGCAACGCTTGAGATCTGCAGACCAATATGGCAGGCACCAGATTGGGTATTTGGAGTTTTCTTTCCATTGATGCATATACATCTTAGTTTTTCCTGTACAGTAGCGTTCTGATTATTTATTCTGTTCATACTGACACGGCTACTGTAGATCTCTGATTATATTGTTATCATATCTCCTTTGTTTCTCAGTGATTACGACATGCCCCTGTGGCTCGGTTGTACCCACTGAGAAACCTCGTTTGTGGTTTCTCACTCCCTGTTTTTCAGGTGGATCGGACGAGGAGCCAGTTCGTGGTTCGATGCGAGGACGACCTAGCTAGACTGCATTAGCGGTCATCACCCTGGTTATGTTTTTCTTATCTGCATTAGTAGTCAGATAGATATATAAATGGTTCAGTTAGATGATCAGTATTGAGTGCTTATAACTTGTATGAGATGATGACTTATTATGCATGAGATTGGGTTTTAGCTTCTATTATCAGCATTTGACTTGTGTTTTTATCGTGTGGGTGTCTACCCTTCATGGTAGCTGATTTTCAAAACAAAGTTCCGTGTGGGAACAGTTTTCAAAGGTTTTTCTTGGATTCTTCTAATGTTTATTAGAGTTTGAAAATAAAGCTTTCGAGTGGGAAGTACTTTTAATAGGATGCTTGTTGTACTGTGCATTGCATCATCCTTCGCTTAAGGAGTGCTTAGAAGTATGTAGGGATAGCTGAATGCAAATGTACTCTATGTTGTATTGTATGGATTATCGTGAATGTAAATGTGATTGTGATCCTGTTGTATGTTGTTGGTACGCCGTGCAAATACAGGGGAGACTCTGTCCGTGTAGACAGAGGTGCCTGTATTTGTGGCGGGTCTGTTCACTGCGCGGGCTAGACTTTCAAAAAAAAAAAAAAAAAAATTGACCTGTTTTCCGCATCTAAACTAGCCCGGGGCGTGACACCTACTCTCGGGTTAGCAAACCCGAGGCTAGGGCACGGCGGCGCCGGCAACGGGCGGCGACGGCGGCCGGCGGCGACGCGAGCACCGGGAAGAGGAGGTCGCCGACCGTCGTCCTGTCGGTGACCGCGACAAAAAGGGTGGCGGGTGGCGGCGGCGGAGCAACCCCAAGCCGCGGATGCCCTAGCTGCCCCGCCGAGGCTTGCGGTGGCTCCGGCGGCGCTCCGGCGGCACGGCGATGGCCGGGGAGGCAGGGTCCGGTAGCGGAGGTCCCGAGGGTGACCATGCTCACCCTCTCCGGCGTCAGGAGGCGGCGGCGGCGCGGCCCCACCAAGCTCGGCCAGCACAGCTCTCGGCCAGAGCTTGCAGTGGCTCCGGCGGCCCCACGGCGGCGGCTCTCCACTCCGGCGGTCGTGCCACCTCAGGGGAAGCCCAAGCATGGGTTTCCCCTGGGTGCACACCGCAGGGAGAAGAAGAGAGGGAGAAGAAGACAGAGAAGAAGAAGAAAAAGGAGAGAGAGGGTGGCCGGAGTTGCTCCGGCCAGGCAGTGGCCGGCGGCGGCCGGCGCTGCACAGAGAGGAGGCCAAGGGGCAGTGGGAGCTCGGGCTCATCTCTGGGAGTAGTGGGGGAGAGAGGGAGAGAGAGAGGAGAGGTTGAGTGTGAGAGAGGTGGAGTGTGCAAGTGGTAAAGAGAGGGGGGTGGGTGAGCCTCATAAATGCTCCCACCAACCCCTCTCAGCCAAGCCCCCCTCTCCCACAGCAAGCTACAAAATCCCCCCAGGCCCCCGCGATTCGAAAAAGCGCGAAACGGTGCAAAAACGGGGACCCGATCGCGAAACATAAAACGTGACATAGGACCTCTCGGCGGTCAAGATGAAATAACTTTTTATCCGCTCGCCGCACGTCGACGCGGATCGCGCCATCGCGCTCAGCACTGCCGAGACATCGAACTCACCATTTGGATCGCCAAAATCGAACTCCGGATCGCGCCGTTAAGCCGTTCACTCTCCGCGACGAAAATCCGAAAACTTAAAAACTCCACCAAAACTCACTTATATACCTATATATACATATATATCTGTATTATATACGTATACCGAGCAAAAACACAGTAATGGGGGAGAGGAACACTGAGAATTCCAAATTCCCAAAAATTCGGATTCTCACACAAATGCTACCTTTCTATTTTACACCAAAGTGCAACTCAATCCGTAGAGAGAAACACAACTACAAAACACAAGCCCACCTTCGGGGTAACCAAGGTTGGCGGTCGTCGACCACGCCAACAGTTCCAAGAAACCTCTCTCACACATATTTTTCCAAAAGATTTAATCCCTTAATGTGTGAGTCCAGTAGAGGGAGTAGACAACTCGAAAATCTCCCCACAATTATCCATAACATCTAATCAAACTAAAAAGTTTGAACTTCGATCACATCCGCTTGTTCAAATCAACTATGGATGGTTGATTTCCTTGAGATCTCCACTCATAACCACTTTGGCATCAACTGCCAAGGGACACTAGTCCTCACAACCAAAACAGCACGTCTTCAACTTGAAGCACTTGCAATCCTCGTTCCAAGGAATCTTCATGGTCTTCATCGCCCCTCGACTTCCAATAAGTCGTCGATGCGCACAGAGACAAAGACACCCAGAAGGGCCAAACATCACAACACACAAGAGCATCAACAGCTCAAACGACATCACAACAATTTCGTAATGTCTACACCGAGTGAACAAGTCACCCTCGGTCCAAACTCAAACTCAATCCAATGAGAGTAGTACTCAGATTGTAACTACCCTCGAGCGAAACCAGAATTCATGGAGCTTGATCAAACAGATCAACCGATCTCTGCTACGGGTACATATTCTTCATCGTGACCATAACGAGTTCACGATAGTCGACCCACAGTCGAAATGATCTGTCCACTCAAAACAAACGAGATCGATGCTCCACAAGAGAAAACACTAGGCAAAAGAGGTCTCCAGACCAAGCCTTCAATTCTCGCAACTCAACCGGGATTGCACAAGCAACTCCCTCACAAGAGACATCCTCGCTTTTGAGGATTCTCAACACTCACCTAGGATGCTGGCCTAAAGGCCACGCGCTCACTCAGCCAACAACCAGGCTTGGGCAGGTGAAACAATCATCGCAATTAGCGAACCTCCAAGCCTTCAGGAAATACTATTTCGTGTCCAAGTTCCCAAAGCACTACAGCTCGGTTCACACACTCATCGGCAATCAGATAGCCGAAGAGCCAGCCCAAGTTCAAATTAGAACTGTACGCTTTCAGCCAAATAAAGCCAATCGCTTCGTTGGCGCACAGAAACATCCAAAGCTAACGAAGTACAAGAACAGTACTCGCAAGTCCAAACACTCAGGACCACTCGATCTGCAAGCATCAAGGAAAAACAAGTTCCCTGCCAAGCATTCGGCAAACAGCCGAACCAAAACCGCAATCATAACAGACCACAAACAAGCTCCAATACTACGAGCTGCGACAACCTCCATCGTCGCTGCATCATCATCCGCCCGTCAAACAGGCAAGCACACCTCCAAAACCGGTCGCGCGAAGTCGATCCCAACATTGTCGACACTGATCTCCTCAAACACTCCGACTGGAAATGGCCCACCTGGCCACGAAGAGAGTATTTGCCCCTACTCCAAGGGCATCATCAGGCACTCGCGGCTCCACCGCTCACACGTCACAATAGTCGATGACGATTTGACGTCCCATTATCATCCTGCTAAAGGTCCACCTTCTCGAGATCAATTTCTCCTTGATCATCTTGATTGTCCTCTTACGATAGACTTGCCACTCATAGTAGCTTCTTTTGCCATCCCAACGGTCTCCACATCTCTTGCCCTTACCAAGGTGCGATCCGTATTCTCATAGAATTTCCTGAGGTCGACTGCCAACTGGATTGACAAATCCTCTGGTTGCTTAATCCTCTCGTCTGCCGGCGCGAGCCTCAACTTGGAGTAGCATCATAAATGATCGCCGTTCCACCGTACTCGCTGAATTTGCCAGTTGTTCTCTCAACTTCAGGGTCTCACCAAATCCGGAGGATGCAGGGTTCCCGTCTCGGCTGCCTCGGCCGCCATCGAGTGCGTCGTTCACCACTCAAGCTGCAACAAGCAAAACATGCGCAGGTGGAACACCCCACGCCAACGCATCCCCACACAAGACTATAACCCCAATCATGCGAAAGTAATGAAGTGGACTCCCACTATTCTCCGATGTCACGTTGTCGGCCGCCAACGTGACCCTCCAAGGGTATAGAAGTGGTTCACTCCGATCTAACTCCAACACCTTTGGAGCTTTAGAAACGACCCAATCATAATACTTTCGCCAATAAGTCATAAGAGATCCCGTCTCTCACGTTCCTATTCCTTATCGTCCAATCTGCCTAAGGTTTACTAGGTCCACTAAGACTCAACCCTAGGCTCTGATACCACAATAATCTGTCACGCCCCGGGCCCTCGTGGGAGCCTACCAGGCACGTGCACAGACCCGCCGTGTACCTCAAAGCAAACACAAAGTACACAAGGCGTCTACAATAACATAAATCCAATAGAATAAGGAATACATCCTAAACAGGGTGATCAGAGCGAGAACATAGTTCTACAATTAAAACAAAATCCATACAACTAAAATCTCAAGATATACAATAGAATTATACATCTTATCACTAGTAGATCAATCAACCAACAAAACTATACATCTTTCATTCAAAATACAATGAAAGGAAACCCATGGTATGCCTACAACCACAACACCGTAGAGGCTCTAGCTAGCTGCTAACCCCTCGCCGCGATCCCAAGCCTCTCCTGCTGCAGAAGGCTCTGAAAAACCCAACAACAATGGGGGTGAGAACTATTATCAATAGTTCCCAGTGGGTAAGACGCCGAGAGTGGCGAATTACACCGCTAGGTCAACTGAGGCAAGATAGTATAACTGAAACATAAAGCAGAAAGCATATAACATTTAATGCTAAACAGGTAGTTCTACAACTATCTTGCCTCCAATGACTAAATCATCTACATGAACATGAATATGCTCATTTGTCATATGCTCAACAATTAATCACATCATTTACATGCATGTCAAATTAATGCCATATTATGGTTGAAAGAATCTCTTTTCATAATATCATCGTATATTCATGCCACTATACAAACCAATATGAGTATAGGCCTAATGCTGCTATGGATGCCAATGTATGTAGTGACTCACTACTATGTCCAACTACAAATGAATGCATCCCAATAATGTCAAGCTAAATAATGCCACGATATGCGACTCACTACTAAGTCCATACACTACATGTATACGCATCAAGCAACCAATGTACTATATCCAGTTTACTCAGCTTTTACCCAATCCACAAGGGACTTACACATGGTAACGTCCCGGCCTGTGCCATGCCTAATGGCTCCGTGGTAGTCACCACCCTCACGCTAAGGATGAGCCTCGCCCACGGCGGTTCCATTTCGGCGTCTCAATACTGCGCGGGCGAAATAACTGTCGCAAGCGAAATAACTGTCGCATAGGCTAACTCCGGAGTGCCGGCTTGTAGGGAGCGACCCTCACAAGCATGTGCGCATGAGCACAATGGCCAACAAGCATAGTCAATAGCATAGGAAAATACGCTCATCATGTCGAAAACATGGAATAGCCAACCAATGTCCAAGGATCTAACATTATGTCACAATGTCGACCTAGTTATTCACCTAAGTGAAATACAATATGCTTAACCTCACACTATGTCAAACATGCCATACTATGTTTACTACATTCAATAGCCAATATGCTAAATGTCCACGATGTCATGTTGTTCTCAAATCTTCCGTTGGTATGTCCCTACCAATATGTCCATGTCTCTAACATGTAAATGTTTACCTCTCGGTTTACTAAGTTCATAAACCATGCATTATCTCAATGCCATGTCCAATGCATTATACTAATGCTATAACCAATACCTTGCAATACCAAAACCGATGCATTCAACAAATGCTATAGTTCATGCATTATTCCAATGCTACAATTCATGCATTCTACAATGCCATGACAATGCATTCTACGATGCCAACAAGACCCTATCCATGCCATGCATAAGCTACAACAACCTCTACTACATAGAGTATAAAGCTATCATGCAAGTATTCAATTAATCAAATGGACCCATGTCCAACTAATTATAATTATCGAATGCAAATAGAATCCCCTTTCCTCATGTCTTAAACATGGAATCAATCCACGACCAAAAGGTCGAGTCCAAGGCCGACAACGCCCGTCATAATTGCTCACCTAGTTGAGGTGCAACAACTTATACAACATATGTCATATCCTCTCTTTCCTCTATACAAGCATACTCTAGTATGCAAGAGAATTCAACAACCAAGTAGTGTCTCCTATGATGCTCCTTTCTAGCATGCATAACCTAATTAGCATTTCATAATGCATCATTACACTACTAGCATCAATACTCTAGTATGCATATTATTCTCATGATGCCATACTATATGAATTATGCATTTTTCATAAACAACTTGCATGTCTCATGCAATCACAATTATCATCATGCCATAATTATCATAATTATGCATCTAATCAATCCTATAACAAGATAGGAGACATAGGGGGAGTTCACCCATTTCGGTGAGGTCAGACCCACCGGATACCCGTCGAAACCTCGCAGTACTTCGAAACAAAGTTGTCCCTCGAGCTTCTCATATCCTAAGATAATTTTCCAAGGGGTTAGGGGTATCGAACAAGCAAATTCGAAAACCACCAAAAAACAATGAGGTAAATGGGTGGAAATTACCTTGAGCAAGTAAAACTTGTTCTAAGTCCCATTGGAGGTTAGAGATCTTCCAATCTAACCTACAACAACATTCTACACCCATCAATTCCACCTCAAGGGTTCACAATCACAAAACCCTAAACAAAACCCTAATTTCCAAGAAACTAGGTTTTCTAAGCTAATCTTAAGCAAAATCACAAATAGAGGTTGTAAAAGGGTTTACTAACCTCAAATCAAGCTTCCAACCAAGCTCACACAAGCTAGGTTGAAGATCCATCCTCCAACAAGCTCATCTCCTCAGCCCCGAGCTCCCTCCAAGCCTAGGAGTCCACCTCCAAGGGAAAAATGAAGAGAAAGGAGATCAAAACCAAGATCTAGGGGTTGGGGGAAGAGAAAATCTAGAGAGAGAGAGAGGGAAACCCTACCTCAACTCTTTCTCCTCCATTCTCAGCCAACACAACAAGAGAGGGGTGAAGGGGTACTTAAACCCAAGCAACAAAATCCAATAAAGCCCCTCAAAAAGCCAAAATTGCAAAACTGCACAAAATGAAATTTCTGCACAGTATACCGGTATGCGTATGGGCATACCGGTATCCAACCAAAAATCCCGCAAACCCGAGCCTCGGCCAAGCAGTCTGCGCAACGGGATTCCGGTATGCGACTTCCCCATACCGGTACTAATCACTTCTGTACCGGTATGCGAATTGTACATACCGGAATGCCTGCGTATTCCGGTATTAACTGCGGAATCCCGCAGAACCCGAGAGCTGCGCACAACCAGTTTTCACTGGATTCCGGTATACCTAAACCAGATACCGGTATGCAATGCAAAATCTGCACTTTTGCAGATTTCGACTTCCGGAGTCCGTTTTCGCACTTTTCAAGTCCCGAAAACACTCCGAAGCTCACCAAACCCAACTCAAAACTCCAGAATAGTATAAGCCACTATTCTCTCACTAGAACTCCGCAATTTGCTAAAGTTCAGTGTACTACAAGATACTATCAATACCTAGAGGGGGTGAATAGGTACAACAGCCAAACCACAAGTCTCGATGCAATAAAAATAAATGCGAAAAATAAAAATCAGCACACCGAGATTTACGTGGGAAAACTCCAACTTGGAGAAAAACCCACGGGACCAACACGCGAAAAATAATCCACTAAGAATAAAAGATTACAAGGTGATTACCGACTCCACGGACTTAACCTCTCCTTTATCTCCTGCGGATCTCGCGCACGCTGCTGGGTTGTCCACGCCCCACGTCCGAGTCCACGGACGCCACTCGAATCCTCGAGCACTCACGATTCGAGTCCACGAATCGCCTTGATCACGTCGAATCCACGACGTCGCCCATGAAGAGTAAATTCACGTTTCTACGGTGATCATTTGCTTAGAGTATCATTGAGAACCAGAAGAAAAAGCTCTAAGCAAAACGAAGATTAATTCGACATAATCAAATAGAAATTGGGCTATCTCGAATTGATCTAAGAGACTATTTTGATTGAAAAGGTTTGGAACAAAAAACCTAGCCTCTAGGGTTACTCTCTCGTGAATTCTGAGTGCTTCAATATCATAGAGAACCCTAACATGCTATTTATAGGCTTTAGAATCAAACAGAGTCGGATTAGATCAAAACTTTCCAATTCTGGACACTGCGTACCGGTACACGAAGGGAGGTACCGGAATGCAATGACGGAATAGAAAATTACGCACGCTGCATTCCGGTACTCAGCAAAATCAGTACCGGAAGGTCCACAGATATACAATATATGCAAGCCTGCTCTACATGTCTACGGACAACTATCACCATGCAACTATCAAGGTATAGATAAACTAACGATAAACAAAGCAATGCTGACATGTAGAGACGAAAGTAACAGATATGGAAAAGGCAAAGATAAGGAAAGTGATGGACGATCTCACCGACTACCAGCTCGAAGCACCCACCTGTACTATCGAGAATCTAGAGTGCAGAACACACAAAACCATCTGCCGGACCTATGAAAGATCCACTAAGTCAAGCTCTACCCAAGCACGACTCCCAAACAACCCCAAACAAATGGCTACCGAAAACCGATAACCCAAAACCTGCCGGAACTTTCGGAACTTACCGGAATGCCTCCGGAACCCACAAACTGCTCCGAAGATCCCCGATCCCTACTGTAACTAACCGCTGTCCCCAAACACACCAAAACAAGTGCCCGGGCAGCAACAACCCTCAACAAATGCTAAAGGATCAACTACACTAAAAACTGTCGAACCGAGTTTCCGTAAACGCCGAAAACGCCGAAACAGTCTCCGAAACCCTCCCGCCGCAAACCTACCACCTTTGTACTTCGAGGACGGTAGTAGCAACCAGCGAACAAGGCACAGTGGGGTTTTCCAGCAATCCACAACACTAGAACACTAAAACTCACCAACAAACCCGCATCCGTTCGGCGAATTTCCACCGAACGACGCCGTGGGGCCACATTTTAACTCTGCAACGGCTCCCGAACCTTTGACGATCAGTCAAGAGGTTGCTAACAGTGGTTTCACGCTATTCGGGGCAGTACACAGTGTTCCCAAAGCATAAAACATGCAACAATCCATAATATAGCATATATAACACTACAATTACAACATATACACGAGTTTCGAGCTCGTTACCCCGATCTGCGTCGCAACGGATCCAACCAACCAGTTGATTTGAATTGACTCGATGTGTTGATGCCCATGCTCACTGTCCGGAGACAATCGACGGCCGAAAAGCTTCAAAACAATAAGAAAATCCTCCAACAAAGAGGTCCCGGGAGCGGCCAAGTCCGATACGCGCACCGAGGCTTCACTGACCGCAACCGAGGTGAGCACAGGACTCCTCGGGTTCCCCGACATGCCGTGCACATGCCTCGGAAGATCGGTGGAGTCTCCACTGGCCGGAACATGAAGACCAGCCCAGCCCACTCCCAGACTCGAGCCTAGGCAGAGCTAGGGCAGCATGACGGTGGCGGCTGGCGGCACGCAGGGGCGAGCTCCGGCCAGGGGGTGGTCACAACACTCGGAGAGAGGGGTCGGGACCCCTGGCCTGCGTCAAGAGGCAGCGGCGGCGCAGCTGCGACGATGGAGCCCAAAATAGGGCCGCGGCTAGGGCATCATGGCGCGACGTGGCGGCGGCTCGGGGATGGTTGGGGCAGCGCTGGTGCCCTCCCTGGGGCCGAGGGCGATGGTCAGAGGCGGCGCGGCGCGGCGGCGGCTACCGTGTGGCTCCCCACGGCCGCACGGGATCTACGGCCTCTCCCTTGGCCGAGGCGGCTCCCTAGGGCACGGCGGCGCCGGGGGGTTGCACAGGGGTGGTCGCCGGGATCCTAGGATGCCGGCGGTAGCAGTCCCTGCCAGCGGCGGCATAGGAACTGGGAGTTCGGGTCCTCTCCATGATCCAAACAAAAAAATGAAGAGAGAGAAAGAGAGACAGGAGAAAATAGGGCTTTTCCGGCGGCCGACGCAGCGACGGCAGCGGCGGCGCTTCTCAGGAGGACCAGGAGGGGGAGGGGAAGGAGGCTAGGGCTAAGGTTAGGGTTAATGGAACCCTAATCCTAAATGTATATATATAAATCCAATAATTACCTCCAAATCCCACCAATTAATAAAAATGCGGTTCAAGTCCCTCTCCACTAACCTTCTCTTGTGGAAAGGTCCCCGCCCGTGGGTTTCCTCGCAAAATGGAGCAACGGGTAGTGTTAAAAAGCAAAAACACAAAGTATAATTTCCCCCCTTTGTGATAAAATCTATTTTTCTTGGAAATCGTGCGTCAAACCCAAAATCCGTCACCGCCATTGGCTCCGGCACAGTCGGACCATTGAAAACGAGTTATTGGATCACCTAGATCAGAGTCCGTATGCATCAGAAGCCAACCTCTCTCCTCGGTCATCGCCGAAAACGCGGGTTACTATTCACTTTAAGTGAATAGTAAAAATCGAGTAACGGCTTCATCCTAACTCATTTTTTTCCGAAACTTGATGAGTGATTATGTAAATAAAATACACTAAAAACATCGTCAACAGAGAGTTTAGCTACATAGCAAAATTCTCAGTCCTCACAGAGAGTTTTCTCGTCTGTTGCATTGTGTACCCTATGTGGTTAGGGATGATGAGGACAAGGCTCGCATGTTTGAGATGGGCCTTCGACCGTCGATCTCTAGGTTGGTTCAATCCGCTAACTTGAAGACCTATCGAAAATTTGTGGATCGCGCCTTGATTGTGGAAATGGGCACGGAGATTACCAAGGAGGAACGAGAAGCTTCGGAGAGAACTAAAGGCAAGAGACAGGCAGTTGAGGGCGGCAGTAGCAAGTCTAGCTCTAGGAGGCCGCCGAAGCACCCGAGGAGCCAGTCACGAGGACGAGGCTCATCATCTTCTCGAGGAGCACCTGACCGTCGTCGACCACCGCGTTGCGTGATCTGTGGTGGTCCACATGTTCCACCGCAGTGCCCTAAGCGCGGGGGCAAGTGCTACCTGTGTGGCCAGGAGGGCCACTTTCGATCTGAGTGCCCTAGAGGTTCTTCTCCAGCACCATCATCTGCATCGATACCAGCTTTACCCGGTCAGAGTCAGGGGACTCCACCCACCCACTACCAGGCGGGGCGACTACCTGCATCGCGACAGTACGAGAGGTCACGACAGACACCTAGCGGGCGCATGTATGCGGCCCAGGCAGAGAATGCAACAGCAGCAGCAGAGGAGGTCGTTGCAGGTATCATTTTAATTAATGACATAAGAGTTAGAGCTTTATTTGATACCGATGCACCGCATTCATTCATCGATCGGCTGTTCGCCGAATTGCATGGCATTGAGCTCATTCCTACTTTGCATCCGGGACGAGTTTTAGTTCTCGATCATATTTTGGATATTCGGGAGTATTGCCCTTGTTGCCCTATTAGAATTAGAGATTAAATCATGCCGATTGACTTGTTAGCCCTACACAAGCTTGGAGAGTTTGATATAGTTTTGGGCATGGATTGGCTCACGAGGTATTATGCTACCATCGAATGTAAGAGCCGGATTGTGATGTTTCGGGAACCTGGTCATGACGAGGTTGTGTACAGGGGGTGTAAGAGTTCGCTGTTTGCGATGACTATCTCTTCCACTCGAGCCAAGCAGTTGATCAAGAGTGGGTGTGTAGCATTCTTGGCTAGCATCACCGAGAAGAGTGGAGAAGCCCCCAAGATTGAGGATATCCTGATTATATGGGAGTTTGTGGATGTGTTCTCGGCGTAGTTATCGGGTATGCCTCCTGATAGGGAGATTGAATTTGTGGTAGATCTTATCCCTGGAACTACCCCAATCTCAAAGGCAGCATATAGGATGGCGCCGGCTGAGCTAAAGGAATTAAAGGCATAGTTACAAGATTTATTAGAGAAAGGCTTCATCAGGCCGAGTGAAAGTCTTGGGGAGCACCAGTTTTATTTGTCAAGAAGAATGATGGATCACTTCGCTTGTGTGTGGACTATCGTGAACTCAACAAAGTCACGATCAAGAACAAGTATCCATTGTCGAGGATTGATGAACTGTTTGATCAGCTCCAAGGATCCAGAGTATACTCGAAAATTGATTTGCGATCCGGGTATCATCAACTTAAGATTAAGCCGGAAGATGTTCCGAAGACAACTTTTAGGACATGGTATGGACATTATGAGTTTATCGTGATGTCGTTCGGGCTTAATAATGCTCCAGCAGCTTTCATGGACTTGATGAACCGTGTTTTCAAGCCTTTTTTGGATAGATTCGTCGTAGTGTTTATCAACGACATATTGGTGTATTCTCGAAGTGACGAGGAGCATAAAGATCATTTGAGGCAAGTATTGCAAGTGCTTTGGGAGAAGAAGCTTTTCGCTAAGTTGAAGAAGTGTGAGATTTGGCTGCGAGAAGTGGCATTTTTGGGACATGCGGTATCGGAAGCGGTATTGCGGTAGATCCCAAGAAAATTGAGGCAATCAAGGAGTGGCCTAGACCGACTAGTGTCACAGAAGTTCGAAGTTTCCTCGGATTGGCAGGATATTATAGGAGATTTGTCAAAGAATTTGCTAAGTTATCTACTCCCTTCACTCGTCTCACCCATAAAGGAGCTAAGTTCATTTGGAATGACACCGGTGAGAGAAGTTTTTTGGAATTGAAAGAACGGTTGATAACCGCCCCGATTTTGACTTTACCTACCCCGGGGGCAGGTTATGTGGTATATAGTGACGCTTCTTATAATGGCTTGGGTTGTGTCTTGATGCAAAACGAAAAGGTGGTTGCCTATGCCTCCCGTTAGTTGAAGGATTATGAGAAGAACTATCCGACCCATGATTTGGAATTGGCTGCCGTAGTCTTTGCCTTGAAGCTATGGCGACACTACTTGTATGGCGAATGGTGCGAGGTATACTCTGATCATAAAAGTTTAAATACCTTTTCACGCAAAAGGAGTTAAACTTAAGACAGCGAAGATGGTTGGAACTGCTCAAGGATTATGATTTGACCATTCTCTACCATCCAGGAAAAGCCAATGTGGTAACAGACGCTTTAAGTCATAAATCGGTAGAGAATTTGGCGATGTTAATCATTACTCAACCACTCTTACTCGCGAAAATGAGACGTATGGAGTTGGAGGTTGTGGCTCCCGGCACACCTTTGAAATTAATGTCATTGGCCTACGCTTTTGGAGAGAATCAAGGATAAACAAGCTCAAGATTCAAGTCTGCAAAAGATTCGATCCAAGGCTTTAGAAGGACACGCCGGTGGTTTTCATGTGGATGATCATGAGGTGCTTCGATTTCAAGGCCGACTTTGTGTACCGACGGATAAAGGGATCAAAGATGAGATTTTGGTTGAAGCTCATCGAGCACCTTATACGTTGCATCCGGGTGGCACTAAGATGTATAAAGATCTCAAGTTGTTTTATTGGTGGCCTGGAATGAAGAAGGACATTGGTGAGTTCGTGGCAAGATGTTTGACATGTCAACAAGTGAAAGCCGAGCATCAACTGCGCGCGGGAAAATTACAGAGTTTACTAATACCCGTTTGGAAATGGGAGCGAATCACTATGAATTTTATTGTTGGATTGCCTCGCTCTCAAGCTGGGCATGACGCTATCTGGGTGATTGTGGATAGGTTGACCAAATCGATGCACTTTATTCCTATTCACACTACTTGGTCGGGTGAAAGACTCGCACAGGTATATCTTGATGAAATTGTGCAGCTTTATGGAGTGCCTAACTCTATCGTATCGGATCGAGATCATAGATTTGTGTCACACTTGTGGAAGAGTCTTCATGACGCGCTGGGCACACGATTGGACTTTAGCACCGCGTTCCACCCTCAAAGTGATGGACAGTCGGAGCGCACCATTCAGATCTTAGAAGACATGTTGCGAGCATGTGTTTTGGATTTCCAAGGTGGATGGCACCAATATCTGCCCATGGCGGAGTTTGCTTATAACAACAGTTACCAAGCAAGTATCAAAATGACCCCTTTTGAAGCTCTCTATGGGAGGAAGTGTCGATCGCCTCTCCATTGGAGTGAGGTAGGCGAAAGGCTAGTTTTGGGACCCGATGTACTTCTAGAAACAGAGGATAAGGTTCGACTCACCCGTGAACGATTAATTTCAGCTCAGAGTCGACAAAAGAGTTATGCTGATAAGCGTCGACGGGAGCTGAAATTTCAAGTAGGAGATCATGTTTTCCTAAAAGTGTCGTCGACAAAAGGAATCAAGAGATTTGGTATTCAAGGAAAGTTAAGTCCTCGATTTATTGGACCTTTCGAGATTTTGGAGCGTGTAGGCCTGGTAGCTTATCGGCTTGCCTTACCGCCGAACCTATTGGGAGTACATAATGTATTTCATGTTTTCACGCTTCGGAAGTATGGTTTTGGTCCATCTCATATAGTGGATTCTACTCTGTTGGAGTTGCGCCAGGATTTGAGCTTTGAAGAGCACCCGGTGAGGATCTTGGCTCGTGAGGTAAAGAAACTTCGGAATTGTGAGATTCCCTATGTGAAGGTGCTTTGGAGCAACCACGAGGAGCGCGAAGCTACTTTGGAGCTGGAAAGCTCGCTGCAGGAACGTTATCCCCATCTTTTTCAGATGGATGTTTAAGATACTTGTTTTCTAGTTTCACGAACGAAACTTTCTTTTAGGAGTGGAGGATGTAGTGCACTGAACTTTAACAAATTACGGAGTTCTAGTGAGAGAATAGTATTTTATACTATTCTGGAGGTTTTGGTGGAGTTTCGAGAGCTTAGAAGAGTTTTCGAGGCTTTTTAAGCGCGAAAACGAACTTCGGTAACCAAAATCTGCAAAAGCTGCAGGTTTGTATTGAGTACCGGTACTAGGAATGAGGTATCGAAACTCAGTAGAGTGCAGGTTTGCGCAGCTCTCGGGTTTTGCGGAACTCGGCTGAGGTACCGATACTGATTTAGGTAGTACCGGTACTGAAACGTGAGGTACCGGAATGCAGTAGAGAAACCGAAAACCCAACGTTCGGGTTTCGCGGGACTGAACCATGGGTACCGGAATTGCCCGAGTACCGGTACTCCAATCCATGTACCGGTACTCTGTGGTGCAGAAACTGTTTCGTACAGTTTGTGATTTTCTGGTTTTTGAGGGGCCTTGGGGATATTGTTACATTATGTAGAAGTACCCCTTCACCCCTCTCACTTGCACACCTTGGCTGTTGTAAGAGAAGGAGAAGAGGTGAGCTCCCTCCTCTTTTTTTCTTGGGTTTCTCTTCTATAAACCCTTCTAATTCTTGGATTTGCTTCTCCTTCTTCATCTCCTCCATGGATGCTTGCATTTAGGCCTTGGAGGGGAGCTCGGGATTGAAGGAAGGAGTTTGTTGGAGGCTTGAACTTCAACCCTAGCACTTCATAGCTTGGATTGGAGCTTGTTTTGAGGTTAGTAGTATTCTTGCACCCTCTATTTGAGAAATTTGCAAGAATTTTTTGTGGAAACCTAGTCTTGCTAAAACTAGGGTTTATTTTGGGGCTTTTCGATTGGGAGCTTTTGGGATGGATTTGATGAGTGTAGAACACTCTTGAAGGTTGGATTTGAAGCTCCATTGTGCTGATTTGGACTTTGTATAAGTTTTTCTTGAATTAAGATAATTTTCACCTATTTTTTCTTTGATTTTTGATAAATTTCGTGGTAAGCTTTTTAGAAGCTTATAACCCCTTGGAAATTTTTCTTACGACATAAGAGATTTAGGGGGCAACTTCGTCGGAGAAACGAACGAGGTTTCGGTAGTTATCCGATGGGTTCGACTTCACCGAAATGGGTGAACTCCCTCTATGTCTCCTACCTTGTTCTAGAACTCAATAAATGGTTTCAAATGCAATTGATGACATCATTGAATTTTTGAACATATGATTTGGTCACCCCTTGCATGATGAATTTCACTCTCTATATAGTGGAGACTTATGTAGCAAGGCACATGCATGACAAGAATCATAAGCAAAGTTGACATTCTTGTATTTCATGAATATGACGTTAGAAGATTACTCTTTAGTATGCTATAGTGGAAGTGACATATACTTGTAACTCCCTATGACTATGCATGAGAATAGAATTACCCTTATCGTGATAACGAGAAGTAAACCCTTGCATGCTAGAGTCATGAGGTGTTGTAATAGTGATACACTCACAAGTTAATTGAGAAGAGAAGTATGACATTCCTAGCGGGGGAATGTTGACTACCACGGGACCATTAGGCATGGCACAAGCCGGGACGTTACCTCGTGTAAGTCCTCTATGATTGGATAAAAGTTAACTAAGTTGGACAATTATACATCACACCTAGTTGATGCATACATGGTAGTTACATTTGTACATTTATCCTCTTACTCTAGTAAGCATGATAATAGTGGAACATTACATGTTGTTAACTTAGCTAGTAGAGGCATAATAGTAAATGGAACCTTTCTTTCCAAATTGCTACATCCATGTTTAACTTATGATTGCATACTATCTTTGGCTCAGTTGACCTAGTGATGTATTTCGCCACTCTCGGCGGCTTACCCACTGAGAACTATTATTTAATAGTTCTCACCCCCATTGGTTGTTTGTTTTTGTTACAGAGCCTTCCACAGCGGGAGAGGCTAGGGATCGCGGCAAGGGGATCACATCTAGCTAGAGCCTCTTCGATTTTGCAATAGGTCGACCCGATGCACCTTTCTTTTGGTTTAGTTGAGAAAGGTGTATATTTTTGTATAATGTATAGAGACCACCTCGATGCTCATGAGATGTACTATTTTGTTCGAACTCAATGTATATCTTGTGGATGGATTATTGTATTAGTCGTATGTAATAGAACTTTTCACTTGCTCTGATTACTAAATCTAGGATGTAATTCTTTTCCTTATGTTTTGAGATGTTTGTTGTAGACGCCTTGTATGCACCGGGGGTGCTTGGTGTACACGGCGGGTCTGTGCACGTGCCGGGTGGGCTTCCGCTAGGGCTCGGGCGTGACACTTAGAATTTACAAGCTCAAAGGATCAATGGATAATCAAGTAGGGTAAAGGCCCTCCCGAGGGAACGAACGCTAGTGAGTGACCAAGTCAGGATGGGGGCCTTCCTCTGTTCTAGTTCACCTCCGGCATAGGTATGGGATTTACTAAAGTATTAGAATTTAAGCTCAAAGTGTGAAAATCTTCTTGAACAAAGCCCCCAAAGCCCTCTATTTATAGCCACAACCAACCTGCTGGAAACAGCACTTTCGGGCTCCCGAAACTGAATTCGGGCGCCCAGAAGTACAGTGCACGCACGCCGAATTTTTTGAAACTTGTCAATCCACTCACCCCAAACTTTCTAAGTGTAATTTCGGATGCCCACTTCTCCAATGCACGCGCGTCGTTGTCAGAGACTTTTCTGGTCGGCGCATCCTTTGTAGGAAGTCAACTTGCATACAATAAAGTACAATTTGGGCGCCCAATATCTATTTTGGGTGCCTAGATCCGCCGAAGTAGTGATTTTGGTTCAGTATCATGCAGTACAAAACACGCAATCTATTCAAATTTAAATTTTCACACTTTTCGGGCGCCTAGAACATCTTTCAGGCGCCCCGATTAAGTTTTGGAGGCTCATAGGGGAGTCTGAATGCGCAGTTAAGTAGGATTAGAAACAAAAGTAGATTCAGATTCACTTTCGGGTGCCCGGATCTGAGCTCGAAACCTGTAATCTGATAGAAAATTAATTTTGAATAGATTTTGAATATTTTGAAGTGTCATGGATATTTATAAATAGAGTTTTGGGCAATATTAACTTAGCACAAGTTTGATCAAGAATAAATTTGGTTCAAATGTGCTATAATTTGATAAAAATAGTTCAATTTTAGCTCAATACCTGTCAACTCTAAACTAAAGTAAAATTTACTCAAATTCAATTATAGAGAGAGAGAGAGAGAGAGAGAGAGAGAGAGAGAGAGAGAGAATTGGTTTTTTTGACCTAGAAAGCGAGGATAGCTTCAAGTGCTGAAGCTTAGTGCTCGAATTTTGCTTGTCTTGAGTTCTTTCTAAGGATAGGATTATTTAACATAAAAACTCAAGATAAAGGATTAGTCCAATAATCACGATTATCTGTTATCATCAAAATCTAATGGTTGATTAGGGATACTAGGCCAACAATCTCTCCCTTTGATGATGACAAATAATGTGATATAAAATTTGAGCAAAAAGTAATTATCATAAGACAAGCTTCCCCTAAATATATGTATGGTTTAAGCAAAATAGTTGAAATAATCAAACATCAACTATCAACCATAAGCAATATACAGCAACCATATCACAAGACATAAAGCAATCAATATTACATACAAAGCATAAGGCACAAAATATCACATTAAGTTCTCCCCCTTTGTCATCATAAAAAGGTAACTATATTAAGCATAAAGGAGAGTTAACAAAAGTAGCAAAAGCATAAAACAAGTGAAAAAAAGAGAAAGAGCCAAAAAACACATCAAGACTAAAATCTAATTTTTGTCTTCGTCGTCTTGATCATCGTTTTCTTGTCCCATGGGTTCGTTCGGTGGCACAGCGATGGAGGAGAAAGGACAACTAGCATGAGGCTTGTAAGCGGCATAGAAAGCACTAGAGGGACCGAAGAGTAAATCCATGTACGCCTTTATGTCGTGAATGTCCGCCTTTATCTCATGAATGTCTGCATCTATCCAATCAAGTCTTTGATCCATATGATCAAGCCTTTGAAAGACTTGAGCTTGAAAATCCATAGATGGAGGAACATGTGGTGGAGGCGCATAGGGCAGAGGCTAAAATGGTGGAGGCGCGTAGGGCGGAGGCTCAAACGGTGGAGGTGCGTCGTGTGGCGGCGGCTCATGATGCACAGGCTCTTCCCCGGCAGCGTCGTCGTCTCCCTCATCACTATGCTCTTCGTGTTGATCCGGCACATGCTTTCTTACCCAATTTTCATAGTGATTTTTCTTGATCCGAGAGTTGAGAAAATGTCAGTGTTGACGAGAAAGGAGTGCTTCATCGACCTCATTCCATCAAGATCAAAATTTACAAATTCGAGGACGGCGGTGAGCAAAGAGCCATATAGAAGCGAGCGAGAGGTATGTGATGCCGTGGCGGCCATGTGGCGAATAATGATATACCCCAAGTCAACCCGTATCTCCTCAAAAAGATGGTGAAGAAGAAAAAGGTCCATCTTTTGGACGGTTGTGTGGGGACCCCGAGGAAGAATTATTTTAGTGAGAAGAAAATAGACGAGGAGATGTGAGAAAGAAAGGCTAGAGCTATCTTCCTTAGAGGTAAATTGCTCACAAAGAAAGCGATTTCGAACTTCCACCTCGGTGAAGTTTGCAAAATTTCAAACATCAGTTTGGTAGTAACAAACACTGACATTAAGAATATTTAAGACGGTGTGAAGAAGAGTCGTAGTAATAGAAATTGATCGTCCCCGAATGCCGAAAGTGATAGTAGAATGTTTGGCATTGTAGGAAGCACTAGTATAAAATAATTTGATTAAATCGGGATAATAGGGTCGATGATTTTGAATGAATTCGTCCCAACCTACTTAAAAGTTCATAACATTCAAAATTCATATAATGAACCTTACGGCAAGGTTTGAATAGGGCGACTAAAAGATATCTATTATACGCCTCCCTAGATACAAAATTAATGTCATCAAAATCGTCATTTGGAGGTGGTGATGGATCCCTAGTAGATCTACGGAAGGAAGGACCACTAGATGCTCGTTTGGTTCTAGGCATGTTTTAGGCTAAAATTAGGGTAACCCAAAGATTTAGCAAAAGATTTTTCTAAGAGATAAAAATAGTAAATCTTAGTTGAGGAAGAGGAAACGATACTAAATTTATGAAAAAGTTGAAAAAAACAAAGGTCTAGATGTGAGATTAAAAATTAGGGCTAGTTCAAAAACTTAATTTAAAACTAGATCTAGGATGTAAAAGCTTGTAAATCTTGGTGGAGGTTGAAGCAAAGATACTAAAATACAAAAAGATTTGAAGAAAAAATTATTTTAGAAAGAGATCGAAAAGATTGGTTTGCTAGAGAGAGAAAATCCAAAAGTAGGAGGAAGATGATGAAGATGATAATGAAGAGAAGATTTTACCCCACTTTTAAGGAGGAAAGAGGAGCGATCCGAGGTCTTGGAGGCTATGGGCAAGGTCCAAGCATGGAGCTGAGGAGAGTTAGGTCGGCCGAAGTGAGAGGAAGAAGCAGAAGAGAGAAAAGAAATAAAAGAAAAGAAGTCTGGGGTACTGTTTTAATCCCGATCTGCATTCCGGGTGTAGGTTCAGACGATTTCGGGCGTTCGAATCTGGATCTAAAATAGCGGCTGTCAGGTGTCAGGTACGGCTATCAGCTACAGCCAGCAGAGTGGGTTATCGGGTGGCCCAATTGTAGATCCAAAAAGTTTCGGACGTCCGAAAATGTAGCGCCGAAGGGTCAGGATCGGAAATCAGTTTCAGACATCCTTTTGCCAGCCCTAATATTTTCAGGCACCCGTTGGCTCAGATTCGGGTGCCTGGAACATTTAGTTCCGATAGGCTAGCTCTCAAGTGAAGTGTCCAAAATGATTTTGGATGTCCAAAAGGGGGATCTGAAATATTACTGCGTCCGAAATCTTTATTTGGGGGTCTGAAAGTGCAATAGCAGCACAGATGGTTTCGTGACCAATTTTGGGCGTCCGCAAGGCAATCAGGGCGTCCGAAACCTCACGAAGACAGTCTTGTAACTTTAAAAACTTCAAAAAGATCCAAAAAAAATTCAAACATAAGTACAATCACATGCACAACATTAACCAGTCATACAAGAGATCAAGCATTTAAATCAAGCATTCCTAATTCTCTTCTTAGTTGGATAAACCTATCCTTACTAAGGGGTTGTTTGGTTGCATGCATTTCCAAATGCAATACAGTTGGAAATGCATGCAACCATAAATTTTTTGTTTGGTTTGATATAATTAGGCCCAACTACTGTAGTTGCATCCGCATGAGAAGGTCCAACTGTTGTAGTTGGTACTGTAGCCAAATTGGCTATAGTACCAATTGCAGTAGTTGGGTCAGAGCCGGCTCACCCATTAAAAAAAAAATAACTCGTGATTTTTTTTGTACGCTTCATTTCTTTTCCCCCAAAAAACCTCCTCACAGAAGCAGCTAGGGTTTTATTTTGCCGTCCTCCGAAGTCTCTTTTTTTTTAGAGAGAGAAAGGTAGCACGCTATCGCTTCGTTTTACTTCTTTTAGAAATAAATCGGGACCTCGGGTACCAACCACCAAGCCCTTTGCCACTTGCACTAGGGACGGTCGGTTCCTCCGAAGTCTCTCTCATTTTACTTTTGTTATGATCCTCCGAAGTCTCTCTCATTTTACTTTTGTTATGATCAAATATTATATGTTTGCATTTAAAAGTCATTGAATTGATTTATATATATATATATATAATCATCTATAAATACATAATTTTATAATATGTAAAATTATATATAAATATAAAGTTTTAATTAATAATTAAAAGATCGCGTGATTATTTTATATCTAAAATGTGACAGTATTCACAAATACAAATCTCAACTTCAGCCTACCAAATAGAAGAAATGTAACTGCAGTAGTTGCAACTGCATAGAACCAAACAGACTGGGTGTAGTTACGAATGCAGCATTTAGAATTGTACGTATTTCCAACTATATTGTTTTTGCAACTATATCCAACAAAACGGCCCCTAAGTGGTTAGTGAAAATATATGCTAATTGATGGTTGGTGTCTATAAATTCTATGGTGACATCTCCCTTTTGAACATGATTCTCAATGAAATGATATCTAATTTTAATATGTTTATCCTAGAATATTGAATAGGATTCCTAATTAGGTTGATGGCACTAGTATTATCGCATTTGATTGAAACTTATTTTAGATGCACTCTAAAGTTTTCAAGAGTTTGCTTCATCCATAAAATTTGAGCACATCAACAATCGACCGCAACGTATTCGGCTTCGGCGGTTGAAAGTGCTATTGAATTTCGCCTTTTTGAAGACCATGAGACTGAGGAGTGACCAAAAACTTGACAAGTCCCACTCGTACTATTTTGATCAACTTCGCACCTGGCAAAATCAGCAACTGAAAAGCCAATAAGATCAAAGCTAGTGCCTTTTGGGTACCGAAATCCAAGGTTCAAGGTTCCCTTAACATATCTAAGAATTTTCTTGACGGCCACTAGATGAGATTTCTTAGGTTGAGCTTGAAACCGAGCACACAAGCAAACACTAAACATGAGGTCCAGCCTATTTGCGGTAAGATTAAGTAAACTATCAATCATACCTCGGTAGAGTTTAATATCAACATCCTTGACTTTTTCGTCCTTGTCAAGCTTTGTTGAAACGCTCATTGGGGTATCCATCTCTTTTGAGTTTTCCAAGCCGAATCTTTTGATTAAATCTCGTGCATATTTGGCTTGATTGATGAATATCCCATCTTTCAATTGCTTGACTTGGAGTCCGAGGAAGAACGAAAGTTCGCCCATCATGCTTTTCTCAAACTCATCCTACATTAACTTAGAGAATTCTTGACAAAGGGATTCATTAGTAGCACCGAAAATAATGTCATCTACATAAATTTGTACAACAAAAAAACTTTGTCCTTAATTCTAATAAATAATGTAGTGTCAATCTTTCCTCTTGAAAAACTATTTGAAATAAGAAATGTGCTAAGTCTATTATACTAAACTCTAGGATCTTGTTTTAGACCATAAAGAGCCTTTGTAAGTTTGAAAACGTGATTTGAAAATTTGTGATTTCCAAAATCGGGTGGTTGCTCAACATAAACTTCTTCAAAAATGTAACCATTTAAAAAGGCACTTTTGACATCCATTTGAAATAATTTAAAGTTCATGTAAGAAGTGAATGCCAAAAGAATTCTAATAGTTTCAAGTCGAGCAGCCGTGCAAAAGTTTCATCAAAATCGATGCCTTTTTTTTATTGAAACCTTAGGCCATTAGTCTAGCCTTGTTGCGAACCACGACACTTGATTCATCTCACTTGTTTCGTTAGACCCATTTTGTGCCAATTATAGGATGATCACAAGGTCTTTCCACAAGCTCCCAAATTTGATTCCTATTAAATTGGTTGAGCTCCTCTTGCATCATAATGAGCGCCAATTTTCGTCAGTGCTAGCTTCATCATAATTTTTGGGTTCAATTTCAGAGATGAAAGCCAAGTTGTCACAGGATAATCTAAGTGAAGATCGAGTTTTGACTCTATGACTTGGGTCCCCAATGATGAAATCCTTGGGATGAGATGAAATAAACTTTCACGCCTTAGGAAGTAAAAGGTAGTTCTTCAACATTATTTGATGTTTCTTCCTTTGAGTGCTCAACATTTTTAGGTGTAGATTTATTTATTTCTCTCTAGTCATTTAAGTCATCCTCATGGGAGGTGTCACTTCTCTTAGATTCCTCAAATATGGCAAGCATATATACTTTTCTCTATTACCAAAGTTCAACGATTGTAAACCCGATAAGCTTTGCTAGTAGAGGGATAACCAATAAATATGCCTTCGTCCGATTTTGCGTCAAATTTTTCTAATAGATTTTTAGTACTCAATGAAACATTTGCATCCGATAACTTTAAAGTAATCAATGTTGGGAATTCTATTATGCCATAGCAAAAAAGGAGTTTATCAAGGATTGGACGAATTAGAGCACGATTCATTATGTAGCAAGCCGTATGCATGGCCTCGGCCCAAAAGATAATTGGGTAACCCCCCCTCAATTTGTCACGCCCTAGGTTCTGGTCCAATCCGGGCTCGCCAACAGATCCGCCGCATATACAGGAAGCCCTTTGTACATGAAGCGATAGTAGTATCTATAAAACATATAAGAACAACTATAAGCAAGTAACAGAGCTACTAAAGCAGAAGTATAGTCCACTTTACATACATAATGTCCAAAGTATACAAAAGTATAATCCCCAAGTACAACACCACCTCTCACACGACTCTGAACTGTAAAATAAATACATCTATATGCACATAACTATAAACTAAAAACTATCTCCAAAAAGGTACTCCTCTAGCTCAGCAATCGGGGTGGACAGGAATCTAGCTCGCGACTCCCTTACTTGATCAGTGGCGGCAGCTGGAACAGGAGGCTTTACAAAAAAAAAGGTAACAATGGGCGTGAGAATTACTATAAAACAAAATAGTCATCAGTGGGTACCTTCACCGGTGCCAACGGCCTACCCACTAAGTTTACGAAAATGAAAGGAAAGCTGGATAAGTAAAGGAGCAAAAGTAGTAAAGCTAGAAAGAAATCTACAGCTAATATGCTACTACACTATCAATTCTCAAATCACACTATCACTGTATATATGCATCAACTATCTATCGAGAAGACTCACTAACTCAATCTGAATGACCGCCACAAGGCCGGTCAAGCCTGCGCCAACCTACCACCACGCACTACCCATAGAGGTAACTGGTCCTATGTAGATCGCCCAAAAGGACTGCTGCAACATCAATGCACTAATGGCCAAGCTCCGGAGCGGCACTAGAGGGGCGCGACCCCACCGAGGAAAAGGCGTAGTCTCTATCGAGCTCAATCTGGCTCAAGCAGGCTGTAGCCGATGCAAATGATCAATCAGATCAGAAAACTAAAGCTCGCATGCCCTCGGCACAATCTGATATAAAAATTCAAACTCTAGGACCACCGTCAGTTCGGACAGCACCCTACAAATTAGCCTAAACTTTACTGTAAAAATTCACTCTGCATCTCAGCACGAGCGTAAATCCGACCTATACTAATATGTATACTCGTAGCTCACTAACAGAGACAAGAAAGTAGTAAAAATAGCTACATGAGTTAATTCTTAATAATGGCAATTAACAGGTTAAAGTGTAGGTTTTCTCCTAAGTCAAATTTCAATTCAGCATTAATTAAATATTTAAAAACAGGTTTGACATGATCCAAAACTCATATCTCATTCTAAATATAAAAATCTAGAATTTGAGCTAGACAATAATGGTAATCAAGACACACACACACACACACACACATATATATATATATACATACATATATATACATATATATACATACATAGGCTGGAATACTATCAATAGCACCAAACTATTGGTGATATTAGTTTTTTAGCCCTTGGATTGAGAAATGTGCGGTTCGGATGATGTGGGCCCTCTAGGGTTGAGTGGGTGGTTGGTTGAATAGTATAATCTAACGGGTAAAAATAATCAAAGGGTTAAATCTAACGGTGGAAAACTCGATAGCACCAAGCCCTTGGTGCTATCGATAGTATCCCAGCCGGACTATATATATATATATATGTATATATATATATATATATATATATGTATATATATATGTATATATATATGTATATATATGTATATATATATATATATATATATATATATATATGTATATATATATATATGTATATATATATATATATATATATGTATATATATGTATTATATGTATATATATATATACATATATACATGTATATATGTATATACATGTATACATACATATATATATATATATATATAAATATACATATACATACATACATATATATATATATACATATACATACATATATGTGAGAATTCGAATTTTTAAAATTTTATTTTGAATTTAAATTCTGTGTTTCCCTCCCTTTACTGTGTATTTGTATTTGTATACGTGTATATATATGTATTGGTGTGTATATATATGTATATATATTGTATTTTTAGAGTTTTTATTGTTTTTGAGTTTTGTTAGCGGAGAGAGGATGGATTGTGATGCTATTCGGAGTTCGTTTCTGACAATCCAAAATAGTAGATTTGATGTCTCGGCGGTGCTGAACGCGATGGTGCAATCCGTTCGCACATGCGACGGACGGATCGAGAGATATCACGAGTTCTTCGCTGAGAGGTCGTAGTGTACATTTTATCGTTTCGCGATCTGGACCCTGTTTCACGCACCGTTTTGCGTGAGATCGAGTGTGGAGGGGTGTCTGGGCGTTTTGTACATGCTGTGAGGGACTCGGGGGTTATTTCTGTTGTTTGAGGGGTTTATTTGCAATTGTGCATGTGTGTATATGTGTTGTGTGTGTGTGAGTGGAGAGAGAGAGAGAACCATTATTCCTTCTCTTCTCCCTCAGCTCCCAGCAGTGTGCCACCCCCTTCCTCAGCTCCCCTGCCCTCTCCCCGAGCACCGCCGACCGCCGCCGACCTTCCCTGGCCGGCGGGAACTCCGGCAACACCTCTTCTCTCTCTTTTCTCTCATTTTTCTTCTTCTTCTTCCTTTTTCTTCTTCCCTGCAGTGTGCACCCAGGGTGAACCCACGCCCGAGGTTCCCCTGAGGTGGCACCACTGTCGGCGACCAGCCCCACCGTCGGGAGCCGCCGCCGAGTGCCGCCGAGCTGCTGCAGACTGCTGCTAGGGCAGCTGCGGGCCGAGGTTGTTGGACCCGAGCCACTGCCGCCTCCCGCCGGCGCAGCACCCTCCGGCCAGCTCCGGGAGGACCTCCGGCGCCGTCGCCTTCCTCCCCGGCCGCCCCCGTGCCGCCGGAGCGCCGCCGCAGCCGCCGTGGGCTCAGCCTGGGCTGCTAGGGCAGCAGCGACCGAGCGCCCTGCGCCGCTGCCGCCGCCGGTCATTCTTGTCACGGTCACCGACCATCCGAGGTCCGGCGGGCCCCTCTTGCCGGTGCTGGCTATCCCGACCGCCGGCGCCGCCGTTTGTTGCCGGCGCCGCCGTGCCCTAGCAACCTGAGAGCCCTCTCTCCCCGCGCCGCCGCCGCCGCTTTCTGCCGCCGGTTGAGGTGAGCATCCCCTTCCTCACCTCCCCCGCATCCAACCTTGGCCGCCGCGCACCGTGCATGTCGGCCGGCAGTCGGCCGGAGCTTGTTGCTCCGGCCAGGGTGATGTTTTGGCTGGTTTGGGCCGCATGCATGGCCAGGAGCCCTCTGTTGCCTCCCGAAGCTCGAGAAGGTGAGCACGATGATCGCGGCGACGCGCTGATCACCATGCTCACCTTGTTTTGGCTGTTTTGGCAAGCCGTTTCGCTGTTCGGCCTATGTCGGGCATTGTTATCACTTGTAGACGCTATTTTTATGGGTTGTTTATGCTTGCAACTGTCCCTGTCACAGTAGGGCTATGAGCACGGCCTCCGTTACGTCGTTACCTATCCGTTGGTGCATGCGGAAGGTCGTGCGGACGAACGGAGTGCTCAAACGGCCTTAATTATGCTTACTTTATGTGTAAATGTTGCTTGTTTAGGGTTCTTTGTGATTGTGGCAGCGTTGCGACGCTGCGGGCAGCAAGGGCATGATCCTTGAGGCCCTGTGGACTGGTTGTCCAACCCCTTCGCCCTTCGCGGAGATCCGGATTTACTTCCGATGCGTTTTTCGATGAAATACTCGGCGAAACGCGTGTTTTTAGTTGTGCGACTCACTTGCTGATTTCACGAGTGACTTGGCTTCATCATTTAGCCTCGTTGGCTGTTCCTCATCGCTGTCCCGAAGTTTCGAGGACACGGATGAGTGACGAAGGGTTTCGGTGCCAAATCGACATTTTTCGGGAACCCGGAAAGCCGTTTCGGGTGCGTTTGTGTTCGTGGCACCCCGAGCTTGTGCTCGCTGTCCTGTCACCTTATTTTGGTGTGTTTGGGGACAGCGGAGGACCTGGTTTGGTTGTTGGTACCCCTGTGGAGCTTAGTGTGGTTTCGGGATCGTCCCAGTGGGTTTTCCGGACGATCCGTCGGTTTCGGGTTGTGAGCGCTTTGTGTTTAGTGTCGACTTGGTGGACCTTGACCCTGTGAGTCTTTCGTAGGTCCTGTCGTGGTTCCCGAGAGCCGTCGGTGTTAGGCTCTATCGTTTCGACAGGTGGGTACTTCGATCCGGAGTCGGTTCAGTGGACTACGGTGATACCTTTCTATCCCTTCTCTTGCATTTCGTTATTAGTTCACTTGACTCCTGTTGACTCTACATATGTGTGCTTGCCTTAGTAGAGTAGTTGTTGGTTGCATGATTATTGAGACGACCTCGTTGGTCGGTGTTGATCGCCTGTTGTTTCGAGCGATCCTCGTATATTGGCTTATCAGTTGCTTCACGGCTCGTTGCCGTTCTGTGGATTGAGCATACGCATCGATCGTCGCAGCTCTTCTAGCACCTCACGTATGCCAGCGGTCTGATCCACCGTCTTGGTCTTCTTTTCCGGAAAAGGGTCGTGTAGACGACCCGTGAGCCTCGACGTCGCGCGCGTTTTGCAGGTTTTGTGCCGAGAGTTGAGCAGGTTGTGACAGTGCCAGGGATCCGTCCCGGTGGCTATGGATTGGGTATACTTTGTGGCTATCTCCGTTGATGCATAAATCACCTTACTTACAGTAGCATAGTTGTTCAGTTGTATGTCTGCCTCATACTTGTTTGTGCTACTGTTTACCCTACCTATCTCTTTGTTGACCCTCGTGCCGGTGTGTACACCTCGCCTTCGTCGGCTTGCGGTACCCACTGGGAGGGGAGACATGTTTACATGTTCTCACCCCCCGCCATCGTTGTTGTTTTCAGGTGAGCAGGGTGGTGGGAGTCGGGACGCATCGAGGCACGCCTAGTTAGTGGTACTAGAGGTCCCGACCTGTGAGGCTTCTCTCTCCAGATTTGGTTATCACCCTTATCCTTTATCAGTTAGTTATGAATGTAGTTCAGTTACACTGTGGTTGTTTTGTCTAGCATGTTGTGGTTTTGGCACAGTTACATTTTGGTTGTGTTGACTGCATGCTTAGACATTATGGATGACGTTGCTTACTAGACTTCTATTTATGGCTCGTTATGGTGTATCTTGGATTTCTACCCCTCGTGGTAGCGGTTTTCAAATAAAGGTTTCCGTGTGGGAAACAGTTTTCAAATCGTTTTCGATTGATCGGCTTTTGGGATTTCAAAAGAGAGTTCTCGTGTGGAGAACGGTTTTCAAAGGATCTTTAAATGTTTGAGATTAGGGTTTCAAAATAAAGCTTCTGGGTAAGGAGCAGTTTTATAGAATGGTCTGTTGTTTGTACATCGCATCATCCTTCGCCTAAGGATTTGCTTAGATTCATACAGGTTTAAGGACTGTTAGCTGTATGAATCTTATTATGTTGTTGTGGTTTGTGTGATGAATGAATGGTGGTTGTGATCCTGTTTGTATGTTGTGTACGCCGTGCAAATATAGAGGTGGCTCTGTCCGTGTGTACAGTGGACCCTGTATTTGTGGCGGGTCTGTACGTGGCGCGGGCTAGGCTTTCAAAAAAAAAAAAATTTGGCACGTATTTTCGCTTCTAAAACTAGCCCGGGTCGTGACAGATTGAGATGGTATCAGAGCGTAAAGGGTACAAACACTCATTCATTCATAAATTTGTAACTGAACTATTGGTTAGGCTGACCCATAGGAAGACCTAAGATGTATAGGTGCGCGAGTTTGAGGGATTTATTTTCGGCTTGTATTTTGTGGGAGTTGCCGTCCCCCTTTCTCTTGCACGGTTTCGGTATTTTGCAGATGGCTTGTGGTCGTGGTAGACCTCCCCGTCCTGGTCGTGGTGGTAGGCGTGTGCCTGCGGAGCCGTCCGCTGGTGTTCAGACTCGGGCTTCTGCGGCTGGTTCGAGCAAGGAGCCGGCAGGAGGCGAGCAGCCTGCTGTTGACCGTACCCTATTGCTTGAGGCCGAGGCGAGGGGTCAGCTGACGACCCTCTCCGGCATGTTCCGGTAGTTTTTGCAGCAGCAGGCTACGGCAACTGCCGCTCCAGCCCCTCCTCCTCCTCCGCCGAGTGCCCCGATGACTGCAGACCCTCCTGTGGCACCCACGCCGCTTGTGGCCACGACCGCGACGACGATAGCGACTACGTCGGCTGTTCCGCGTGTGGACGCCGACCTCGTGATTAGGGGTGGTGGCCACATCCGAGCGCGATTGGCGGATTTCCTGAGGTTCGATCCGCCCTTGTTCGCAGACTCGTGCTTCTATTAGAAGTGGTGGTGGAATACCAGGCACCAAGTGGCAGGGTGTGTTTTTTTTTTCTTTGCGTAACCACTCGTTGGCAAGTGGTGGCCCTATCGGGCTAGGTGGCGTCACTTGGTGGATCTGTGTTGTCGTTTGGGCTATTCTTGCCCAGGCCCCACTTTCTGTGTAGAGAACGAGGGCCACTGCGAGCGTCTCTACGGAGACGGTGCTTTGAGCGGTTTCAACCGCAACTTTGGTGTTACCTTCTCTGTTTTGTTGGGTAGGGCGGTGAAGCCTACCCCTCTGACGGCTTGCTGGTGGAATCGTCAGTGTTGGTCTTTCGACCTTTAGCTAGTTCTTGCGTCAAACTGACGTGTACTAGACTGAGTGGACACTGTTTGTTGTCAGGTTTTTGTTGGTGCCTACATCGTATGCGACTATCCTAACGCCTAAATTGGTGTGTTATGGGATTTCTGGTGGTATTTGTAGGCTTCCGTGTTGTCGCGAGATCTTCCTGGTTGTTGTTGGAGGTCTCGCAACGTTTGACGTTGGTTAGTCGACGCTGGGAATTATTTTTCCTTCGCTTTGGTTCGTGTGGTTGGCGACCCTACGTCGCGTGTAGTCGTCGATTTGTCGTTGGAAGCCGAAGACTCCTAAGGAGTTGGCTCAGGGCAGACCTTTTTTTGTGGGTCGGTTTGCTTTTTTTCGTTAATTCGGTGATTCTTTCGTAAATTTGGTCCAGCTTTTGAGTTGAGTTGAGTTGGCCTGGTACCTTTGTGGTGTTTCCAACTTGTTGTTGGCATTTGATCTTCGGATATTTCTTTTTTCTTTTGATAAGTACGTTGGCTGCAGACAACGTAGTGTCAAAAGTTAGAACGGAATACCCTATCCCTTTTGGGACTTTCAGGATTGGGTCGGTGCTTTCTCTTGCAAGACAATCTCCTTACGTCGTCTTGTGGGAAAGCTATGTGGTGGTCATCCCTGATCACGTAGTGAGCCTTGAGCTATTCCTGGAGTGGTTTTGCGCAGTTGATTTGCCATCATTGCGGATGGTTTGACTCCGGTTGAGTCTGGTTGCCTTTTAGCTCGGTAGCTGTGTCTTCACAGCTAAAATGTTTGTTTTGTGTGGTGATCTCGATTTTTACCAGGAGTTTTGGTGCCTTGGTGATCGAATGTCGGGAGCCTGGTTGTTTGCTCCGAGGTCTCTGTGCGCGCGTTTGCGCACAAGGTTTTCGTCACGGCTTCCGTGCAGTCTTGGTTGGAGTGCGTGTCCGATCACTTGGAGACAGGTGTTTGGCATCACTGGTGATTTTATCGCTTGTTGCGATTGGCAACCCTGTGCACCAGAGTGATGGACTCGCAAGGTTTTACGTTGGTTTGATCGTGAGTTCGAGCTCAACAAGATGATAGTGAAGATTAAGTACCCTCTACCGTGGATCGACGATCTCTTCGACCAGCTTTAGGGAGCCTCGGTATTCTCGAAGATTGTTTTGCAGCTAGGTTATCTTTAGCTGAAGATCAAGGCCGAGGACGTTGCGAAGACGGCCTTCCGGACTCGTTATGGGCATTACGAGTTCACGGTGATGCCGTTCGGTTTGACGAACGCCCCGGCAGCTTTCATGGATTTGATGAACAGGGTGTTCCGGCAGTTCTTGGATCAGTTTGTCGTGGTCTTCATTAACGACATACTGATCTATTCGAGGAGCGACGTGGAGCATGAGGATCACCTTCGGCGAGTCCTCCTTACGCTTCGAGAGCATAAGCTTTATGCTAAGCTCAAGAAGTGTGAGTCTTGGCTTCGGGAAGTTTCCTTCTTGGGTCACATCGTGACGCAGTCTGGTATTGCGGTGGACCCAAGGAAGGTGGACTCTGTGGTGGATTGGCCTGTCCCGACTTCTGTGACGGAGATTAGGAGCTTCCTCGGCTTGGCGAGTTATTACCGGCGATTTATTTAGGGTTTCTCTAAGATCGCCGCCCCTTTGAGCAAGCTAACGAGGAAGGGCGAGAGGTTTCTGTGGACTCCCGCTTGTCAGATGAGCTTCCAGGAGCTGAAGGACAGATTGACCCGTGCCCCTATCTTAGCATTGCCGCAGCCTGGTGAGGATTTTGGTGGTCTACTGCGATACGTCTCGGATAGGATTGGGGTGCGTGCTCATGCAGCAGGAGAAGGTCATCGCGTATGCTTCGCGCCAGTTGATGGACTACGAGAAGAACTATCCGACGCACGATCTCGGGCTAGCAGCAGTGGTGTTCGCTCTCAAGTTGTGGAGACACTACCTGTACGGAGCGCATTGCGAGATGTTCACGGATCATCAGAGTCTGAAGTACCTCTTCAAGGAGCTGAACCTCAGACAGAGACGGTGGCTTGAGCTTTTGAAGGATTATGACATCTCCATCCAGTACCATCCGGGCAAGGTGAACGTCGTGGCGGACGCCTTGAGCCGGAAGCAGCCTTCGGCGGAGCTGTCTCTCATGATCACCGACCAGGAGCGATTGGTGGAGGAGTTTCGTCGACTAGAGTTGGAGATTTTACCTTATGGAGCTACCGCGCAGCTGTTGACTTTGGTGGTGCAGCCCACCTTGTCTGACCGGATTTCCAGTGGACAGCTGATGGACCCGCACTTGCAGAGAGTGCGAGCAGAGGCCGAGCAGGGCAGAGATGGTGACTTCACGATTCACGCTGATGGTTCCCTTCGCTTTTGAGGACGGAGGTGTGTGCCCAGTGATCGGGATTTGAGGCGAGAGATTTTGACTGAGGCACACCGGTCGCCGTACACCGTTCATCCTGGAGGGACGAAGATGTACCGCGACCTGAAGCAGAGTTTCTGGTGGCCTGGCATGAAGATGGATGTAGCTCAGCATGTGGCACAGTGTTTGATTTGTCAGCAGGTGAAGGCTGAGCATCAGCGACCAGCAGGGAAGCTTCAACCGTTGCCTGTACCAGTATGGAAGTGGGAGCAGATCACCATGGATTTCGTCACCGGGTTGCCTCGTTCTCAGCGAGGTCATGATGCGATCTGGGTTATTGTGGACCGATTGACGAAAGCAGCTCACTTTCTGCCGGTGCACACGACTTGGTCTTGGGATCGACTGGCGCAGCTCTACTTGGATGAGATCGTCAGGCTACAAGGAGTGCTAGTGTCGATCGTTTCTGATAGGGATTCTCGCTTCGTATCTCAGTTCTGGAGGAGCTTGCAGCAGGCACTAGGAACGAGGCTCAACTTCAGCTCAGCTTACCACCCTCAGAGTGATGGGCAGTCGGAGCGAGTCTTTCAGACTCTCGAGGATATGCTCCGAGCATGCGTTTTGGACTTTGGTGAGGGTTGGTTCAAGTATCTTTCTCTGGGGGAGTTCGCCTACAACAACAACTTCCAGGCGAGCATTGGGATGGCACCGTACGAGGCGTTGTATGGACGTCGTTGTCGATCTCCGATCTGTTGGGATGACATGGGTGAGCGTCGAGTGATTGGGCCTGACCTGTTGGAGGACGCAGAGGCCAGGATTCGCAGTGCGAGGCTGCGGCTGCTGACTGCGCAGAGCCGGCAGAAAAGCTACGCGGACCAGCGACGACGTGACCTAGGGTTTCAGGTCGGTGAGCATGTGCTACTCAGGGTGTCGCCGTCTCGAGGGATCAAGCTGTTCGGATTGCGGAGCAAGCTTAGTCCGCGTTTCGTGGGACCGTTTGAGATCCTTGAGCGTGTGGGTCCAGTGGTGTCACGCCCCGGGTTACCTCTTCCCAGGCGCATGACCAGATCCGCCGCATACACAGTATCTCTACTATGTATGCGAAGCGAAAACAACAACAATAATCACACAGAGCTAAAGGTATCAACAGAGCTGCTATATAATATATCAAAAGATCACTGTACATACATCATCCATAACTCTCATGTATAACTCTCATATACAACACTGATATCACAATCACACTGTATGTACAGACTCATAACCAGCTACCAAAAATGGGGTATACCTCTAGCCAAGTATCTGGGGATCCGCTCTACCCGACGGTCTCCTTTCCGCGCTCAGTATGCACAACTGGGGAAGAAGACTCTGCAAAAAAGTGTCACCAACGGGTGTGAGAACTACTATCAAAGAAGTAGTCCTCAGTGGGTACCGCCACCAGCCTCAGCGGTCTGCCCACTAAGTCCTCAATCTCAAGAGATATATATAGAGCAATAAAAGAGTAGGAGATATACTACCACTACTATGCACAAAGCTCAACTGTCAGTATGAATACCAATAAACTGAATATGAGGACTATCAAACACAATAATACCAGCGAACCAGCTAGTACAGGAAACCCCGTCTGTACCTAGCTCAATCCATAATACCATACAATACCTCACAATACGATACCTGCGGCCTGATCATGCTCAACCCTCCAGGGAGCCAGCTAGTACAGGAAGCCCGTCTGTAACTAGCCCCTCGTACAACACTCTGTACGGAATATGCCAACTCTAGAGTGGTACTCGTGGGAGCGACCCAACCGAGTAAAGTAAACCCAAGTATACGCCAAGCACCCGCAGGTATATGATCGACACGACTGGGTCAACAAAGAATCACATGCCCTCGGCATCTCAAAGGATAATCAACAGTATGACCCAATCCATGAACTCACCAAGAATCACGTGCCCTCGGCACCTCAAAGGATAGTCAATAACATGACCCAATCAATGCTCCAGTGCTCACAATCAATCTCAACTCTATCACAAGAGGAGGCTCTCAACTCTACCACAAAGAGGAGGTACAATAACATAGCACGAGCCACAACATGATTGTTGGCCTATTGGCCCTAATCATTCATTAGATTTTGATGATAACAAATAATTGAACTAATCTTTTATCTTGAGTTTTGTGTTTAGACTTCTCTATCTTCAAAAGGACTCAAGATGGGCAATCAACTAGCACTAAGCTTCACCACTTGAAGCTACATTGTCTAGTAGATAAAATTTCTCTCTACTCCACCTTTTTAACATTGTGCTTTAAAGATTTAATTATGAAATGTCGAGTTATATTTTAACTTACTCTTTTTAATCATCTAAAGCACATGGGACTTCAAACAATATTCAAAACTTCTCAAAAACTGTTTTCTGTCAAGTTTGTGTTTTGGACCCTGTTCTGGGCGCCCACAAACTTCTGGAGGCCCAAAAGTTCTGCTCAGGTTTTGTGGATCCTGACGGTTTGATGTTTGGGTGGTCCAGAATGGTTTATGATCTGGGCGCCCGAACTGTATGTTTAGGGCGCCCGAATATTTGACTTGACAGGTTTGATGTTCCGGACAGTACGACGCAACGGTCCGAAAGTTCTGACAGCGGCGCTGCGCAGGCGGCGCGCGTGCCTGAGAAACTGGGCGCCCACAAGTTGACTTCTGGAGGCCCAAAAGTTCTGCTCAGAGAAAACGGCGCGCGTGGTCTGACAGTGTCAGGAAAACCGACGCACACGTTCTGGGCGCCCACAAGTTTCTGGAGCCCCTGTTGTACGGATCCAGAAAAGCGGCGCGCGTGGTCTGGCTGGTCAGAAAGCTGTCGCGCGTGATCTGGGCGCCCACAAAAGTTCTGGAGGCCCGATTGTACGGATCCAGAAAAGCGGCGCACGGGTCTGACAGGCAGCTAGTTTTGCAGTGCGCGTGCTCAACATCTGGGCGCCCGAAAGTTCTGTTTAGGGCGCCCGAAAGTGCAACGACCTGAAGTTGGCTGAGGCTATAAATAGATGGTATTGAGGCCTTTCTCAGCAGGGATTTGAAAGTCCAATTGAGCTTATATACTTCAGTATTTTTAATACTCTTAAGCCCTCAATCCTCTCTCTCTAAACTTGAGTGTAATTGATAGTGAGATATCATCTTGTAAAAGAGAGAAAAGAAAAGAGTTGAAGCTTGAAAGTGTAACCTTCTTGAGAGAAAAAGGTGTTGGTGTGAAGGCTTGGTGCTTGCCCGCAAAAGTATCGTTTAGTGGAGATCCAACGTTCTCTTGTGTTGAGAAGTTGGCGGGGACGTAGGCAAAGTGCCGAACCTCGAAACAAATCGATTGTGTGCTTCTTGAGTTTGCATTTCTCTAACTCCTCACTTTATCTCCCTTTATTTGTTTCGAGTTTTTAAATTACTTGATTATTTAACATTTTATTTTAGAAACCTAATTCACCCCCCCTCTTAGGTTGCCATTTTGATCCTCAATTGGTATCAGAGCGAGGTCTCACACTATTTAGATTAAAATCTAAGTGAGAATGGCATCCATGGGAAAGAATATCGAAGGACAATCTATTGTTCGGCCACCATATTTTGATGGGACCGATTATCCTTTTTGGAAGATTAGAATGAAGATATTCTTTCAATCTCTAGATTTTGATATTTGGGACATAATCGAAAGTGGTTATATCACTCCATCAAAATCAAGAGCGGAATGGAATGAAGCGGAAAAATTTCGTTTTCAATTAAATGCTAAAGCAATTAATTCATTCCTTTGCGCTCTTAGTAGAGATGAATTTCATCGAATCTCTATATGCACAACGGCTAAAGAGATTTGGGATAAATTAGAAGTTACTCATGAAGGAACTTCTAGGGTGAAGGAATCTAAAATAAGCATGCTTATGTCAAGTTATGAACTATTTAAAATGGAAGAAAGTGAATCCATTTCAAATATGTTCACAAGATTCACTAACATTATAAATAGCTTGAAAGCCTTAGGTAAAGATTTTCCTCCATCGGACTTGGTGCGAAAACTTCTTCGTGTGCTACCAAGAAGTTGGATACCTAAGGTTACGGCCATCCAAGAAGCTCATGATTTGGACAAGATAAAGATTGACGAACTTGTCGGATCACTCATGGCGCATGAACAACGCCTCAAAGAATATGACAACGAAGAGCCTCCCGAGAAAAAGAAAAGTCTTGCACTTAAGGGAGTCATAGCTTCCGATAGTGAAGATGGCGAAGAAGGCTCAAGCGAAGAAATCGCTATGATTTCAAAAAGGCTCGACCGACTAATTAAGAGGCGTAACTTAAGAAGACCTAAACGAGACGGGTTCAAAGGTGAGGGATTCAAGAAGGGAATCATTTGCTACAATTGCAACAAACCGGGGCATTTGAAAAGCGAATGCACTCTCCCAAGCAAGGCCTTCAAGAAAGACAAGAAAAAGAAAGCCTTCAATGCTCTAAATTGGGACACTCCCGACGAGTCTAGCGGTGACGAATCGGAAAACGAAGTTGCCCAAATTTGCCTTGAGGAACAAAGCTCTATTCTATGTCTCATGGCTCTTGAAGATGAGGTAAATAATTTAAGTTATGATGAACTTTTAGAAGTTTTCTTTTCTTTATATGATGATCTACAAAGTTTGGGTCCCAAGTATACATCTCTCAAGAAGCAAAATGCCTCATTAGAGATGGAAGTAAATGACCTAAAATCTTCGACTTCAAATCCTTCTTTAATACTTACAAATGAGATCTCCTCTCTCATGAAAGAGCTTAAACAAGCTAATGAGACATGTTGTAATCTCACTTGTGAAAACGAGGCATTAAAGAAGAAAATTGAAGGTCAACATTTTAAGCCAATTCTTCATCAAGGCAATCAACTTGAAAAACTTCAAGTTGAAAACCAACAACTCAAAGTTAGCTTAAGTGAATCTAAGAAAACTCTTGAGAAATTTGTTGGTGGAACCAAGTACTTAAATATGATGCTTGGAAGTCAAGTTATGAACTTCAAGAAGTTTGGGATAGGATATGTTCCTAATCCAAACAATGTTAAGTTAACAAAGACTAAAAGAAAAGTTTTTGTTAAAAGTTCCTATCAAGACCCAACTTTGCATTGCTCTTATTGTAATATTAAAGGACATCATACATCATCATGTAAATATAAGAAAAATCTTACACTTAACCAAATTTGGGTTGTGAAAGGCTCATCTAACCCAAAAGGACCCAATCTCACTTGGGTACCAAAGTTAAAAACTTGATTTGTTCTTGTAGGTGTGTCTCCAATCAAAAGGTGCTAGTGACAAATGGTACTTAGATAGCGGATGCTCAAGACATATGACTTGGGATTATACCAAGTTTATTTCACTTGAAAAGAAAGATGGAGGTTTTGTCACATTTGGAGACAACACTAGAGGAAAGATCATTGGAACCGGCACAATCGGAAATGAGAAGGTTAATATTTCAAATGTTCTTTTAGTTGATGGCCTTAAGCACAATTTATTGAGCATTAGTCAATTGTGTGACAAAGGCTATTTTGTAAAGTTCAAAGCATCTCATTGTAGCATCCTTGATCCTTCTACAAATGAGGTAGCTTTTATGGGCTTTAGATCCAAGAATGTCTACACCGTTGATCTAAGCAAACTTTCTCATGAAAGTGAAAAATGTTTTTCGGTTCAAATTAACGAATCTTGGCTTTGGCATAAAAGGCTAGCTCATGCTAGTATGGATTCTCTTTCAAAACTTTCCAAGGAAAAACTTGTAAAAGGTTTACCTAACATTAACTATGCCAAAGATGAGGTTTGTAGTGCTTGTACTCAAGCAAAACAAGTAAAATCTTCTTTTAAATCCAAAAATGTTATTTCTACATCTAGGCCTTTGGAATTAATCCATATGGATCTCTTTGGTCCAATTGATGTCTCTAGCCTTGGTGGAAGTAACTATGTTTTTGTAATTGTTGATGATTACTCAAGATTTACTTGGACCTTATTTTTGAGACACAAGTATGACACTTTTAAATCCTTCAAAGAATTTGTCTTTCGTGTTCAAAATGAAAGAGGTTGTATTATTTCTAAAATTAGAAGTGATCATGGTGGTGAATTCGAAAACCATAACTTTGAAGAATTTTGCAATGAATTGGGAATAGAACATCAGTTCGCCACTCCTCGTACACCTCAACAAAATGGGGTTGTTGAACGCAAAAATAGATCTCTCCAAGAAATGGCTAGATCTATGTTAATTGAGGGGGAGTTGCCAAAGTATTTTTGGGCCGAAGCCGTAAACACGGCTTGTTACATTATGAACCGTGTTCTAATTCGACCAATTCTTGAGAAAACTCCCTTTGAGTTATGGCATAATAGAATTCCTAATATTGGTTATTTTAAAATTATTGGTTGTAAATGTTTCATTTTGAACACAAAAGATAAGTTGGGAAAGTTTGATGCTAAATCCGATGAAGCAATATTCTTGGGATATTCCTCTACTAGCAAAGCTTATCGAGTCTATAATCGACGAACTTTGGTAATAGAAGAAAGCATGCATGTTCTCTTTGAAGAATCTAAGGGAAAGGATACTTCTATTGAAGATGATCTTTTTGACTTTGATAAGTTACAAATAAATTCCACACCACAAGAGGTTGTTCAATCCAAGGAAGTTGAGGAATTCATTTCTAAAGATAATGAACCCACTCCTCTACCTAAAGTGTGGAAATTTGCTACTTATCATCCCAAGGACTCCATCATTGGAGATCCTAGTCAAAAAGTCAAGACTAGATCCTCTCTTAGATTACTTTGTGACCACTTGGCTTTCTTGTCTCAAATTGAACCTAAAAATTTCGTTGAGGCTAGTAATGACGAAAATTGGCTCATTGCGATGCAAGATGAACTCAATCAATTTGAGCGAAACCAAGTTTGGACGCTTGTGGAAAGACCAAGTGATCATACCGTTATTGGCACTAAATGGATCTTCCGAAACAAGCGAGATGAATCTGGTGTTGTGGTTCGAAACAAGGCTAGACTAGTGGCCCAAGGTTTCAACCAAATTGAAGGGATTGATTTTGATGAAACTTTTGCACCGGTTGCTCGACTTGAAGCTATTCGAATTCTTTTGGCTTTTGCCTCTTACATGAACTTCAAGTTATTTCAAATGGACGTAAAAAGTGCTTTCTTAAATGGATACATTTCCGAAGAAGTCTATGTTGAGCAACCACCCGGTTTTGAAAAACACGATTTTCTCAATCATGTTTTTAAACTTTCAAAAGCACTCTATGGTTTAAAACAAGCTCCTAGAGCTTGGTATGAAAGACTTAGCACTTTTCTTATTTCAAATAATTTTTCAAGAGGAAAAGTTGACACTACATTATTTATCAAGATAAAGGATAAAGATTTTCTCATTGTACAAATTTATGTTGATGATATCATATTTGGTGCTACTAACGAATCTCTTTGCAAAGAATTCTCTAAGTTAATGACAGATGAGTTTGAAATGAGCATGATGGGCGAACTCTCCTTCTTTCTTGGACTCCAAGTCAAGCAAACGAATGATGGAATATTCATCAATCAAGCCAAATACGCAAAGGATCTAATCAAAAGATTTGGCTTAGAAAGCTCAAAAGAGACAAATACTCCAATGAGCGCTTCAACTAAACTTGATAAGGACGAAAAAGGCAAAGATGTTGATATTAAGCTCTACCGAGGTATGATTGGTAGTTTACTTTATCTTACCGCAAGTAGGCCGGACATCATGTTTAGTGTTTGCTTGTGTGCTCGGTTTCAAGCTCAACCTAAGGAGTCACACCTAGTGGCCGTAAAGAGAATTCTTAGATATGTTAAGGGAACTCTCAACTTAGGATTATGGTATCCCAAGGGCACTAGTTTTAATCTCATTGGCTTTTCGGATGCCGACTTTGCCGGGTGCAAAGTTGATCGTAAAAGTACAAGTGGAACTTGTCAGTTTCTTGGTCACTCCCTAGTCTCATGGTCTTCGAAAAAGCAGAATTCGGTTGCACTTTCAACCGCCGAAGCCGAATATATTGCGGCGGGTTGTTGTTGTGCACAAGTTTTATGGATGAAACAAACCCTTGAGGACTTTGGAGTGCATCTAAAACAAGTTCCAATCAAATGTGATAATACTAGTGCCATCAACCTATCTAGAAATCCTATTCAACATTCTAGAACTAAACACATTGAAATTAGACATCATTTCATTAGAGATCATATTCAAAAGGGAGATGTCACCATAGATTTTGTCGATACCCATCATCAATTAGCGGACATTTTTACTAAACCACTTAGTGAGGAAAGGTTCACTCAACTTAGAAGAGAATTAGGAATTATTGATTTGAACGCTTGATTCTTCTATGTTGATTACTTGCTTTTTTTATGTGTATTTTTTTCTGTTTTATTGTGATTTTTTTTACTTTATTTTTTATTTTTTGTCCGTACATTTTCCGGACGCCCGGAAATATTTTTTAGGACGCCCGATTTGTTTTGGTTTTTTTTTAATTTCTTTTACCTTACGGGTTAACGGGTTCCGGATCCGTTTTCATGGGCGCCCGCTTCGGTCCTCACCCGCGCCCGACACCCGCGACCAGGTGCCCCCTGTTGCCCCTGCCGCCCGCCCGACCCTTTTTCTTTTTTTTTCTCTTTTTTTCTTCTTCTTCCTCCTCCCACTCCGGTCGCCCACTCCCTGTGCCGAACGCGCGCCTGCTCCGCCTCCGGCTCTGATCGGCCGTCCACTTCTGCTCCGCCTCCGGCCCGTTCCATCCCGAGCTCAGATCTGCCTCTTCCCGGCCGCCCACTTCCTGCGCCGCCCTCATCCCGGTCGCCCACTTCCCAGCCGCCCACATCCCGGCCGCCCACTTCCTGCGCCGCAGCCGCCCCTGAGCCCGGATCTCCCCAACTCCTCTATTCTCTCGGATTTCTCTTTTTTTCTCAGATTTGTGGTATTTTCTCCTCCTTTTCATATTTGTTTTTGTTTTAGTGTTCTTAGTAAACCCTAACCTAGATCCCTCTACCAAAATTTTTTTGTAATTTTTTTTGCATATTAAGCTCATTCTCCACCTAGATTAACATTTTTTTTAGATCTTGTTTTTGTTCATCTTTTGCATAAACCCTAGATTTCAAAAAATAAAAAATAAAAAATAAAAAATAAAATAAATAAAATAAAATGCCTAGAACTAAACATGCATCTAGTGGCCCCTCCTCTCATGGACCTCCTAGAGATCCTTCTAATGACGATTTTGATGCATTTAATTTTATCTCTAGGGAAGCTCAAGATAAATATCTTTTAGGTCGTCCCGTTCAACCTTGTCGTAGCATTCATCATCTAAATTTTGATTGCTTTGAACTTTTAGATAGGCTCACCAATGTAGGTTGGGACCATTTTGTTCAAAATCATCAACCTTTTTATCCCGACCTTATTAGGATCTTCTACGCAAATGCTTCCTTTGATCCCGATTATGTTACTATCACTTCCCGTATCCGAGGACGTGATTTTTCCATTACACCTACCCTTCTTCACACCGTTTTAAACATCCCTTTTGACGGCGTTCGCTACTACCAAACCAATGTTTGGAACTTTCGCACTTTCACCGAGGCTCAACTCCGCACTCGCTTTCTTAGTGAGCATTCTACTTCTAGGGAAGATAGCTCTCACCTTTCTTTTCCACACCGCCTCGCCCATTTTCTTCTCACTAAGTTAATTCTTCCCCGAGACGGTCACCACACCGCCGTTCAAAAGATGGATCTTTTTCTCCTTTATCATCTCTTCGAGGGAATTCGGGTCAATTTGGGGTACATTGTTATTCGCCACATGGCCACCGCCGCATCTCACACCTCGCGCTCGCTCCCGTATGGCTCTTTGCTCTCCGCCGTCCTTCACTTTATTGCTTTTGATCTTCATGATGAACGGCCAAGAAAATTCCCCACCGCCATTTGTACGGATACCTTCTCAACCCTTGGATTTAAGAAAAATCGTTATGGAAATTGGGTGAGAAAGAATGTGATTGATCAAGGTGATGACATCGATGGCGACGACACCGAGGATGAGCCTATGCACTTTGAGCCGCCTCCACATGAGCCTTCTCCACCGGTTGAGCCACCGCCCTATGTTCCTCCGCCTCATGATCCTCCTCCTATGGATTTTCAAAATCAAGTCTTTCATAGGCTTGATAGGATGGACGAACGCATGCATGAGATTAAGACGGAAGTTTCCGGCATAAAGGATTACATGGACTCTATCTTTGGACCTTCTAGTACCTTCTATGCCGCTTATGGGCCTTATGGTGATCGACCTTCCTCCTCCACCGTGCCTCCGCCGGTCTCTTCTACGGGTCAAGAGGACGATGATCTAGAGGATGACGATGATGACTAGCTTTTATTGATTACTCTTTTATGCTTTCATTTATGCTTTTTGCTACTAAGTCTCCTTTTTTTTTTGTGATGACAAAGGGGGAGAACTTGTGATATGTGATATGCTTTATTTTGGTACTAACTTATGAAATGCTTATGTTATGGTGCTTTGATATATGCTTAATTGGTTATCTTTCACTTATGATTGTGATACATGCTATGCCAATGATTGTGATATATGCCAAATTTAATTGTAAAAGATATGCATATATTTAGGGGGAGTATTCTATTCTATTGCTCTCTACTTATTTCAATCTTATATCACATTATTTGTCATCATCAAAAAGGGGGAGATTGTTGGCCTATTGGCCCTAATCATTCATTAGATTTTGATGATAACAAATATAATTGAACTAATCTTTTATCTTGAGTTTTGTGTTTAGACTTCTCTATCTTCAAAAGGACTCAAGATGGGCAATCAACTAGCACTAAGCTTCACCACTTGAAGCTACATTGTCTAGTAGATAAAATTTCTCTCTACTCCACCTTTTTAACATTGTGCTTTAAAGATTTAATTATGAAATGTCGAGTTATATTTTAACTTACTCTTTTTAATCATCTAAAGCACATGGGACTTCAAACAATATTCAAAACTTCTCAAAAACTGTTTTCTGTCAAGTTTGTGTTTTGGACCCTGTTCTGGGCGCCCACAAACTTCTGGAGGCCCAAAAGTTCTGCTCAGGTTTTGTGGATCCTGACGGTTTGATGTTTGGGTGGTCCAGAATGGTTTATGATCTGGGCGCCCGAACTGTATGTTTAGGGCGCCCGAATATTTGACTTGACAGGTTTGATGTTCCGGACAGTACGACGCAACGGTCCGAAAGTTCTGACAGCGGCGCTGCGCAAGGCGGCGCGCGTGCCTGAGAAACTGGGCGCCCACAAGTTGACTTCTGGAGGCCCAAAAGTTCTGCTCAGAGAAAACGGCGCGCGTGGTCTGACAGTGTCAGGAAAACCGACGCACACGTTCTGGGCGCCCACAAGTTTCTGGAGCCCCTGTTGTACGGATCCAGAAAAGCGGCGCGCGTGGTCTGGCTGGTCAGAAAGCTGTCGCGCGTGATCTGGGCGCCCACAAAAGTTCTGGAGGCCCGATTGTACGGATCCAGAAAAGCGGCGCACGGGTCTGACAGGCAGCTAGTTTTGCAGTGCGCGTGCTCAACATCTGGGCGCCCGAAAGTTCTGTTTAGGGCGCCCGAAAGTGCAACGACCTGAAGTTGGCTGAGGCTATAAATAGATGGTATTGAGGCCTTTCTCAGCAGGGATTTGAAAGTCCAATTGAGCTTATATACTTCAGTATTTTTAATACTCTTAAGCCCTCAATCCTCTCTCTCTAAACTTGAGTGTAATTGATAGTGAGATATCATCTTGTAAAAGAGAGAAAAGAAAAGAGTTGAAGCTTGAAAGTGTAACCTTCTTGAGAGAAGAAGGTGTTGGTGTGAAGGCTTGGTGCTTGCCCGCAAAAGTATCGTTTAGTGGAGATCCAACGTTCTCTTGTGTTGAGAAGTTGGCGGGGACGTAGGCAAAGTGCCGAACCTCGAAACAAATCGATTGTGTGCTTCTTGAGTTTGCATTTCTCTAACTCCTCACTTTCTCTCCCTTTATTTGTTTCGAATTTTTAAATTACTTGATTATTTAACATTTTATTTTAGAAACCTAATTCACCCCCCCTCTTAGGTTGCCATTTTGATCCTCAATGATCACCTACACTACATGTACAACAACTGGTACAAAGGATATCAACATGATAGGTGTAGGCCAAATCATGCAACAAGGATACAAGGAAATCATGCATGCTCACATATATATCATTAGCATATCACACACATGCAAATCTCAACCTAACAGGTCATATCTAACATAATCACAGCATGTCATGCTATCATAATCCCAATAATATCATACTATCATAATCCAATATCATCATATCATGCTAACATAATCCAACACTATCATGCTAACATGAGAATAAACACATAGGAGGAAGTCCACTGAATCTGGCAAACATCAACCCACCTCACAAGCTAATCCAACCACGGTGGGGAAAGAACAGTATCCTCCAAGATAACGAACTCCGGCAGCACTCCGATCTGTCTAAACCTCCAAGGAACTGCTAACTCCAGCAGAATAACAGCTCGGCACCAGATCAGATCAGCAGAGTAGAAGAGAGCAAGCTAGGTTACAAACTAATGCCAACACATGGCCCTAAACCCCACTTTCTCTCTCTAGAAATGGATCATACGAAGTGGAAATAAGCCCAAAAACCATCAGGGCTCGCCTATTTATAGGCTGCCAAAAGTCCACATTCGGGCGCCCACTTCCCAACTTCCGGGCGTCCGGAAATCCTCAATGCCAGGTGTCAGCTGGCGGGCAAACGGTCGGTCGGCGGTCAGCAGGCGGTGGGGCGGCGTGTCTCCGGCGGTCGACACGTGTCCTGCGTCACGACACGTGGCTCTCCACGTCACAACTCAATTCGGATCCTCAATCCGGGCGTCCGGTTCATGCGTCCAGATCCGAATTCATCAGCCACAACCGGATCGTCCACAAGGTCCACTGGATCCGGAACATTCGGGCATCCACAACCTCACTTCCGGGCGCCCGAAACCTGCCAAGTCCAGAAACCCTAAAATCTCAAGTATTACAAGTGGCTTATCGGTTAGCTCTTCCTCCTAGTCTTGCTCGGGTGCATAATGTCTTCCATGTGTCCATGCTTCGGAAGTACATCCCCGACCCTTCTCACGTGATCAGCCCGACGACGGTTCAGCTGAGGGAGGATTTCAGCTACGACGAGATGCCTGTGAGGATTTTGGCTCACGAGGTGAAGCAGTTGAGGAACCAAAGCTTTCAGTATGTGAGAGTACAGTGGACGAGTCACGAGGAGCGTGAGGCTACTTGGGAGCTGGAGTCGATTATGCGAGAGAGGTATCCGCAGTTGTTCGCGGATGGTGTGTGAGAAGTTTCGGGGACGAAACTTCTTGTATGGTGGGAGTGATGTGAGAATTCGAATTTTTAAAATTTTATTTTGAATTTGAATTCTGTGTTTCCCTCCCTTTATTGTGTATTTGTATATGTATACGTGTATATATATGTATTGGTGTATATATATATGTATATATATTGTATTTTTAGTGTTTTTATTGTTTTTGAGTTTTGTTGGCGAGGATGGATTGTGAAGCTATTCGGAGTTCGTTTCTGACAATCCAAAATGGTAGATTTGATGTCTCAGCAGTGCTGAACGCGATGGTGCAATCCGTTCGCACATGCGACGGACGGATCGAGAGATATCGCGAGTTCTTCGCTAAGAGGTTGTAGTGTACATTTTATCATTTCGCGATCTGGACCCTGTTTCACGCACCGTTTTGTGTGAGATCGAGTGTGGAGGGGTGTCTGGGCATTTTGTACATGCTGTGAGGGACTCGTGGGTTATTTCTATTGTTTGAGGGGTTTATTTGCAATTGTGCATGTGTGTATATGTGTTGTGTGTGTGTGAGTGGAGAGAGAGAGAGAGAGAACCATTATTCCTTCTCTTCTCCCTCAGCTCCCAGCAGTGTGCCACCTCCTTCCTCAGCTCCCCTGCCCTCTCCCCGAGCGCCGCCAACCGCCGCCGACCTCTCCTGGCCGGCAGGAACTCCGGCAACACCTCTTCTCTCTCTTTTCTCTTATTTTTCTTCGTCTTCTTCCTTCTTCTTCTTCCCTGCAGTGTGCACCCAGGGTGAACCCACGTCCGAGGTTCCCCTGAGGTGGCACCACTACCGGCGACCAGCCCTACCGCCGGGAGCCAACGCCGAGCGCCGCCGAGCTGCTGCAGACTGCTGCAAGGGCAGCTGCGGGCCGAGGTTGTTGGACCCGAGCCACCGCCGCCTCCCGCCGGCGCAGCACCCTCCGGCCAGCTCCGGGAGGACCTCCGGCGCTGTCGCCTTCCTCCCCGGCCGCCCCCGTGCCACCGGAGCGCCGCCGCAGCCGCCGCCGCGGGCTCAGCCTGGGCTGCTAGGGCAGCCGCGGCCGAGCGCCCTGCGCCGCCGCCGCCGCCGGTCATTCTTGTCTCTGTCACCGACCATCCGAGGTCTGGCGGGCCCCTCTTGCCGGTGCTGGCCATCCCGACCGCCGGCGCCGCCGTTTGTTGCCGGCGCCGCCGTTTGTTGCCGGCGCCGCCGTGCCCTAGCAACCCTAGAGCCCTCTCTCTCCCCGCTCCGCCGCCGCCGCTTTCTGCCGCCGGTTGAGGTGAGCATCCCCTTCCTCACCTCCCCCGCATCCAACCCTGGCCGCCGCGCGCCGTGCATGTCGACCGGCAGCCGGCCGGAGCTTGTTGCTCCGGCCAAGGTGATGTTTTGGCTGGTTTGGGCCGCATGCATGGCCAGGAGCCCTCTGTTGGCTCCCGAAGCTCGGGAAGGTGAGCACGATGATTGCGGCGACGCTCTGATCACCATGCTCACCTTGTTTTGGCTGTTTTGGCAAGCTGTTTTGCTGTTCGGCCTATGTCGGGCATTGTTATCGCTTGTAGACGCTATTTTTATGGGTTGTTTGTGCTTGCGACTATCCCTGTCGTAGTGGGGCTGTGAGCACGGCCTCCGTTACGTCCGCTGGTGCTTGCGGAAGGTCGTGCGGACGAACGGAGTGCTCAAACGGCCTTAATTATGCTTACTTTATGTGTAAATGTTGCTTGTTTAGGGTTCTTTGTGATTGTGGTAGCGTTGCGATGCTGCGGGCAGCAAGGGCATGATCCTTAAGGCCCTGTGGACTGGTTGTCCAACCCCTTCGTCCTTCGCGGAGATTCGAATTTACTTCCGATGCGTTTTCCGATAAAATAGTCGGCGAAACGCGTGTTTTTAGTCGTGCGACTCACTTGCTAATTTTGCGAGTGACTTGGCTTCGTCATTTAGCCTCGTTGGCTGTTCCTCATCGCTGTCCCGAAGTTCCGAGGACAGCGGATGAGTGACGAAGGGTTCCGGTGCCAAATCGGCATTTTCGGGAACCCGGAAAGCCGTTTCGGGTGCGTTTGTGTTCGTGGCACCCCGAGCTTGTGCTCGCTGTCCTGTCACCTTATTTTGGTGTGTTTGGGGACAGCGGAGGACCTGGTTTGGTTGTTGGTACCCCTGTGGAGCTTAGTATGGTTTCGGGATCGTCCCGGTGGGTTTTTCGGACGATCCGTCGGTTTCGGGTTGTGAGCGCTTTGTGTTTAGTGTCGACTTGGTGGACCTTGACCCTGTGAGTCTTTCGTAGGTCCTGTCGTGGTTCCCGAGAGCCGTCGGTGTTAGGCTCTATCGTTTCGACAGGTGGGTACTTCGATCCGGAGTCGGTTCAGTGGACTACGGTGATACCTTTCTATCCCTTCTCTTGCATTTCGTTATTAGTTCACTTGACTCCTGTTGACTCTACATATGTGTGCTTGCCTTAGTAGAGTAGTTGTTGGTTGCATGATTATTGAGACGACCTCGTTGGTCGGTGTTGATCGCCTGTTGTTCCGAGCGATCCTCGTATATTGGCTTATCAGTTGCTTCACGGCTCGTTGCCGTTCTATGGATTGAGCATACGCATCGATCGTCACAGCTCTTCTAGCACCTCACGTATGCCAGCGGTCTGATCCACCGTATTGGTCACCACCCTTTTTCGGAAAAGGGTGGTGTAGACGACCCGTGAGCCTCGACGCCGCGCGCGTTTTGCAGGTTTTGTGCCGAGAGTTGAGCAGGTTGTGACAGTGCCAGGGATCCGTCCCGGTGGCTATGGATTGGGTATGCTTTGTGGCTATCTCCGTTGATGCATATGATTACCTTACTTACAGTAGCATAGTTGTTCAGTTGTATGTCTGCCTCATACTTGTTTGTGCTACTGTTTACCCTACCTATCTCTTTGTTGACCTTTGTGCCGATGTGTACATCTCGCCTTCGTCGGCTTGCGGTACCCACTGGGAGGGGAGACATGTTTACATGTTCTCACCCCCCGCCATCGTTGTTGTTTTCAGGTGAGCAGGGTGGTGGGAGTCGGGACGCAGCGAGGCACGCCTAGTTAGTGGTACTAGAGGTCCCGACCTGTGAGGCTTCTCTCTCCAGATTTGGTTATCACCCTTATCCTTTATCAGTTAGTTATGGATGTGGTTCAGTTACACTGTGGTTGTTTTGTCTAGCATGTTGTGGTTTTGGTACAGTTACATTTTGGTTGTGTTGACTGCATGCTTAGACATTATGGATGACGTTGCTTACTAGACTTCTATTTATGGCTCGTTATGGTGTATCTTGGATTTCTACCCCTCGTGGTAGCGGTTTTCAAATAAAGGTTTCCGTGTGGGAAACAGTTTTCAAATCGTTTTCGATTGATCGGCTTTTGGGATTTCAAAAGAGAGTTCTCGTGTGGAGAACGGTTTTCAAAGGATCTTTAAATGTTTGAGATTAGGGTTTCAAAATATAGCTTCTAGGTAAGGAGCAGTTTTATAGAATGGTCTGTTGTTTGTGCATCGCATCATCCTTCGCCTAAGAATTTGCTTAGATTCATACACGTTTAAGGACTGTTAGCTGTATGAATCTTATTGTGTTGTTGTGGTTTGTGTGATGAATGAATGGTGGTTGTGATCCTGTTTGTATGTTGTGTACGCCGTGCAAATACAGGGGTGGCTCTGTCCGTGTGTACAGTGGATCCTGTATTTGTGGCGGGTCTGTACGTGGCGCGGGCTAGGCTTTCAAAAAAAAAATTGCACGTATTTTCGCTTCTAAAACTAGCCCGGGGAGTGACAATATATATATATATATATATATATATACATATATGTATACATGTATATATATACATATATGTATACATGTATACATGTATATATATACATGTATATATGTATATATGTATATATGTATATATACATATATACATATACATATATATCTCACAAGAAAGTTGGAGTCACAACTCCTAAAGATGAAGCTTCAATATCGAAAATCAGCATTACCACCAAAATTACCTCAATTGAAGCTCAAATCCTCTACAATTCGGCTAAATAACTTGCTCCCCTATCTCCTAACAATCAAGTAGTCCAAGAGTAGACTCCAATTTATCAGCTTGAAGCATCAATATCCATCAATTTCACCCTCAACTTCAGTAGTCACTGCTGGAATGCACTGCTGTAGCTGCTGCTGGACTACACCTTAATGCTGCAAATTTCTTGATCCACAAGAAAATCCAAGGCAAGATGAGAGTAGGGGGCAATCCGAGTGATCTATGGTTTCTACACTATAAGAGAAATCCATAATTCACCATGAAATTTCATCACAATCAAAAAATAGAGGTCAAGAATTCAACTTCAACGTAAAAACTGTTTTTCGATTTTCGACCTCAATAAAAATTAAATTCTCACTCATCTTACTTACAAATTGGTCCAAACAAGATTCTAACCACTAGAGGAGATCACTCCCAACCCTTCCAAAGCTAAGCTTTCAGAAGAAATTCAAACGAATTTTATCAAAATCCGAAATTGGTCCAATTCAGTCTAGAAAATCAATATGTGCACCATCTATGATCAACTTTAAAATTAGAGCTACCAACCTGCAATTCCAGCTCAAGGAAGCTACAAGCTGATTCCCAACTTCCCCTCACACAAGTACAAGTGCTCAATTTTAAAATTAGAACTTCAGAGGTCATCCAATTGCTTCCCTCTTCCAGGTAATCCTGCTACTAAGCTGCAGCAAGGCTGCTGGCAGTCAAGTTGCCGTAGTTGAGGGTATGGCTCAGCTGGAAGCTTCTCCTCTGGATGCAACTTGAAATTGGTGAAAACATGAAGGGTGAGGAGATGAGGGAGTCAACAATCAGGCCCACCGATACAATGCCCTGCTGTAGGGCTCCCCCAACCAACACCTGCTGCTGCTACTGCGGCAATCTCAGCTTGCTGGCGGCAGTAGCAGCTATTTGATTCCTGCGTAGGAAATCAAAAAGAGAGAGGAAGATGGACCAAAGAAGGAGAAGAAGAAAAGGGGGAAGAAGCTACATTCCTTCAATTGCTGCTACTGCTGTGAAGATCTCCTCCAAATGCTGATGCTGCTGCTGTTGCTCCAGTGCTGCTGGCTGCAGCTTGGTGCCTACACAGGGGGTTCACAGTAGATGAAGATGGAGAAGAAGATAGTAGGGAGAAGGAAGAGGATAAGGGAACTTTGGAGGGGTTTCTCAGCCGACAGCTAGAGTCCAAACTCCCCAATTTGGGGTAGTTGGGACTCAATATAGTGTGTCTCAGGCACACTTTAGTAAAGCTTCACTAGCTGATATTAGTTAGCGTTTCAGATTTAATTTTGACGTCAATTTCGCGTCCAATTCAAATCTGACTCGCCCCAACACTTTTTCGATGCGTAGATTAAATCACAAACTGTAATCTTTCAAGAAAAATAATATTTTAATATTTTTCTGGAATACTACATAATTAACATAAATCGTGCCATCTCTTGGAGAGTTCTATTTTTGCGTTCAACAAAAATTCCTCAAAGGTATGATTTTCAAATTCTCCACCATGATCACTTCTAATTTTAGAAATGTCACGTCCCGAGTCCACAGCAGAACGGACAAAGTTTTTTTCTATCCGCCCAAGGCGTCACAAGCATGTATACATAAGATATTCCAAACAGCAATTGAGTATATGGATTGTATAAGGAAAGCATCACAAGATATTAAAGTAAATACTACTTTTATTACATCATCTTTCCATTCAGTTACACAAAAGTTCTCTTTCCAATATTCAACCCAAAATAAACTTTACATTTGGTTTACCCTGTCTTTACATTGTTCCCTATGATTACAACATCCAAAATATGGTACATCTATAAAAACAGCAAAATATAGAAAATGCCGCTATCTATTGTGCTACGCCCTTTTCTCTCTCCGTCGCCTCATCTGCGGATGGACCTAAAAAATATGGGGTGAGAATTACAAACATAGTTCCCAGTGGGTACGGCCAACCAAGAGAAAAGCTCGACCCACCAGGTCTAAAAGAAAACAATATAAGCATCGGTTAGTTCACATATATGTAGTGTACCGGATTTTTTTAATATAAAAGTAAGTGGAAATAAAAATAGTGTGAGATACTATTTTTATTGGACTGAGAGAAGTAAAAGGCCATTTAGAAATGATTCACGATGAAATTGGAATAAAACAGGAGATTTAGAATTTTTCGTAAGGAACGGGGCTTATTTTTTTAGCAGAAAATTTACAGTGTTAGAAAATTATAAAAATTTGAGAATATGTCGGAATTATTTTTGTGAGGCTAGATTTAAAGTTTCATGTCATTCCGACACCCGAGCAGTGAAAACGAAGTCTGACTGCAATCTGATAGAGATTTTAGTCGGTAGAGCTTTCGGTGACCGAAAATGATCCAAAACTGAAAAGTTAAGATTTCGTTCTTCTGATTGATTTTAACCGAGCCTGACAGTCAAATTTGAGCGCAAACAAACATTCAGAAGAGTTCCGGCGAAAAGTATCAGTTTCTGAACTGGACTAAACTGCTAATTATAATAGTGTTGGGGGGCCTATATGTAAATCCACACTATCTCTCTCTCCCTGGTTCTCTCCCAATACGTGAGCTGAGAGAAAGGGCTCCTTTCTCTCTAACACCTCTCTCTCCCTTTCTTTTATAATTTCTCCCTCAAAGAGGAAAAAAAAATGGAGATTTTGGGAAGCTTCAAGTTGGAGAAGGAAGCTTGGAAGAGCTCTCTAATGGTGGATCTCTTCCTTAAGCAAGAAGAAGCTTAGAGAGCAAGGTGGCCATGGTGAGTTCTCATGGTTAGAGTTTAGGGTTTGGATGTTCTTTTCACCTGGATTTGAGAATTCAAAGGTGAGTTTTAGCTCTGATTTAGAGGTTCATGCTTAAGTGCTGAAATTATGTGTTGTTGATAAATTTTTTGGATTTTTGAATCCAGATTTTGTTGGAAGCTTCATTGATGGATTTAGAGTGATCTCTCACTGTATTTGAGAGGTATGTGACCCTATTCCCTGGGCTGGACTTGTTGGAATCCCAGGAATTAAGCTAGAAGTGTTATTTTCTTAGTTGTTGGAACTTCTAGATGCAGTTTTGGAGGGTCCAGAAGTTGGGTCTGAATCAGTGCAAAGGCCTTTTGGAGATCGATTCGAACTCGCTTTTGGCTGAGATTTGGTGGGATTATTCTCGAGCCCCTGCTGGTGAGTTGGGTAAATTTTCACTGCGTTTGGACTTAGGATTTAGATTTTATCGCATATTGAATCCCTGTTGGTCGTGCTGCCAGGCTGCAGTTCTGGGCTGATGTTCTGGGCGCCCAGAACTTGAGCAGGGTGTGAGAACTCAGATATTATTTTGTTTTTATCTGTAGTTTGATTTCTGTGACCCTCACCCCTGTATACTGTGTATCCGAGCTGTATTGGGTATATTTATGCGTATACTTTTAGTATACGGTGTTTATTTTACGTGATTGTGATTTTGGATTTTTGGTTGCGGAGAGTGTACGGCTTAACGGCGCGATCCGGAGTCCGATTCTGACGATCCAAAATGCTAGGTTCGATGTCTCGGCAGTGCTGAACGCGATGGCGCAATCCTGTCGACGTGCGACGGACGGATCAAAAGTTATTGCATCTTTTTCGCTGAGTGTTCGAATTGTACGTTTAATGTTTCACGATCTGGACCCCGTTTTTCGCACCGTTTCGCGCGAATTTGATTTTGGAGGGGTGTAGGGGGCTTTTTACCTGCTGTGGGGGGAAAATCGAGGGCTGAGAGGGTAGGTGAGAGTTGGTGAGAGTGTTTAATGAGCCACTCCCACCCCCTCTCTTTTCCCCTCTCACACTCAACCTCTCCCTCTCTTTCCCTCACTCTTTCTCAGTCCCCATCAGAGAGCTCCACCTTCCCCTGCCCCTTAGCCTCCTCCCTGAGCCCTCCGGCCGCCGCCGACCACCCCTGGCCGGCGCTGACCTCCGGCCACCTCCCTCTCCCCCTTTTTCTCTTTTCTTCTTCTTCTTCTTCTTCTTCTTCTTCTTCCCGAAGGTGTGCATCCAGGGGATACCCACGCCGGAGCTCCCCTGAGGTGGCATGACCCCCGCCGCCGTCGCCCTGCCGCCGGGAGTCGCCGGGAGCCGCCGCCAAGCTCCTGCGGCCACTGCTGGAGCAGCAGCTGGCCGAGGTTGGTGAGCCCAGGCCGCCGCCGCCTCCCGCAGCTCAGGTGGGTGAGCACCATCACCCCCGTGAGCTCCGGCGCCGCCTCCTTCTTCCCCGGCCGTCGCCGTGCCGCCGGTCGCCGCCGCCGTTCCTTGCCGCGCCGACAAGCCCTAGCCAACCCGAGAGCTTCGAGGTTCCCTGCTCCGCCGCCGCCGCTTCCCGCCGCCGGCTAAGGTGAGCCTCCCCTTCTCTGAGACCCCCTCCGCCGTCTACGACCGCCGCTGGCCTTGATTGCCGGCCGGCAGCCGGCCGGAGCTGGTTGCTCCGGCCGGGGTCTGTTTTGTGTGGTTTTTGGCCGCGCTTGACTTTTTGAACTCCCTGTTGCTCCCCGAAGTCCGGGAAGGTGAGCACGATGATCGCGGCGATGCGCTGATCATCATGCTCACCTTAGTTCACTGTTTGCTCGAGCCGTTTCGTCGTTCGGCCTTTGTCGAGTCTTTTGTGTGCTTGTGGCTCTGTTTTTATGCAATTGTTGTGTTGGCGGCTTGCCCGATCGCAGTGGGGCTGTGAGCACGGCATCCGTGACGTCGATACCTGTCCGCTGGTATCTGCGGAAGGTCGTGCGGATGTGCGGAGCACTTGAATGGCCATAATTACGCTTACTTTTCTTGTTATGCTCATTGTTTTTATGGGTTTTCCTGGCTCGCGACTTGTCCCGTCGCAGAGGGGCTGTGAGCACGGTCTCCGTGACGTCGCTACCTTTCCGCTGGTGCTTGCGGAAGGTCGAGCGGATGTACGGATTGCTCGAACGGCTTAAATTAGTGCTTGTATGTATGTATATGTTGCTTGTTGTGGACTTTGGCGTTTGTGACAGCGTAGCGACGCTGTGGGCAGCAAGGGTATGGTCTTTGGGACCCTGAGAACTGGTTGTCCAACCCCCTCGCCCTTCGTGGAGTTTCGGTTTCGTTTCCGACGCGTTTTTCGATGAAATAATCGGCGAAACGCGCGTTTCTAGTTGTGCGACTCGCTCGCTGTCTTCGCAAGCGACTTGGCTTCATCTTTTAGCCTTGTTGGCTGTTCCTCATCGCTGTCCCGAAGTTCCGAGGACAGCGGATGAGCGACGATGGTTTCCGATGCCATTTCGGCATTTTTCGGGAACCCGGGAAGCCTTTTTGGGTGCGTTTGTAGTCGTGGCACCCCGAGCTTGTGCTCGCTGTCCCAGCACTTGGTTTTATGTGTTCGGGGACAGCGAGGGACTTGTTCGACTGTTTAGTACCCCTCTGGGGCTTTGTGTGCGGTTTCGGGATCGTCCCGGTGGGTTTTCCGGGCGATCCGTCGAGTCGGGATTGTGTGAGCTTGGTGTTTAGCGTCGTCTTGGTGCACCTTGACCGTGTGAGCCTTTCGTAGGTCCTGTCGCATTTCCCGAGAGCCGTCGGAGTTAGGCTTGATCATTACCGCAGGTGGGTACTTCGATCCGGAGTCGGTTCAGTGGACTACGGTGATACCTTTCTATCCTTTCTCTTGCATTATAGTTATTAGTCCACTTGACTCCCGTTGACTCTACTTATATGCGCGCTTGGATAGTAGAGTAGTTGTGTTTGCACGATTTTGAGACGACCTAGTTGGTCGGTGGTGATCGCCTATTGTTCCGAGCGATCCTCGTTGTGGTTTAGCAGTTGCTTCACGGCTCGTTGCCGTTCTGTGGATTGAGCATTTGCATCGATCGTCACAGCTCTTCTAGCACTTCACGTACACCCGCGGTCTGATCCACCGTCTAGGGGTGTTCTTTTCCGGAAAAGGGTCGTTGAGTTTGTGCCGACCCGTGAGCCTTGACGCAGTGCGTCCAGAAGGTTTATGTGCCAAGTGTTGAGCAGGTGACAGTGCCAGGGATACGTCCCGGTGGCTATGGATTGGGTTTACCTTGTGGTTATCTCCTTTGATGCATACACCATTTGATTACAGTAGCATAGTGGTTCAGTTATATGTTGGCCTCATTTTTACTTGCGCTACTGTTTACCTTATCTATCTATCTGTTGACCCTCGCGCCGGTGTGTACACCTCGCCCTCGTCGGCTTGCGGTACCCACTGGGAGGGGAGACATGTTTACATGTTCTCACCCCCCGCCCTCGTTGTTGTTTTCAGGTGAGCAGGGTGGTGGGAGTCGGGACGCGGCGAGGCACGCATAGATAGTGTGCTAGTGGTTCTGACTCGTGAGGCGTCTCCCCCAGATTTTTGGTTATTACCCTATCCCTTGACGGTTGGTTAGATGTGGATGAGGTTCAGTTACATTTTGGATATTTGTATTGCATGCTTATCTTATGTGGTTTTGGTTTAGTTCCTATGAGTTTATTGCATGCTTAGACTCTTGGTTGAGTATTCTTTTAGATCTTTCATTTATCGCATACTCTAGTTTTCTACCCCTCGTGGTAGCGTTTTTCAAATAAAAGGTTCTCGTGTGGGGGAACGGTCTTCAAAGGGTTTTAAATGATTGGATCTAGGATTTCAAAGAAAGCTTCTGGGTAAGGAGCAGTTTTCTAGAATGATTGTTGTTTGTGCATCGCATCATCCTTCGCTTAAGGACTTGCTTAGATTCATACTGGTTTAAGGACGGTTAGCTGTATGAATCATGTTGTTGTTCTTGTTGGTTGTGATGAATGAGTAGTGATTGTGATCCTGTCGTTGTTGTTGTGTACGCCGTGCAAATACAGGGGAGGCTCTGTCCGTGTGCACAGTGGTCCCTGTATTTGTGGCGGGTCTGTACGTGGCGCGGGCTAGGCTTTCAAAAAAAAAAAAATTTTGCACGTATTTCCGCTTCTAAGACTAGCCCGGGGCGTGACACAGGGGGATCCGAATTCTGTTTTGGCTGGTTTGAGCCCGGTTTCAGCTGGTTTTGTTTGGAGGCCTTCCACTCGACTCCTAGACTTTGTTGGATAGCTTTTGAGGTGGGTTGATATTGCCGAAAGCTTCAGAATTCCTCTTAAGTTGTAGAGAGTGCAGCATATTATTTTATTATCAAATTTTTCATGTTAGTAGTTCGAATTCATGAATTTGCATGTATTTATATAAAATCTGAATTTGGAGCATAAATTAATAATTTATAGACATAAGTTTACATGCTGAACTGTGATTTGACTTAGGAGAAAACTCGTGAACCTACAACCGTCATTTTTCGAAACTGTTATTAGATTTAGCTCTAGGAGCCGTTTCTGTTCTTGTATCACTGCTGTTAGTGTGAGGTGGATACTTAGATTATTGTAGGACGAGTTTACGCTCGTGCTGAGATGCCAAGCTTGTATTTACAACAGGGTTAGGCTGTTTTGTATTACCGGGTGCCGTCGGGGTTAACGGTGAACCCAGATTCTTGTTTTAGTACCTGTTTGTACTGAGGGCACGTGAGCTTAGAGTCTTTGACACATTCGACCTTTTTTTATTTGATTATAGCCTGTTGGAGCCTGATTGTGGATACGCTTTTTAACTCGGTTGGGTAGCTCCCCCGAGTGCCGCTCCGGAGTGAGGCCTCTCATGCGTTGATGTCGCTGCAGATTAGTGGTTATGTTTCTTGGACCGGCTACCTTTTGGTAGTGTGCGGTGTGGCTAGGCTTTTGGCTGGACGAGCCTTTTTGGGTGGTTCCGTTAGATTGGGTCAGGAGTGACTATTCACATTAGTGATGCTTATACTTTGAGAGTATGACTTGGATAGTGATAGGGTAGTGGCATTTCAGCTGTAGAGATTATTCCAGCTTACTTTATTATTTCTTCACCTACCAGCTACTGTTAGTCTCGTAGACTTAGTGGGTGGACCGTTGGAGTCGGTAGCGGTACCCACTGAGGACTACTTCTTTTGATAGTAGTTCTCACACCCATTGTTGCCACCTTTTCTTGCAGAGCCTTCGACTGTTGCGGCTGCTGCTTCTGTTCCTACGGACCGAGATAAGGGAGTCGCGAGCTAGATCCCTACCATTCCCTGTTGTTCCTAGAGGAGGACCCTACTGGAGATAGTTTTTATTTTGAGTTGTGTCATGTACATATAGTGTGAACTGGTTGTTCCTGTGAGAGGTGGACTTGTACCTATTTTGGCTTTGGAGAAACTGTTGTATTTTGGATCCTATATGTACAGGTGGCTTTTGTTCTATTAGTATGATCTTACTTCAGCTCTATATCTCTTGTAGTTGCTTGTATACTTTGTTTACAGGTTAGCTATCGTTTCGTATACATAGAAAATTCTATGTATAGGGCGGATCTGTTGGCGAGCCCGGGGAAACGAGTAATCCGGGGCGTGACATGAGTAAACTCTCGAATATATGTGGAAAAGATTGGGTCGGTGCATATGTAGCGTGACATCTAGTGCTATAATGTTATTGAACATGCGTGGGATTGAAATAGATCCCCATGACATTTGTTGTTCCCACCGGTAGGTGGATGGGATCATACTCACATGCACATGGTCTGTACTGGGCTTGTGGAGATTGCGACTCCCAAGCCGTGAGCTCCGGAGTGTCACACGAAAAAGCGGGCGAGGGTCACGACGGTGCCTCCCCGGCAGACGACCAAGATGGTGGCTCGGGAGTGAAAGACCTCCTCCCCACTTGGCGATATGAGTTGTGGCTTGACTTATGGGTGAGCCGTTATGATTGGGTCAAAGAGGAAAGAGACAGGTTGATTGACCATATTGTACCCTATGCTACTTGCATTGTTGCATCTTATGTAGAGAGTGAGCATAGTGAGATCACATGTTGTGTGTGGGGTCGATCATGATATTCTTGTGAGTTGGGCTTGGTCTTGTGAGAAGCCCCGATTGGGTCAAGAATGAATTGGGTCAAGAGTGTGTGAGGGACACCGTTGAACATATTGGACCATGACATTCATTCCTTATTGTAAGGCATAGTAGTAATCATTGTTGCATGCTGTATGTTTAGTAGTGGTAGACTACATATTCAGTTGCTTATATATCGTATTGCTATCTCCTTTCATATTACTATGCCTTATTGGACCTAGTGTGAGACCCCAGGTAGTCCTATATATAAGATATAATAGGGCTAAACTCTTAACCCGGCTTAAGCATTTTGGGTGGTGGCTAGGCTCAAGAGGTTAAGAGAGTTAAGCGTACTAGGACGGGAGTAGTCCTAGGATGGGTGACCCCCTGGAAAGTTGGGGCGTCACACCTAGTGGGAAAATCGGCGAGGTCGGTGGCCGAACCCACTGGGAACTTCGTCTAGTTTTCACCCCACTATTTTGCAGAGCCATTACTTTTTACAGAGCCAACCATGAGCAGAGCAGCAACCGGACCGAGACTTGGGCGTCGTGCCCTAGATAGCAGGGTCACCAATTGTAGGTCACCCGTGTACAAGTAAAAGAATGTAAAAGCTATTGTTGAATGTAATGTAATTGAGAGCGAAGTTGTATATTGAGGAAAATGACATGTATTATGTACTAAAGTTGTGAAATGTATGTATATGTGGATGAATGGAATGTTGTAATAGTTAGGTTTATATTCTTGCGCTTGTGATATGCTCTCGTGCAAAACTGTGTTATGTTGTATTTCCTGGGTGAAATTCAATGTATTGGTTTTGTTTACGCCTTGGGCGGACAGGGGAAACTCTGTCCGTTCGGCGGTCTGTGCACGTGCCCGCGTAGCCTCCGCTGTGCGATGGGGCGGGGCGTGACATATATATATACACATATAAGAAATAACATACTTATACCACAACACATAACAATGAAACCTACTTATGTGATGTCATTACGTTTACTTACTAGGTTCATTATTCTAGCCAAATTGCCCAACTCAACCTTGAGTCAATCGGATGCGAAATCACCGCTCTCATCTTGGCATTGGGTAGCGGAATCGCCGCACCACTTAGCCACAATTCATAAGTTACGAAATCGCCGCACTCATTGGGTGCCGGGGCATAAAATCGCTATCCCCATTATTTGCCCCAACATCAATGGTAGCGGAATCGCCGCTTTCATGGTCAAGGGTCCATACATTCCACCATATATGTTAACCTTTCTAGGTTTAAGGTCAATCATGTCCAAGTGGTGTTCTACCCACTATGTTCTCCAACCTATGTTCCATTGGCACTATATTCTCTACATTCATATGTTGAGTTCTCTAATGACCCTAGAGAAATCAATCATCTATTTAGTCCATAACATAGGTATACCAAACAATCATGCATGCATTCATCCATTCATGAGCCATAATATACATATGCAAAGAGTCATGCATGATATCATTTATTCATGAGCTATATCATAAATACGAAGAATAATCGAATATGCATACATTCATTCATGAGAGGTAGCATCCCTAAACTCAAATATATCACATGCATGCACTTCCCTTTATACAAGACAACAAAATTAACGAGTCCAACAAGCATATGCTTCTAACATGCATATCTAGCATTTAGATTAACATGCAACTATAAATAACATAATCGAGTTATTTCACCCTAGATATGGAAGTGACTTAATCACTTTGGTGCAACACAACCCACCTCAAAAGCTCCTAATTGCTTGTAGTCACTTGCAATTAGGCCCCTTTTCCTTATGCTACAAGCTTAGCCCCAAACTTCTTATCCTAACACAAGAAAAATGGTTCGTTACTATTTTCAAACCCTTAAACGATTTTATTTCATGAAATCATTGTCCCACATGATTTTCTACCCTCCAATTAGAATTTTAAAGAGTCAAGTAATTTTTAAACTCATCCAAACTAAAAATCCTCTTTTAAACTAGAGTTTTCCAAAACAATGACAAAACTTCCAAATCTCATGGCAAATCTTCACCATTTGTGGTCTAGATTTGCTTAGGATTTGCTAAAACCTCAAAACAAAGGATCAAACCCAAAACCCTAACTCAAAACACCAAGAACTCACCTCTAACCAAAGCTCCCCAAGCTTCTTCTTGCTCCTAGAAGCTTGCTTGTCACTTCCAAAGCCTTCTCCAAGATCAATTCCCCACTTCTCCAAGGATTGGAGGAGTTTCTAGAGAGAGAAAGGAAGAAAAGAGTGAGAGAGAGGTGTGGTTCTTGTGTAGGGGTGTGGGGAGAAAGGGGCTGAAGTTCCCTTTTACTGGGTTCAGCCAAAATAACCAAAATACCCTTAAAACTGGGCATTCTGCGAGTGGAGGGTCCAGACCCTGAAGCAAGGTTCGGAACCCGTATGCAGTTTCAGAATTTTCGCAGCCAAGGTCCGGACCCTCCCTCAAGGTCCGGACTTTGATACTCTGGAAAACTTCAAAGTCCGGACCCTGAAGTCAAGGTCCGGACCTTGAGGGTCCAGCAGCTCAAAATTGAAATTTTCAAAAATTCTCATTTTTGCTTCTTGGAGTTCTAATTCACTTCTAATCATCCCGAAACTCTCGGAATTCATTTCCAAGCACGTTTAAATCATCTCTCAACTGTACTTCGCCCAATTTGACCAAAGTTCAGTATAGCATATCTTCCTCCTTAAAAAGAGTTTTGTCCGCGAAACTAAAATCATACCTCAACTTGAATTAGTGAAGAGGTGAGGGAAACACTCTTTCATCGAGCTTTCCAATTCCCAAGTAGCTTCACGTTCAACGTAATTCGTCCATTGCACTTTAACATACGGAATTGTACGGTTCCGTAGTTCTTTCACTCTGTGAGTAAGAATGCGAAACGGAAACTCCTCGTACGACATGTCCTCTTGAAGCTCAAGCGGCTCATAATGAAGGACATGAGTTGCCTCCTTTGGACCTGGTGGGTCGAACTTTTTTCTTGGGTGGCCTTACCCACTGGGAACTATATTTATAGTTCTCACCCCCATATTTTTCAGGTCTATCCGCGAGCGACGCGGCGGAGCGAGAAAAGGGCGTAGCTGAGTAGATAGCGTGCTTCCATTTTGGTTGTTATTTTCTTAGTTGTACCCCCATTTTGGAACAATGTAATGGAAAGGTAAAATATAAAGCTCATTTTGGGTTGTATATTGGAAAGAAAACCTTGTATGTAATTGAATGGAAAAAGATGTACTAGAAGTAGTATTTACTTTAATGTCTTGTGATGCTTTCTTTATACAATCTATATATTCAATTTATGTTTGGAATATCTTGTGTATACATGCTTGTGACGGCTTGGGCGGATAGGAAAAACTATGTCCGTTCGGCGGGTCTGATGCACGTGCCCAATGAGTGCTTCCGTCGTGGGCGCGTGCCCAATGGTTGTAGGCCATGGACAGAATGACGCCGTGAGGACGGAGACCAACGATCGCCGCCACGTTGAAGAAGGTTGGAGTGAAAGGCCCCGCTCTGATAAGACCCTTCAACTCGATCCAACCAGGCCAGATATGTGTCTGAGATGCTGGGCCAGGTACGAAGGCTCTTCCTGACGACTTCGAGGAAGACTAGGAATGAAGGTGGATAGCATCGGCCATTAAGGGAAGCCCCTCTGCAGAAAAAAAAATATCGTTTGCGGGCAGCGCCACGAAATAGTGAAGTCAAGATTTGGAGATGAAGGGAGAGCAGGAATCCGAGCCATTGGAAGGAAAAGGAGCCTGCAGGAAACGAAGAAGAGGAGTCGGAGAAGAATCGAAGAAGAAGAAACGAGAAGGCACAAGGAAGACGAAGCCATCGGAGGGAATTCCAAAATAAGTTTTTTGATGATGACGAGGTGACGGCAGCTATTAAATGCCCTAATTAATGCCCTAGATAAGACGAAAGGGTGCGAAAAATCATAACCGTCGAAGGACGAAATCAAATACGAAGTGACTAAAGGCATAGCCAGTTGAGGCCGCTGGATGGAATGAACGACTTGACCGTTAGAGACGGCATATCATAACCCTTAAACCCATGGTACTTAATCTCGGCCGTCGAACAGAGCGACGCTAGCCACCTGAAATGGTTGTTTGAGAGGCTGCTGAAGGGGCATTGTTGGCACCAAAAAAATAGCGCCACGTGGTAGATCAGCCCACACCACGTGAAGAGATTTCTACAGGCCAAACATGAAGCGATGCGTGGTGGACCAGGAATTGGGAAGCGCACGTCTGAAACTGAAAAGCAGTTTTAGGAGAGTTGCGGTTGAAATCGGCCAAGGGGTGACCCGAGGAAACAAGGACATGGTCGAAATAAACCCCCACGATAGGGATTAACTGAATAACGGTAGGCGGGATTATAAATAAACAAAACATGCCTGCAAAAGGGGTCTTTTCACGCGAAGCAAGAGACCACAACAATTTCAATTCTTTTATTTTTAGCATTACCGCTTTTCTAGGAGTTAGTCAGTATCTTAAATTTTTATTCTTCCTATTAGTTTCAATAGAATTTTCTCTTTAGCCGCAGTAGATTTTCTTGTTATTTTTCGTAGTTAAGAGTTTGGTGGGATAGAGTTAGCAGTAGGATTTATCTTTGCAACAATCCTTATACTCCAACTCTTTTCTTTTCAATAAAGATAAGTCGCTCGGCTCATTTAGTCGAGTTGTAAATACATCTGCGTAAGAACCCGGCTGAGCCGATCCCTCCTCAGCTGATCGTTTCACTTGTAAGTGGCACACTCGAGGGTCACAGTAGGGGCCGATTCGCTTCCCGAGGGAGAAACCGACCTAGTCAACGCGCTAATGCGGTCCATGTCGCCCCACATCCAGTTTTTGGCCCAGCAATGACATTTTATTGTATTCTCAGAGTGATAAAGAGCATGAAGACTATTTGAGGCAAGTGTTACAAATACTTTGAGAAAAGAAACTCTTCGCAAAATTAAAGAAGTGTGAGTTTTGGTTACGTGAGGTGGCATTATTAGGACATGTAACATCAGAAAAGGGAATTGCAGTGGATTCTAAGAAGATTGAGGTGATCAAGGATTGGCCCAGACTGATCAACATCGCCAATATTCGAAGTTTCCTCGATCTAGTTGATTACTACAGAAGATTTGTAGAAGGTTTTGCGAGGCTGTCCACTCTCCTCATTCGACTTATATATGATCACATTGTTTGCAGACGATGTGATGTTGAAAGTTGAGCAGAAGTACCCCATAATAATATCCGCCTGCTTGGGTTTTCGAGTCGAGTTAATGGGTTGTAGTTGGAGAGTTATGTGTTTGTTGTCGTCCTTCCTTTCCGCTGCTGAACTTTGTTAACCTTCAGGATGTATGGTGCGCAGATGACCAACGACTTAGAGAGGGGTCCACTCTGGTGCTGTAGAGTCCCCCCGCACTGACTAGTTCAAGGAGCTCTGGGATTAGGTCACACCTGACTAGCATCATCCAATAGCTTATTTAGCAGCAAACTGCTATCGCTGCTACAGCAGTGGGCCTGAGTGCTCCCTCACCACCTTTTTAAAGAGCACAAAGGAGAAAACAGAGGAACAATGGGCTAGGGTGAGCTTAGAGGTATTTATAGAAAAAGGTGAACAATTGCAAATAAACCCCTTATCTTTTCACATCTTGGTTCACACCGACACACTCATGCATATAGGGATGTTAATAGGTTGAATTCGTGGCAGGGTTTCAAAAAGCACGAACCTAAACTCGACAAATAAACCCAAAAATCGAATATGAAACCGAATCTTATGGGTTTTGAAATCTAGGTCCAAACCCAAATACGACCAAAAACTCGAAATCTGAACTTGAACCCGATTCTGAACTCGAACCTAAAATTTTGAATCCGGAATAATTATTTTTCTTTATCATATTTCAAAAAATATATATTATATAAAATTAAAAATTTTAAAATACAAATTTAAATATAACATCAAATATTCATATATATTATATAATAATATAAAAATCAATTCGAGTTCGGTATGGATTGGGGTTCGGGTCGGTTATCCATACCTCAACCCGAATCCATCGATTTTTACTTTTATACTCGTATACAAAACCATATCCGTTTAGCATCAAATAAATACGTCCCATTTCGGTTCGTGTTCGGATTCGAATAAAATTTTGAATTACGTACATATTGACATCTATATACGCAATTACCTTGCAATTATGTTTCAGAAAATGCCCAGATTCTTCTGGAAGCTCCACTTATGTTTCGCAAATACAAACTTCTACTAAGAATTTCTTGTCTTGTTTCTAAACATCAAAATTAGGCTTCAGAATCTGACACAAAAGAAACAAAAAAAATCCTTCAATATCTATAAACCTATATGAAGCCTCAATTTTTTTGCCACGTTGCAAATTATCCTTCATCCTCACTAACCCCTCTTCTAATCCACTCTCATTAATTATTATTGTTCTAACATGTAACACCCACTACCATAAGGCATTAAATTTTAAATTATAACATAATCACTATTTATTTACATACGTTTTCATGGCTCTTTAGATTCTCTTGATTAATAACTACAAACCTATATGAAGCCTCTCATTAATCATTATTGTGCTAACATGTAACACCCACTATCATAAGGCATTAAATTTCAAATTATAACATAACCACTATTTATTTACATACGTTTTCATAACTCTTTAGATTCTTATTACATGATCAATTGATTAATAATTATATTACCATGAGGCATTAAAATTCAAATTATAACTTAACCGCAATTTATATATATTTTTATAGCCTTTTAAATTCTCATTATATGATTAATTGATTAATTAACAACATTATTGATCAGCATGCAACACCTACTACCGTGAGACATTAAAATCTAAATTATAACTTAACCACTATTTACATACATTTTCATGGCTCTTTGGATTCTCATTACATGATTAATTGATTAATTAACTATGTTATTCATCAAAGTTATATATCTAATCTAACAATAAGAAACTTTCGAATTCATATTTCATTAACCATTACTATGAGGCATTGAGGATGACGATCTTGGTGGCGGCAGCAGAGACGGCAGTGCCATCAATCGAGGCGATTGCGGAAATGAGGAGAAGGCTTAGAAGCTTTCAGATATGCGTCATTTTATACCTAATTGTAGAGTTGCTAATTGCATAGATATCCTAGATATTATTCATTAAATGTAACTTTTTTCTGCAATCTCTATATTTTATTTCAAAGTATACCAAGATGTCTACAAAGAAACGAACTAAATGTTAAAAAATATGAAACGATCAATGCCTCTGCTTTAAATGAATCAAATGCATTTTAAGATCTATATTTTATCAATACTCAGGAACGAAGTTTAGAGAATATTTGAAAAAGATGAACTGAGTTGCTTCAAAAATCAAAAGTGTTAAACCCACTAACACTTCCACAAAATAATTTTTAAAATATATTTTTGGATAGAATTGTGAGAGGCTCATCATAATTTGAATTAAGTTCTTTGAATTTTGTTAATATTAGCTCAAAATTTTTTCCTCTTCGTTCTTTTTTTTCTTTTTTTAATGCCTTAATTTCTTTCCTTTTACACTTATTAGACACTTTTAAGAAATTTTTTTTATTATTTGCAATACTTTCGATCCGCCGCAACGCGCGGATTCCTACACTAGTATATATAGTAAAATCCCTCAAATAAAAAGTGAACTCTAAAATTTAGGATATTACAAAAAAGAAAAAAGAAATTTTTTTATGTTAATAGATACAATTGAAAAGCTAAAAATATTCTTGGCAGCCTCATAGATTATTATGATCTATTGCCTTAAAAGAAAAATAAATAAATTTGGACTTTAATAACTCTACCTTTCGACTGAATTAATTAATTAAAAAGTAAACACAAAATGCAATGATAGAATCAATCTATTTAGCTTCCGTTTCCAAAATCTTTCAACGTGCTGTGGACTGCCGACCCGGTTCGCTCGGGCCCTCCGTTTCCTCGCCCGCCCGTCCTCCCTTCTCTACTTAGGGCAAGGTTTCGCCTCTTCACCCTCGACCTTCTTGAACTCCATTACCCTCTCCACGCTTTTCCGTTTACTCTTCCAAATCCCCCTCGATCGTCCCCCCACCGCAACACCCCCAACACAAGCGCTAGTGTTCTCCGTTCACTCCTCGTCAGGATCTCCAAAACCCTAGAATCCCACTCCCTCTCCTCGGCCCCCACCCCCAAATGGTCGAAAAACCCTAGCTTCGATCTCGCTCTCGCTCTCGGGGTCCTTGGCTTGGTTTCTTGCGGGAGCGGACTCGATCTGAGGAGTTGGAGGCGTCGGAGAGAGCTCTCGATCCGCGATGGAGGCCTCCGCAAGCCGCGGTGGGTCGCTTCCTGTGCCCTCCTCCTCGCCCTCTTCTTCGTCGCAGCAGCCGAGGAAGGAGTGGCGCGCTGTCTCCCAGCATTCGTTCCGGAGCAATGGGTCTGAGGTAGAAAAGCAATTTGCTCCCTTACTTGCACTTTGTGCCTGATTGATGCTGTTAGGGTTTTGATTTTGTGTGAAACTTCGGATCACAGGACTCTGAACATGTTAAATTGGGGCAGCCGGAAGAGAGAACTATATATGAGGTACTGTGGGAAACGGTTTCATTGTTGTTTCGACAGCGTGACGTTTTAGGATACAGATAAGTGCTTAAAGAGGTAATGGTGTATTCTGGCAAGGTGCAGGAAGGAATGGGGCCACTTGATGTGGATTTCTCCTCGATTATGATGGATGGGAGGGGGCTGAATGATGATATCTTGCAAAGGAAGCTGCAGAATATTGCAAGGCAGAGGGAGGAGTTGCAGCATATGGAGATTGAGCTGAGAGCACAGGCAATTGCGCGTGGTGAGATCTTGGAGGCACAGAGTGGCTTTGAAGCTCGGATGAAGGAGCAGGATGCCGCCGCTGCCAAATTGAAGGTCTCTCCCACTAATTGCTCTTTGTTATGCCCTTTTTTTTTTTTTTTTTTTTTTTTTTCTTTTAGCTGCCGACAAACCTGATTATTGATGTTTGTTTCATTGTCTCGAGCACTAATTAGCTGTTTGTAAGATATTTGGATCCCATTGTTAGTCTGATCTGTGTGATGCAGTGCATGCAAGTTTCTGACATGTGCAATAGTGTTGAACTTTTGCAAGTTTTTGCCATGTGCATCGAAGATGTGAAACATCTTTTTTCTCCTTTTTAGATTAATGTTGCTTGATCATTCCACATTCATCATAAAAGTATGGGTGAGTGAGTGGTATGATAGAGTGGCATCTTATATGAGTATGAATCACTAACTGCCTGGAGTTTAGCTCGTAGTAATAAACAAATTTTTCCTCAATATGCTGATTTATTTGGGCTATCCATTGCATTTCCATTTTTTATCTTCATTCTAATGGCCATTAAAAGAAGTGGTTTATTTCTTATTATCTAAATTGTGTTTTGGGTATGGTTGCCGTGGTTGAATTTTAGAAGTTGCCTCATGATGTCGATTGTTTTGATTCTTCATCCAAAGAAAAAAAGTTCTAATAGTTTATAGTTATCTTTTCTTTTCTACACAGGAGCAGCTGCAAGAAAGAGAGAAGTACATACTTGAGTTAGAGAGGAAGTTGGAAGAGAACGATAGAGAATTACGTGCTTTAAGGATTGACACTGAGGCGGTTAGTTTGCTTTTTCACTTTTTTTCCGCTCTCTTCTTCTTTAACTAAGTTCAACATGCAATAAGTTTCATTGTTTGCATTTTATTGCTCGTTTTCATAGGCCTGGGCTAAAGAGGACCTTCTGAGGGAACAAAACAAAGAGTTGGCCACATTCAGGTATTTGCATTGTCTTTCTTAATACAGTTGATCATGGCTCTGTGATAATTTTTTTTTCCGCTATATATAACGTGTTCAGTCTTCTGCTATCAACTCGAAACAACAGTACAATGCTTGGTTCTATGCTACATGTGCCTGTAGCATATGAGTAAACTTTCTTTCAATTTGTCCTCTATCATCTTTCTTGATTTCTTATGCTTGCATTCTTTTGCACCTAAATGCTTAGCAAAACTTTATTATTACTTTTAGCTTGCGTAATGAATGAAGTACTTCAATTAGATATACAGTTGTAAAGATCTTTTATCCTCTTTTGCAATGGTACAGTTCAACAACAGATCCGAAGTAATCCTGTTTGTGGAAGTCCTGCTACAATATTGTCTTCATGCTTATGTTGCCTTTGTACAGTTGGTCCAATTTATTGTTCTCTTCCTTGACTTCTGTAGTCTCTATCTAATGTCCCCTACGACGATGTTCTCCTGAGGTTGTCCTAGATAGCTTGCAGATAACATGTTTTAACGGGCTTCTTGTGAGAACGAGAAGCATGATGTGGAGTGTCTTTCGACTCTGCTGATGGAATAGGCTTTATGTGAGAATATAGCTGGCTTCATATCATCTCTTAAGTGGTTGCATCGGAAATTTAGTGAAAGGATATTATTTACTATTTTGGTCCTACAAGATTTTATCCATCTATGAATTACTTTGTGAAACCTTGCTTTTTGAGGGTGAAATTGGTCCAGCATCTGTCCCTTTGTATTTTAAGCTTTGCAAACTTATTATTTTCTACAGAAGGGAGCGTGATAACTCAGAGGCTGAAAGGGCACAGCTTCTTAAACAAATTCGTGATCTTCAAGAACATATACAAGAGAAAGATAATCAGTTTATTGCATTGGAAGAACAGGTACACATCTTACTTCTTTGTTTTACCCTTTGTCTTCACGGAGTAATAAAGTGAATGTTAACATTAAAGAAGAATATTCTATTTAGGAAATAATAATGACTGTAAATCATGCAAGTTATGTAAATGAAATGTGATATTTGAATGTTTGAGTAGGCGAGTCATGCCAAACCTACGTATATTTTCTTAAAAACTCTCCAAACTCAAGGAACTATAAGTATCGTTGATGTTAAATGCATGGTAATTTCTTTATATATATATATTTTATATTCAGATATATTTTATTTTTATGAATATACTCGATTTATTTTAATTTGAATTCTTTCATTCAATTTTAACATAGATACTTCAAGATTTTGTTTTAAAGTTTTTCTTAAGACTTTATCATATATGTTCAAGAACCCGCCCATTGATATAAGATTATATTTTGATATCTATATTTTTTTGGTTTCTGTATTTCGCAATCATCTGCAATTATATTTAATTTTATATAAACCATTAAAATCGATTCAAAAATATTTTTAACATTTTATCAATATATTAAAATAATCGTAATTATCTGTAATCCCAGAATTCTCTTTAATATCTCTATTTATCTAAATATTATGTATTAGTAGAATTAGTCAACTTAAATATCAATCTAATTTTATTTTTAAAAGTTCTTCATTATCTCATGATTTAAAATTTACAGTTATCGAGTATATTAATAATATATTTATATTCATATTTGTCCAAAATTATATAACAATAATTTGAATATGTTGGATTAATAAAATTTCCCTAAAATATAAGTCTATGCCTTATGTGGATGCATACGTGCATGCATGCAGTGCTTTTTAAGGCAGTGTGCGGAAGGTGGACCATTGGTGTAGAACTCGGTCAATGATCGTTAATCTGATTCCAACAAGAATCATGATAACTTCATGTAGCTATTGGTGGAAATTGATTTTTGTCTCTTCTTCTTCTTCTTCTTCTTTTGTGCTTTGCTTAAATTTAGTCATAGGAACTGCTAGCTGGATTGATCACTTACGGTGCAATAGCCTGGAGAATGAATTGCAGTTCAACCTTCTCTCCAATGTCGTTGATTTTTTTGTGAGGCAATAGGTTTGACTTACTCTGCTTATCCTGTTAGGTCGAGGATTTATGTCAGGAAAATTCGCCAACACACTGACAGGATAAAGTTATTTATGTCAGGAAAATTCGCCTACACACTGACAGGATAATAGTTATCATCTAAAACCCGATTTTAATATATTGTCTTGAATACTTATTTTAGGTACTATTGCATGTACTGTTGGTATAGCAGTTTCAAATCTGTCAATGATTGGTGGACTAACGACCCATATGCTACTTTCTTCATAACTTTATCTCAGTGTTATTGTTTCTAGTGTTTCAAAACTCTGGAGTCTACCCGATTATTGTTATTTGCTTCTTGAGGGTTTTAGCAATGTTGGATTTGGGCTTTCATGCTGCAATGCGTAGTCAGCTGTGCTTTGAACCTTCTAGCATTAAGATTCTATGTGGTGCACAATCACATCAATGTGTAAAGTGTGTACACAGCATTTTTGTGCCTTTATGTGTTATATAATTGCTGTATCTATACACGTACAAGTTGACCATGCTGTTATGTTTATCTAGTGAATAACTGGATTGAAAATCCTTTATCATACAGAAAAAAGATGTAATCAACTTAGAATCGTATAGATGATGAACCTTTGACCCAGTTGGTATTATATATATATTTCTTTTGTAATTAAACATTACATAAAGAAAGATGATATTATATTATTTAACAAACTTTTGGGTTGTCCAGCATAAGGTTGCACAAGACACTATCATTTACAAGGATGAGCAATTAAGGGAGGTACAAGCTTGGATTACTCGTGTTCAAGAAATGGATGCTTTGCAATCAACCACTAACCAGTCATTACAAGCTGAGCTGCGAGAACGCACTGAACAGTTTAACCATTATTGGATTGGGTTTCAACAACAGGTTAGTATAGCGTGCACATGCAGTTTTCTTCATTCTATGAGAAAGTAAATAATGTGTGTGCTGCTTCTACCTGTATATATTTTTATGATTTTTCGTGAGTATTTTAGATGATTGTGTCTTGTTTGATCTTTGATATTATTTTATTTTGGCCTTCTGATTCCAGTATGTCGAAATGGAGCGACATCATCTGCAAGTTATTCGGCAGCTTCAACTAGAGTTAGCTGAGGCAAGAGAACAAAATGTAACACATAAAGATGGTTCAGGAGCTGCTAGTGAGAGTTCAGCTGATTCTTCTTCATATGTCCAGAGCAAGGGAAGCCAAGTTAATGCGAATGATGGTGGTTCTTCAAATGGTAACTTGGGTTTTGTTACAAGTGAAAGGTCAGATGACGGTTCATCCTTAAATTCAGCTTCTAACCCACCTATAAAGGTACCATAAGTTTGAACAACTCTAAGATTTACTGTCATATTGACTATCATATTTTCTTAATTTTATCTGCATGAAGACAAAGATATACAATTGGCATCCCAGGGAACAATGAAAGGTTGAGATGCAGAAGTTAGTCATTTTTTCGTTCTTATGCAGATAATCTACATCTTTTTTCCGTTAACTTACAACAGAAGATGCATTCAATTGTTGCATGCTTCTGTATAGTAGCCTGAGCTTAATGCTCTAACTGAACTGTCAGGTGTCAGTTGACACACTTGTTCCATAAATTTGCTTATTCTCGTCATAGTTTAATCCCTTATATCTAAATTTGATGTAGATGATTACAAGATTCTGATTGAAAGAGCCATATTGATATTTCTTCATCAAGTATTTGTGCAGTTGTTTGCTATTCGCATATTATATAGTAATACTTTCATATATATTAATTCTCAGTACTGATTCCATTCTCCAATCTTCGTCATGTTATATGCTTTTAAGATTGTGAAGTGACTACCCTTTTCTGAAAGTATCTTTGTTCTTTTTATTAGACTGAACATTCCTCGGGTGTGCCGGTTGTTCCATCTTCATTGCTTGGAGTCGGCGCCTTTTTTCCTCCCGGACAGATGGCTGCAATGCATCCTTATGTGATGCAGCCACAAGGTGTTCCACAATCTGTAACATCGACCAACTCACCTGTTCCTCCATCTCAGCTTGGTCATTTGCAGCCAGCATCTGCAATTCCTGCTCATCATCATTGGCCGAATCAACAGGTGGGACTATCTTTGAAATTTTGCTTGAAATCTGCATTATAAACAACTTAATTGGCATGAATTACTTTTATAATAAACCTATTTTACCTTTTCATTTCTTGCTTTATGCTTCTCAACATACTATTATATTTTAGGTGGCATTTGATGTCTCACAGATACCTAACCAGACACATTATCAATCATCCCAGTCAGATCAGAATCTTTTAAGATTGGATGCTCATTCTAGCTACCAGCATTCTGTTGAAGGACATGTAGTCCAACCAGACCATCTTAGCGTCCACATTAGCCAAGAGCATAGGTCTCGCCATGCAATCAGTGGATCAAGTGAAGTGCAGGTCTATATAACTTCTACAGATCTACAAATAATTTATTCTTGTTCTGTTCCCAGATATTTAATCTTAATGCTGACTTTTTGATGGCAGGTTTTGGAATCGAATGGAAAGCAGCGTTCAGTTTCCCTAGAACCACAAGAGACCTTAGATGTAAATTCTGAGGGTAATTCTACCCAAAAGTTTGACGTACGAGAACAGAAGAGCGAGTCAAAGGTTTGTTTTGTTCCGACCTATTCTTCAATCAATCTCATTGCATGTTTGTATTATCACCACTTCTCATTTCTCAAAAGGCAACTTAAGAAGCAGTTGTCAACTTTTGCTGACAAATTATTCTTTTAATTGTTTTAGGTACAAGATGAAAATGTTTTTGCTGCAAATAAGCAATCACAAGAGCCTGTGTTAGTGCAACAGTGTTCAGCTCCTGGTGTGGTTGCTTCAGCTCCTCAGGCTCATGGCGCCACTTCAAATGGAGCAGCAGAATGCCATAAAAATGCAGTTAATTATGCTGAAATACCTAGTTCTGTTACTTGGTCGTCTAGTTCGTTGCTTCCTGGGATGGCAATGGAACCTGCTCTACTGGATGAACGATCACTTCTGGCATGCATTGTTCGTGCTATTCCTGCTGGATTGGATGGTCGCATCAGGATCAGCACAACTGTGAGTAAATTTTCTGCTGGAGCTCGTGATTATTTCTTTATAATTAGGCTAATTGGTTTGTATTTATTTATTTCATATTCCAGCTACCAAATAGGCTTGGAAAAATGCTTGCTCCTCTTCACTGGCATGATTACAAGAAACACTATGGAAAGCTGGATGATTTTGTGGCGCATCATCCTGAGGTAGGTTTTTAACCCATGCATGTCTTATTACGATATAATCTTGGCTAAGTTTCTTATGGGAGTTGCAATGCCAGTTATTTGTCATTGAGGGGGATTTTATTCACCTTCGCGAAGGAGCACAACAGATCATATCTGCTACTACAGCTGTTGCTAAGGTTGCTGCTGCTGCAGCATCAGCTTCCCAATACTCCTCATTATTGCCTTCGGTTGCTGTGACTCCTGTTGCTCAGAACAATCGCCAGAAAAGGGTGCCACCAATCGAGCCTAGATCTGTGAATACTATGTCTTTTGCAAATGGTGCTGTTATAAGTAATCCTGGAGATTCATTTGACATGCATTCACAGACTCCAAAAATGCATGATCAACAACAGAATGGTGTCAATTTGAATTCAAAAATTGTTCAGGGGCTTTCTGATATGGCAATTTCGAACAAACTAAAAAGTCTTCAGGACCCGAATGGATTTTTGCCTGAAATTAGACCTGGTCAGTCATCTGTACATGTTGGTATTGGAAATGGTGGAAATCTTGAAAGAACAATCCTGTCTTCGTCACAGAACAAAGGACCAAGTAATGGGAGACATGGGTCTGGAGGCAAACAACAAGGGAGGTAAATATTAGTATTTCCATGACTTAAGATTTAACACCTCACTCTTTCTAAAGCTACAGGAAGATAAATTAATTGCAATTACTATTTTTTTTCAGGTCATCTGGAGCTGGCTTGATTTCCAGAAGATAGTAAGAATCAAACTGCCTTATTTTAATCTCAAGATGATTTTATATAATTGGTACTTGTTTTTTATTTATAGTTATTTATTGAGTCTAGCTGGTATACTATCGGTAGCACGGAGGCCTCCATGCTACCGAGTTGTTTTCAATGACGCGGCTTCCAAATCGACGATCGGTTCCGTTAGATTTGATCTACACTATTGAAAGTATTTAGAAACTAAATTTCATAATTTTTCGATATCATTTACCTATCAAACGAGTAGTCTAAAAATGAACGGCTGAAAATAAAAATCTCATAAAAAATGATGATAAAAGACTTAAATTTAAAATCAGAGATACTGATCTTACTCTAAATAGTTCAAAGAATTTTCTATAAAAATTTCATCAGATTTGGATTGTTTTACACCGTTAAATTCACAAACGCATCTCATCTACCATTAAAATTATCAATTTTGAGACCTTTTGATCACTAGCTAAATAATGTCGAAAAATTATAAAATTTAGTTTTCAAATACTTTCAATAGTGTAGATCAAGTCTAGCGGAGCCGATCGTTGATTTGGAATCCGCATCATTGAAAACAACTTGGTAGCACGGAGGCCCGATAGTATACCAGCCTAGCTCGTTATTTATTTTGAATGTTTCTCTTATTGGTATGTGAATAATTGAAAGAATCTCAGTTCAAAACATGTATATAACCATCTATGTTTGAAACCAGATCTATTTCTCATCTATTTACTTTTCCTTAATTTTTCGTCTGTTGTTTAGATGAGCTAAAGTGTTTAAGTACATTTATAGGTAACTAAATTTACAGATAAAACTTGATGTGGGCTTGCTGGATTAATTTTGTATTATAAGAGTAATGGTGGTTGTTACATATTTAAAATGTGCTTTAACAAAGAAGGAATTTAGTGAGCAGTCTGAATCAGGATCTTGTTAAAAGTGATCATGTCTTCATGGATGTGGCTGTATCAGCCCTCTTCTTACTTGCAGCTACTTCCAAATAGAGTAGTGCATTGGCTATATAGTGTTTTACGTTTAACAACAGTCAGATGGTTTAAGACCTGTAGGTTTTGCATTATTGCATTTGAGATACATCTAAAATTGTGACATTAACCTAAACTAAACCAAAATATTACCTTCGCATAAACAGACACGTGCAAAATTCAAATGTAAAGAAGAAATTTTTATCTTGTAGATTATATTGTGAATACGAAATTAATGCTTAGTTTCACTCATGGTTTTTCTTTTCAATCAATTTGTGATCTTTTGAGTTTTGAAACTGGAACTGCAATCTGTGTGTGATCACTAGTTCACGTATCCTCATGCAGTCACACCCACATGCAGACAAGTTTGTCCTTATGGACACATTTCATCCAGTTTGGCACCACATTATATTTGATTAGTACCTAGCACTGTACAAATGATGTTTATCTAAAGCACACTCTAATTAAAGATCACTTATTATGCTAGAAGTGTCCTTCATGACATTGTTCATAAGAGCTTCTGTTGCAGTTCATGCTAGAAGTTGGTAAGAAGTTATTCCTGCTACTGGAAAGTTAGTGTCACCTGAATCAATGTTTAGTATCAATCGAGTACCAGCCTGTCAAATTGATGATTGTGCTTCTGTTTGAAACATTTTTCAGCATATGCACATTGTCTGAATGTTTCTGTGGAAATATATGACTTTTCTTTTGTGTCGAGGTAATGAAGTGAAAATCCTTGAGCTGTGAAAGCTTTTGCAATCAGACACCTAAATTGTTCATTTTTGAAACATGCCGCTTTCATGTAACAGTGCAATTGTCATTTCAGACTGAACAATGCTAGTTTTAACATTTCTTGTTCTGTGACGTCTGTAGTAGAAATAATAGTAATATCACTTTGAACACTAACAACACAATATGGAACTTTATTACGGATTGAAGCAACATAGTTCTTCAAATCTGAGGCTTCATTCCTGCAGAAACTGTAGAACCTACAAAATGGTGTTCAATCCTTAGTTGCGGAGACCACTAGGAGACTATTGTTAGTTGTTGTACAAAGGTTTGATTGTACTATTACATGAAGTTACAGGAACATGTCTTTAGTGGCCATTGTAACATCTTGAAAGTTCAAAGGGTAACAGTAGGTATATTTCTTTCTTTTTTTGTTTGCATGATGTTAGATATATATATATATATATATATATATATATATATATATATATATATATATATATATATATATATATATATATATATATATATATATATATATATAGAGTAGGGCTATTGTGCTATTAATAGCACAATATCCCTTGTGCTATAAACTTTTTAACCACCCATCAATTTTGATGGGTGGTTAGGATGAGAGAGAAGAGAAATTGGAGAGAAATCCAAAGTGAAGAGAAATTGAGACATCTAATTTCTCTCCAATTTCTTTTCTCTCTCTCATCCTTACCACCCATCAAAATTGATGGGTGGTTAAAAAGTTTATAGCACAAGGGCTATTGTGCTATTAATAGCACAATAGCCCTACTCTCTCTCTCTCTCTCTCTCTCTCTCTCTATATATATATATATATATATATATATATATATATAGAGTTGAGCTAGAATACTATCGATAGCAAACGGGCACTTTTGCCACCCATTTGTTTTCGATGATGGAGCTTCCAAATCGACGATCGGCACCGTTGAACATGATCTAGAGCATTTAAAGTATCTAGAAACCAAATTTCATGCTTTTTCGATATTATTTTCTTGTCCATCAAGTGGACACAAAAATGAATGGTTGAAAATAAATATCCTTTAAAAAGTGATGATAGGAGTTTTGTAATCAAGATCAAGAGTATAGATCTTGTTTTAAATAGTTTAAAGAATTTTCTAACAAAAATTCAATTGATTTGGATATCTTTACACCGTTAAACAAGAAAACGTCTCATATCGACCATTAAAATTATAAAATTTGAAACCCTTTGATCATTAGGCCAATGATGTTGAAAAAGCATGAAATTTGGTTTCTAGATACTTTAAATGCTCTAGATCATGTTCAACGGTGCCGATCGTCGATTTAGAAGCTCCATCATCGAAAACAAATGGGTGGCAAAAGTGCCAGTTTGCTATCGATAGTATTCTAGCTCAACTCTATATATATATATATATATATATATATATATAGATTGTATTTGAGAAACATTACTATGATTTGTATGAGGGAAACTGGTGTTTAGCTGAGTAATAGGATTTCACCAAGGGGCCGTTTGGTTCAAGGTTTGTAATATTTCCAGCATGTTGTATATTTTATATTTGGAATGGCAAGTTTGTTACTAAATCAAGCCACTTGGGTTGGGAGGTTATTAAGAATTAGTATATTCTTATTAAAGGACTACTAATGATTCCCATTAAGTATGAAAATGAGAATACCTTCTAACTCATGATAATCTAGTATTCCTACCGTCTGGAAATCTACAATTCCACTATTTCAATAATACTTTTTACAATCACCCAACTTGAGTTGAATGGTAATAATTTGAATATTTTCAATAAAAAAAATAGCAGATTATTGGAATATTACAAACAGTGAACTAAACAGGCCCCAATGTTTTATCATCTAGTCTCATTTGCATTGGTTATAGGGATTAAAAAAATATATTCGAGATGAGGTTCTATGGTTTATATTCTTTGCTAATGGCAACTAGAATTTTTATGGAGGAAAAACAGTAAATAAAGGCCTTGGACTAAGTTGGTTTCAGTTAAAGTGTATGAAATACATTTAATAGATTGAGGCATCAAGATTGAATAGTACGGGGTTTCCTACAAAGACTAGAAGGTCAGAGTTCCAACTAGAATTATGAAGTATAGTTCTTCTGGATGTGTAGTGAAATCTTTACTGCAAGCTTGGTCATCAGATTGCTTAATTTGTTTTTGCAGATTGAGTGTGCTAAGATATGTGTTGTTCTTTTTGGAGACTCTAATGGAGATTGTCATTAGCTGAATCATAGGATAGATTAGCTGATGATATGACAGGAAAAAGAGGAATAAATACCAATTCTTAATGCGTAAGAAGATATCCAATAGCTGTAGCCAACTTTATATGTGAATTACCTGAGGTAAAGTTGATGTTTGATGATAGTTTCATGGTGGTGTTAGCATTATTGCATTAGTATGTCAAGTTGTTCCATGTTCAAATTGGTCAAGGTTCCAGCAGCTTTTAGGAACAACAAAGGCACTATAGGCTTGTCGGCAATTGCCTTTTGATAAACGAAATACTAGTAAAATATGATTTTTTAACTATTTATTCAGAAATTGTAGGAACATCTAACTCTTTCCAATTTTTCTGTAGTGTTCCAAAAGTGCGGCTTATGTTGGCGCTTGGGCTTCCATTTGGGCCATCAACCGCACCACATTTATAATATGTGGTGCAGTACATGGTCGAACTATGTGGCGCTCTTATCTTAATTGCTTGGTCATTAATATTTCATATTTTGTGGTATTATTTTTAACATATCTAATATTTATAAAATATAAATATTGATGAATATTTTTGTGTCCGTTAGATGTTATTATTCTATATTTTTAGAGTGTTGGTTTGGAGGTTGGCTACAAGTGGGTAAATGATAGTTTACTTATAAATTATTATTACTCATAAAAAGTTTAGCCAATTTATTACATATTTGTTTATTTCTATTTTAAAAAAGTATATTATTATAGTTTTTACATTTACATTTAATTTTTTATATTTTGAAAGCTGAACTGCATATGCGCCTGCGTATGCATTTGGATACCGCATATGTGCTCTATGGTGGGTCGACCGCCCGCGCACCACATACAGCTTTTTAGAACATTGTTTTTCAGTTTTAGTATTCTCAATGTGCCTTGAATATGTCAGTGATAAAATGACTCTTATATATTTTCATTGATATTTCAATACTATGCAGACCTATATAATTCTTTTTGGCTGGTTTTCTTCTCTGGAGATTTTTTTAGTTGGCTTGCTCTTGAGATGTACGAACCCATCTATTATTCAACATGGTAAATGATACTGTCAAACGGCCGTGGCACTTTTTGTTGCAACGGGCAGCTCTAACATGATTATGCTTTGCCCTGGAATTCTAATATCTAGATGTGCTTGTTCATTTGACAAGTTATTCTTAGTTCTTGTTAATTCTAGTCTGCAAGTATGTGATGCATATTTTATGCATTTTAGCAAGTGCTCACATGAGAGAGAATTCCTGAACTGGAATTTTGCAAGACAATGAATTGGACGGAGATCTTCCGATTTAATAAGTAGGCTCATGTAGCGCTTTTGAAGACAGCTTATTCAGGGTGGATTGGATCATTATCCTATTATTGCAAATTCAATTGCACGGCTCCTAATTTGAAGATGGCATGCAACTGATCCAGATAAAAACACTAGCTCTTAGGATTTACACATTTATTTTGACACCACTTACAATTTAGCGCTTGTAAGTGCCTGAATTTGGCAGCTCCTACTCAATTTGCTGGTATAGCGGAACTGTGATTGTATATATTGTTTGCCGGGTGAAAACTGCTGATTATGTTGTAGTTGGTGAAAAGACTTTTTTGAGTAGTGTCACGTGTCAGTGATTTAGTGCTCTTTATGTTGCTCTTAATTATTAATTGAATATAAGTGTGTTGATTGGTTTATTGCTTTGTATTCATGGCAGGATCCCACTTCGTCTGGGAAGCCAGTCCCGTCTCGGATGGAATTGCTTTGGAATCATCAGATGTTCTTGAGTAGCTCCAATTGTTTGCTCATTTAACAAAAGAACAAGTGTGGAGATGATATTCTGGAAATCGCATCCTGCTGAATTATTTCTTTTCTTCCAAAAGTTCCAGCTCAATTCTTAAATCTTCTTGTTTGTCTCCTTTCCCTTCCATTTGTTGTATTCTGTACTCCAGATCCTTATTTACAACCAAAAAGCCTAAACAAACTTTTCAAGCTTCTTGCAGATGTTTGTTTATTTGGTGATTTTCTTCTTCTTTTCGGTTGAAATAGGTTTTAAGTGCTCTTTATTGCTGGACTGTTCATAGCTAATTATGTTGGTTGTTTTTGTGAATGTTTTCTCGATCAGTTTGAAACGTTAGCTCGTATGTTTTTAAAGTACGTGAATCTAAGAGATCTCGCTATGAGATAGATGGTAAGTCATGTATACCGCCCCTTTGTAGTAGTACATCTGGTGCAGGGTTGATTACCTCAATTCTTTCGTCTGTGCAGATTCATATAGGAAATACTATGTTGGCATGTAAGGAGGTGGAATGCACCCGCAACACTAGCTGAATTAGTTTACTAGTATGTTGCGTTGCATGTGAGGAGGAGGTAGAACGCACCTGCAACACTATGCAACACTAGCTGATTTACTTCATTTCCTTACTTAGGTTAAAATATCAGATGTGAAGCATAATCCTATTTGGCGAAAAGGACAATAAAAATAAATTTTGGTGTCAAAGTAGGAGAAAGAAGGATTAAAGCTGCCATAAGTAATTAATTGGCTGGCTGGCTTGAGGTTTTCCTCCGAGTGGCGGTGTGGTGTCTCTGGTGAGATTTGTCTTTTCAATTGTTCGCTTGGATAAAAGATATAATAGTGTTGAATTGGTTGGGATAAAGAATTTGGCATGAGATAATAGAATCCTTTCGTAGCCAATGAAAATTGCTGTTGCGGATAATATTGCTAAGAGGATCTTTTAACTGGATTTCAGGTGATGACTGTTTGTGTTAATGTTTGTAGGGATGATAGTGGTATTTACACTGCTTCTCAATCATATAACATTGCCTACAATACATAAGCCTTAGAACTCTGCGTGCACTCTTGGCTAGGAGTAGAACTGATGAAGGGCATCGCAACTTCTTAAACATCACATTTCCACATTGGTACCTAAGATTGTACCGGATAGGATTAAAAAAAAAGGATTGGATAGGACTCGGATCAGGAACTAGATTGGATTCTTATAATCCAAAATTCAATGTTTGGTGCTTTTAGAATAACACGCAGGACGCAATTATTTAATAAAAATTTGAATTTAAAACTAAAGTCCAAACAGTTTAAATTAGAACTCAAAACAATTTTGACTTCACTTGAATTAAAATCTAAAATCAGATGTTTAATTAGAACTACCAATTGAATTCAAATTTGAATTGGAATTTGAATCTTGAATTTGAAATTGTAACTTAAATTTTCGTTTTAAATTGAATTAGAAATTCGCATTCAAATTTAAAATTTGAATTTGAATTTGAATTTAAAATATGAATTCAAATTTTGCTATCAATTTGATATTCAGAATCAAGATTCGAATATGAATTAAATTGAAAATCCAGATTCAAAATTTAAACTTGAATATGACATTTCAAAATTTGAATTTAAATTCAAAATCTCATGAACTTCAAATTGTAAATCTGAATTTTCATTTTGAATTCAATATCCGAATTTCAATTTGATACTCAAAAATTTGAATTTAAATTAAAGATTTCCATTCAAAATATGAATTAAATTTGAAATTCGAATTCGAACTCTAAATTCGAATTTCCAAATTAGAATTCAAAATCTAAAATCTGAACGAATTCGAAATTAAGCTCCAAGTCTAAATGTGAATTGGAAATTCAAATTTGAAATTTAAAATTTGAATTCCAAATCTTCGAATTCAAAATCAAAATTTGAATTCGAAATTCTAATCGAACTCTTATTTTGAATTTGAATCTCTTCAATTATAAATATAAATTTAAAATATGAATTTAAATTCAAGTTTAGATTGTATAATATAATTCACTATATATATTCTAACTATAAGTAAGGAGTCTCAGAACTTAATCCAATCCCTTCTAATCCCACCCTCCCATATGTGATTAATAGTCCCACATGGATGAAACTATTTGTCGGAGGAAATTAATTAGTCAAATACCAAACATACGGACTAAGGGCGACGTTTCGTTCAGAGGAAGAATCAAAATCCGAATAGGAATAAAAATAGACCGGAATCGAAAATAAAATTATAAAAATAATAATTATAAAAACGAAATTGGAATCGGAATCGTATCAAAATCGAAATTCAAAAAAATTACATTTTTATTATAATTTACATTTGTTATTCAAAATTTTAATCAAAATTTGAATTTAAATTTGAACTTACAATTTGAACTTACAATTCAAATTTAGGACAAAGTCAAAATTTAAATTTAAAACTATAAATTAAAACTTAAAAAAATATAAATTTATATTTTAAATTCAAATTTGAAATTATAATTTAATCTAATGATATAATATTTGAATTCAAATAATTATTAGTGGAAAAAAAATCTTTTCTTAATTACTCCGGAATTGACTCCCACTATGGAAGTGGGAGTCATTTTTGAGGGATTCGAATCCTCCGGAATGAGAATAAGAATGCTAATTTCTTAATTCAAACACTAACAATCGAAATGTTATTCGGATTTTTATTTTAGGTCCCAAATATTTCAAACCAAACATGCCCTAACAGTGGACCGGATTACGGGCCCGTTTGGTCTAACTATGGAGAGTAGCACTGTTGAAAAAAATACTAGATGAAATAGTGCGGTGCTGAAAAAAAAAGCGGTAGATTACTTGGTTGCTTTTTTATAAAAGTAATAGAACTGTTTAGTAAAAATTCTATTAAATTATTACAAATTAATAAAAAGTGTACTAAAAAATATACAAATTTAATTAAATGGTCCCATTAATTATTTTTTTACTAACATCCCCTTAATTTTTCATGCTTTAAAATTTAACAGAGTTTGTCAATTTGGTCAATTAAATTAACAATTTTGCTAAAGTTTTCAAAAATTCTATAAAAGTTATTGATTTTAATTATTTTTTATTAGAAAATAAATTAACACAATTAATGTATAATATTTAATAAAATTATTATATTCAATAATAATTTTTATTTAACTAATTATAAATTCAAAGTTCAAGATATATTAATGGAAAAAATTAAAGATAAAAACTAAATTAGGTAAAATTAACAAGAGAGACTATGAGAGAGAATTCAAAATCAACTTGAAATTAAAATTAAAATTTGAATTCAAAATCTGAAATCAAAATTAAAATTTAAACATCCTAAGAATGTTTCTATTAAAAAAAAGAAAAAAAGAAAGAGGAAAAAGAAAATTCCGCAGCACCAGAGATTACTTCACTTGTTTTACCAAGCTCTGTTAAGTCAAAAGCTGAGCTTGGGAAACAATTAATCCCGGCGTACTTGATAAACTAATAAGCTTGTCCGTAAAAGAATTGGCAACGCTGGTCGTAGACCAATGCCTTCTCCAAGATTTCCTACCCTAGTTGTGAAGAAATTTGTGTAGCTAGGGCTACGCACCGCACTATAGCATTCACGTATGAAAAAGTATATATACACATGTTGCGACCGCAAATCCCCTGTTCCGAAGGGATTTTTCCATTTGGAAATAGGAACACAAGTTTGCCTACGACTCTCTCTCTCTCTCTCTCTCTCTCTCTCTCTCTCTCTCTCTTTTTCTCTCTCACTCTTTCTCAAGAAAAAAAAAGAAAAAAGAAAAAAGAAAAAAGAAAAAAGAAAAAAAGAAATCAGAACGCAAGTAACAGCAGCTGCATAGAATTATATGTAGTTTTCTGTTCTCCAAAATGTGCACGATCATAACAGCCTGCTGAAAAATTTATTCTTAAGTTTGCTCCATGATTAATAATGCATGGTAAACCTAACCTTCGCTATATGAGTACGTCTCCTACGCTTTCGAAAGTAGGAAGGCCTCCGTGCTTGTAAGTTGTCTTCGATGATAGGACATCCGGTTCGACGATCGGCTCCGTTAGACATGATCTACGCTATTAGAACTATTTAGAAACTAAATTTCATAATTTTTCGACATCATTTACCAAGTGATCAAAGGGTTCCAAAGATGACTATTTTAATGGCCGATGTGACACGTTTGTAAGTTCAACGATGTAGAACAATTCAAATTACATGAAATTTTAATAGAAAATTCTACTTAACATTAAGACAAGATCAATACTTTCGATTCGAAATTTGAGTCTTTTATCACTGTTTTTTGTGAGGTTTTTATTTTCAGCCGTTCATTTTGAGACCACTCGTTCACTATGCAAACGAAGTCAAAAAAATTATAAAATTTGATTTCTAAATAGTTATACTAGTGTAGATCATGTCTAACAGAACCGATCACCGAATAGGATGTCCCATCATTGAAAATAACTTACAAGCACGGAGGCCTCCGTACTTTCGAAAGCGTAGGAGCCTAGCTCTATATATGTATATATAGAATCCAACTACTATCCTTTTAGGAGGACGGAGGCTTTCGTCTTCCTAAGTCGTTTTAGATGATAGAGATTTCGAATCGATGATCAGAACCGTTGAAGTTGATCTAGAGTATATGAAGCGTCTAGGAACTAAATTTCATAAATTTTAAAAATCGTTACCATGTCCATCGAAGAGTCAAAAAATGAACGATAAAAAATGAATAACCTTGTAAAAATAGATGTTAGACTTTCTCAATTTTATCAAACGCTATCTAAATAGTATAAAATAATTTTCTATCAAAAATTTAAGTGGTTTGGATTGTTCTACACTGTTAAACAAGCAAACGGCTCATATAGGCCGTCAAAAACTGTCGATTTTGTGATCCTTTGATCACTACGTAAATAATTTTTAAAATTTAGTTTCTAGACACTTTAAATACTCTGGATCAACTTTAACGGTTCTGATCATCAATTTGGAATCTCTATCATCTAAAACGACTTAGGAGGACGAAAGCCTCCGTCCTCCTAAAAGGATAGTAGCTGGACTATATATATATATATATATATATATATATATATATATATATATATATATATATATATATGAGTCCGGCTACTATACTCTTATGAGTATACCCCTTTATATTCATAAATTTTCGGCCGTTAGATCTACTCTTTTGACCATTTTTATCCGTTAGATCATACTATTCAACCAACTACCCACTTACCCCTAGAGGACCACTATTATCCTAACCGCACATCTCTTCATCCAATGACCGAAAATTTATGAGTACAAAGTGATCTATACTCATAAGAGTATAGTAGCCCTAGCCTTTATATATATATATATATATATATATATATATATATAGTCCGGCTACTATACTCCTATGAGTACGATCGCCTTCATACTCATAAATCGTTTTCGATAATAGAGCTTTCGAATCGATGATCTATATCGTTAGTCATAATTTAGAGTAATTTAAACTTTTAGAAATTAAATCTCTCTCTATTTTTTAGAGTAGCATAATTTTTTTTTTCTGTAATAAAATATAATTGCCGTAGATTTGTGGTAACTATAATAGTTTCACACAAGATATGATCGATTAATTATCTGAGTACAATCAGAAATTAATGTCAACAGGACACATGACTCTGAGACGTGACATGATATGGTTAAAATAACTTTACAAAAGCTTAAAATCAAATTGTGGACTTTTATGGATAATTTCAAAATTTTCAGACTAACCCAATCCAAAATAATTCGCCAGCTGAGACATCCGCTTATTGACTCGACCTATTCGGCAGCTACAATTTTCAACATTGAATTTATGTCATTAATGAGCCTCCAATGTCTTCCTAAGAGTTGTTAGTCTTTCTATTTTCATGAATAATATTACCCATAAACAAAGCAAAAGAAGGTCACATCATCCCAATGGGACAAGTGTTATTATTATTATATAGTAAAGCAAGAGTATCTTTAGAAGTGAATTGGACCATTTATTTCTGTGCCACTTCACGCAACGAGGAATTCGCTAAATATGTTTCTTGACTATTTACATTTTTTTTGATTTTTTTGCATAAAAAATTTATTAGTTTTGAACTTTTGTAAAATTGGATCATCTTTTTCGATTTTACAGATTCGGTCTGAATTTTTAATAAACTGACCAAAATATCCTTATTATTTTTTCTCTCTCCTCTTTTTTTTCTCTCGTTCTTTTTTTTCTCTCTCTAAAGAAAGCAACGGAGGCGGAGGCAGCCCGCATTGCTCTGCCCCTCACGCCCTCGCACCCTCGCCCTCCTCGTCTCCGACCCCGCCGAGGCAGTGTCGCGTCGCGACTCTTTTTTTTTTTTTCCCTCTCCGACCCTCCTCCACCCGCCGTCCCCGCCGCCACCGCCGGCGACGAAGAAGAAGTGCTTCTTGGGGTCGAGAAGCACGCCAGCGAGAGAGCGAAAAAAATATAGTTACACTCCGGCGATAGTGGTGGGTCGTGAAAAAAAAATTTATAGAGAGAAAAAAAATAAGAATAAAAAAAATAAGAATAAAAAAAATAAGAATAAAAAAAAATATTTTTTCCTACAGGAAAAGCCAAAAATCATAAAAAAGGAAGAAAATGATGAAATTACACTGTTAAAATAAATTTACACTATTTTAAAATTTTTTTGCACTGTTTTAATGAATGTTGTACTATTTAAGAGAGAAATCACACTCTTTTAGAATAAAATTTACACTCTTTAGACAAAGTTGCACTATTTAGAAGAATTTTGCACTATTTCTTTTTCTTCCTCTTCTTCTTCCTTCTTCCTCCACTCTCTCTCTCTTTCCTCACACTCCTACGGTGGAGGACGTGGGTGATGGGCCGGTTCGTGGGGTCCGACTCGGCGAAGGGGTTCTCCATGGCGTAGCTGACCCCGGCCTGTGCGGCGAGGTGGAGGACGTGGGTGAAGCGCGCGGCGGCGAAGAGCCGCGCGAGGAGCGCCGCGTCGGTGACATCGCCCTCGACGACGAAGACGCCATAGTTGTCGAGGAGGGCGCCGCGGGCCCGCTTCAGGGAGGGGTCATAGTAGGGGCTGAAGTTGTCGACGCCGACGACGACCCCGTCGCCTAGCTGGCGGAGGGTGAGTGCCGCGTGCGAGCCGACGAAGCCTGCAGCGCCGGTCACGAGCACGGAGAGCCCGCGCGCGCTGCGGTGGCGCAGGGGGCGCGGCGAGGGTGGGGGGGGCGGGGGCACAGGGGGGCGGGAGCAAGAGCCCGCGCGGGCGCACGGGGCGCTGGCGCAGGGGCGCGCAGGGGGCGGGGGCGCGGGGGCGCAGGCGCACGTGGGCCTCTTCCCGGTCCGGCGCACTTGCCAGACCGGGCTCGACCGGCCCACGTGCACCCCGGCTCGCCCGGGGCTCGCAGCTCACCGCCGCGCCGCTGCCAACTCGTCGCGCGTGTTGTTGCGCGAGCATGGCGCGCTGCTCGTCTTGCGGCCCAGCGGTGCCGGCGCCGCCGCGGCGGTGCCAACGCCATCGGGTTCGGGTTCGGGTTCAGGGGTGGGGTGGAGGAGGTGGAGGGGGAGGAGGACGCCATGCCGACCATCCAGAACTCGAACTCCGGCGACGCCGACGACGACAATGCCGCGTTGCTGTTGCTCCTCCTCAAATTACATCAAAGAGGGAAGGAGGAGGAAGAAGAACAAGAAGAAAAAGAGAAAAAAGAGGTGAAAATGAAATAGTGCAATTTTTTTTTAAAGAGTGCAATTTTGACCTAAAGAGTGTAAAACCCATTTCAAAAGAGTGTAATTTCTATCTCAAATTGTGCAATTTTTATTAAAACAGTGCAATTTTTTTTTTAAAACGGTGTAATTTTATTTTAATGGTGTAATTTCATCATTTTCTTCATTCTTCTATATTTTTTGATCTTTTCTGTAGGAAAAAAAATATTTTTTATTTTTATTTTTTATTATTCTTATTTTTTTCTCTATAGTTTTTTTTTGGTCACCACGAACCACCGCGACGTCGTCGGAGGCGAGCTCGCCGCCTCCGACGACGTCGCAGCGTTTCGACGCGCGGTGGAGGAGGAGAGCCTGCGCCGCGACGTCGCCGTGCCCTAGTGGAGAAGGAGGGTCGCGGCGCGGCCTCAGCAGGGACGGAGGCGAGGAGGGCGGGGGTGCATGGGCGAGGGCGAGGGCGAGGGCGAGGGCGAGGGCGTGCGGGGAAGAGGCGAGGCTGGGTGTTTCTGCCTCCGCCCGTGCCTACGCCTCCGCTGGTTTCTTTAGAGAGAGAAAAAAAGAACGAGAGAAAAAAAGGAGAGAGAAAAAGTAATAAGGGTATTTTGGTCAATTTGCTGAAAATCCAGACCGAATCTGTAAAATCGAAAAAGATGACCCAATTTTGCGAAAGCCAAAACTAGTGGATTTTTTATGCAAAGAGGCCCATTTTTTTTAAATTAAAATTTTCTATTTTTGAAAATATTTTTTTAGTATTTAAGCCGTCTCAAAACGACACTGTTGTGAGATGTATGCTCTAGAAGCCAATCAGGTGACACATGTATTATGTTTAGAATATAAATTTATATTTAATTTTAAATATTATGAATAAATTTGAATTTGAATTTTTATTCATATTATGTATGTGTCCATGAATCGTCCAAGAAATTAATAAAATAATGACACATATTTTCAAGAGTTGAGAATTTGAGACAAGTGTTATTGATGGTTAATTCCTAAATGCTCCCGATCGATGGATCATCAAGGGAACGGTGATTGATCCGGTGAGATTGGTGCACAGATCGCTTTCCTTTTTGGGTAGACGAGTCTCGAGTCAACAGTGTGGGGACACTGGAGGGAATGTGCAGGTGGTTGTTAGAGAACAAGAGTACCGAGCGTGACCGACGCGAGAAGTTACTTGGATGTCTACTCATTCGTCAGTGACTTACTCAATGTTGCAGTAGTGTGACTGGTCCTTTGACCTGCGGTGTCTCGGCTATTCATAATGAGGTCACTGTAGTTTCGGCTATTCATAATGAGGTCACTGTAGTTTGACTGTATATACACTTGGTTTCTAGCCATTCGGGTTCTTGCAGTGCATATTGGTTGCAGTAGGTTCGTTGTAGGAATATGGTATGCACCTATATGGAATCTATCTCTTTTGGTAGATAGGGGCATTAGTCTTATATGATTTATGAGATCGAGTTTAGAAGATCTTGGCCAGGGCAGAGTTAATAGCGGAAAGGATTTTCGATATTAGAAACTTGAGTCGAATAAATTTGACATATGACAGACAATGGGGTTTGACGAGCTATTCCATGACCTCCGTCTAGTCGGAACTCTTGATAAAAGGACTGTAACACACGGTAACTGCACCTAAAGGTTCAGTATTCCATTCTACTGGAATGCGACTACATGCTGTTAGGCGTCACGATAGATTATGAGACTCATGAGAGTTATCTGGATGATAAATAATTCTCATTGGGCTGAGTTGGAGTTGTTCCGACCCACTGAAAGGAGTTTCAGTGATATTATTGATAGTGATCAGAATATATCTCACTACCAGATAGAATGGAACCTATGGGGTCACACACATAAGAGGTTGTGACTCATCGGATAGCTAGATAGCGATTTTTGAATCGCCGGAGGACCTAATTGTCAATATATTAATAATTGGACTAATTTGTAATTATTACAAATTAGTCCAATTAAAATACAAATGTTGAAAGAGAGGACTTACTAATAGTTAGTAAGTTGTGAGAGGACTTATGTGCAAATGTTGTATTATTAATTTGATTTGATCAAATTAGGATTGAGTTCAAGTCGATTTAAATTATGATTTAATCGATTGAACCAATTAAGGATAAGATAAAATTAAATCTAGATTTTTTCTTATTCTTAATGATTAAATATTATTATAAAAGAAATTATATCCCTCTATATAAGATATAGGAGTTTTTAGAAAATCCTAGCCGTCATCTCTCTCCTTCTCTCTCTTCTTTTCTTCGATCCTCTAGAAAGAAAGACCCCTGTGAGGACATCGATCATATCAGGAATCTCATATGGATACCTATAGAGGTCGGACGCTTGTGCGGCTTCAAGAGAACCAATTTCACGATCATCAGACCGATGAAAATCTACCCGCACAATGGTGAAGATTAGATCTTCTTTTTTCTCCTTTAATCTTAAACAACACGAGGGATCTTGTTTGCGTGATTTTTGAGATCGGATCTCGAGTTTTTAAAAATCAAATTTATTTGATTTTCTTTTTCCACTGCGCTAATTCGCACGCAATTTCTAGCAACTTCTTAATTGCTAGTATAAAGTGATTTCAAATCACCTCATCACCAAAGAAATGATGTCATAAAATCTCGAAGTTTGGTTAGCAGGAAGTTTAAATAGCTTAAATCACATTTTATGGTATTGGTCATTAATTCAAATGACTGCGGTTGAAAATACCAAGTAAATAGTGTAAATCAGGTTTAATAGTATCGATAATCAATTTCAATGCCTTATAACTAGAAACGATGCAGAAGTAAATGGTCTAATTTACTTTTAAAAGTACTATATTGTAACTCACACATGGTACCAATAATCAATTCTGATGTCTCGTCGTTGGAAATAATGTAGAAGTAAATGGTCTACTTTACTTTTATAAGTATTATATTTTAACTCTATGTTTGTGTGTATGTAAGAGTCCGGCTACTATATTATTATGAGTACAATCGCCTTCGCACTGACAATCCATTTTCGATGATAGAGTTTCCGAATCGATGATCAATGTCGTTAAATATAATTTAGAGCATTTATATATTTTAAAAATAAAATTTTATAATTTTTTGACATTATATACCTTGCGATCAAAAGGCCTAAAAAGTTAATAATTTTAAGAGCCCGTATAATGTGATTCCTAATTTAACGGTGTAGAAGAACTAGAATCAGTTGAATTTTTAACAAAAAAATTTATTCATTATCTAGATCAAGATTGATAACTCCGATCTTGAATTTAACAATCCGATCTTTTATTTTAAGAAGGTCATTTGATTTTGACCGTTCATTTTATATCCGCTTGATGGACTTAATTATAAAATCAAACTATTATAACATTCGCTTTCTAAATACTTCAAATATTCTAAATCATATTTAACGGTATGAGTAGTCAATTCGGAAGCTTTATCATTAAAAATAACTTATGAGTATGAATAGTAGATGAATAGTTCTATATGTGCGCGTGTGACGGTGAGTGTGTGTGTGTGTGTATATTTATATACATATATAGTCCGAGTATGGTGCTTCCGGAAATATAAAGGAGTTAGTGCTTTCGACTTTTTTAACCCTTGATCAACCCTTTGACCATTTCTTGCCCTTGGATTAATATTAATCCTCTAGGGGGACCACTAAACCTTAGGAGGGGACCACTAAACCCTAGGGGACCACTATCATCCCACCTCTACAATCCTTGATCAAAGGGGCAAATAGTCGGAAGCACCAACTTCTTTATGCTTACAGAAGCAAGTGGAAATAAAAATAGTATGAAATACTATTGTTATTGAAATTAGAGGAGTAAAAGAGAACTGAAATAATTTGTGGTGAAATTGAAAAAAAAAAGATTTGGTATTTTTTATCAGAACAGGGCTTATACTGCAGCTGAAAAATTAACAGTGGTGAAATTTTTTGAAAATTTGGAAATTTGTCGAAACTATTTTTCTGAGGTTGGATTTAAAGTTTCATGTCATTTGGATACCCGAGCAGTGAAAATAGAGCCTAACTGTAATCTGCTAAAGATTTTAGTCGGTAGAGCTTTTGGTGATCTAAAATGATTCAAAATTGAAAAGTTAAGATTACTCCTTTTGATTAACTTTATTTGAGTTTACCTGTCAAATTTGAGCACAAACAGATATTCAGAAGGGCCCCAATTAGACGTATCAGATTAGAATTGGACTAAAGTGAGAAACTTGAATGGTTGGGGGCCTTTTAGCATATTATTACCTTAGTGAAATTCCACTAAGTTGCAAGGAAGGCTCTTGAAGCTCCTCTCCTTCAACCTGTACGCAAGAGAGAGAGGAAAAGGAAAGAATGGGAAAAGAGGGAAAAGAGAAGAAGAAGAAAAAAATAAAGAGAGATTTCTTGGGTCGTTTGATGAGCCGATCGAGCCCCCGTCCGCGTTGGATATTTTCGGCACTTAGTTACGAGGTTAGTATTTTATTATTATAATTTCGAATTGGATTTTTGGTGAATTCTTAATAATGAATGTTAGAAGAGGTGGTTTTGATGAGTTTTGTGAAAATTGAAGTTTAGAAATGGATCTATATGTGATTTAGGAGTCGATTTCGCGTAATTTTCGTCGACGGAGTTTTCGAGCAGGTTTTGATGGTGGTGGCTGCCATATGAACAGGGAGGGGAGGCAGCGGAACATCTTGTCACTCCGATGACCATTTTTATCCTTGATTTCGCAGCCGAGGTGGGTTCTATGTCGCCGAAAACGGTGAACTTCCCTCTATGTCTATTTAGCATATAGAGGTATGTATATAAGTTGTATATGTGTACAGGTTAACATGTTTTGAGATTGTGATGGCACTAGAGGTAAGTGAAAAGTAAAAGAAAAATGACATATTGCAGGATGGGTAGTAGATCATTTATATATCTATGGTGCATGTGTCGAAAAAGTGTGTGGTTATCTACGGGGGAAGAATTGTGCTCATTTGGAATTGAATAAAAGACATAGATAATGGAGTATATTCATGCGAATAGTGTTCATGTCGAGTTATATGTTCAATAGGTTGAATCGTCTTAGCATAGTGATTATCAATTGGTATATTCTTTTACATATATTACGTTAGGCTGAGAGAGGGCATTAGATATCATATGCATATGTAGTGAGAGATTTGATGTTCATGTGCATTATATATACTCTGATTCATGTGATAGAGTTGGATACGAATAGAGGGATGAAAATTATGACCATTGTAGATGATAGTTATATAAGCAATGGATTGCATATGGAAATTATGACAATTGCATATGATAATTATGACCATTACATATGATAGTTATCTAATTATATCAGCAATGATAATTATGACCAAGCATATGATAATTATATAAGCAATGCATGGTATTCTCTTAGCATGTTGTATCTCTAATAGTGCTTCATAGTATATGGATTAAATTAGACCGAAAAGGATCATGGACTATGCATGAACTCATAGTGAGTTATATATTGAATATTTACTTTGTGCATATTATGCTATATGTGGTAGATACCCTCGGTTAGCATGGCGATAATAGACAAGATTTGAGATATTGAGAGGTATATGATCATGCTACTGTGATATATGCATTAGTCGACATTCTTTGATTGTGTCGAGGGCATCAGATTAGTTTCTTGTGATCTTTTGATCATTGTATAGATCATAGCTTGCAGAGCCACATTGAGTTTAACAGAGTTACGTGCTATTAGACTCGGTAGGGGTCGCTCCTCTTCGAGTGCCGCTCCGGACGCTGGCCAGTTATAACAGAGATATGTGCCCTTGGGAAGACGACCCACCTGCGGGAGTGGTGTTCGGGCTGGGGGCATAGCCTACGTGTCGACGGTGCACCTGCGGTAGTGTGATCCGGGCACTAGGTGGGCGCAGGCTTGACCGGACCTATGAGTCGGTCGTTGCGATTGGGTACTATTCTTGTATTTATTTATGGGTATCAGTGTTGATGCATACTCTAGTCACTTCATCTCCTGTTCATTACATATTCAATCTAAGAGTTGGTCAGTGTATGATTGGGTCATAGTATGTTGATTAGGTTGCATGTGTATGAGTGGGTACTACCTTACATTTATTATTAAGACTCGAGTGGACGCATGACAATATTACTTTGTGTGATATTTTGTTTCTATTTAGCAGTAATAAAATTGATGCATATGTTAGACAGTTTTATCATCGCACATTACATGTATAGAGACATGACAGAGGGTATACTTATATAGAAGTATGATGAATAGCATGCATATCTAGAGGCATGATAGGTAGTAAAGTATATTTTGTCCATATTGTACTCTGTAGCATATTTGATAGTATACTTTTTTTTTTTTTCCTATTCTTGCCTCTAGTAGACCTAGTGGGAAGGTCGTGGTTGTCGCCGACCGTACCCACTGGGAACTACTAGTTAGTAGTTCTTACTCCCTCTTGTGGTTTCCTTTTCGGGATCTTCTGAGCTGGTAGTGGTTCGAGGTAAGGGGATTATGCCGTAGATAGCGACTGCTACCCATAACTTCCAGTTGTAGCGGAGCACCTAGCTAGATAGCTTTCAGATTATCTACTGTACATCTGGACTTTCAAGGCCAGGGTCTTTCATTTGGGTTATGCACTGTACATCAGAATTGGCGAGGCTAGGGTGTTTTATTTGTATATGTATATTCTGGAGTTGTGATTTAATGTACATTGATTTATAGTAGTTTTACTATTATTTACAGCGCTCTGATACATGTTGGATGCTCGTCGTAGATTGTGAAAATAGTTGGATGGATATGGGATTGGAATTTCTTTGCTACTATTTTAATTTGTTGACGCTTCGTTCGGACAGGAAAAACTCTGTCTGTTCGGCGGGTCTATCGACGTCGCAGTGGGCTTCTGCTGTGGAATCGGGGCATGACAGATTAAGGTGGTATCAGAGCTTAGGAATAAGTCAGTGGACCTAGGAAACTTTAGGATTTGGCAGACCCTAGGAATTAAGACGTGAGAGACGTGACTTTTTGGCAAAAGTAATTAATTGTGTCTTGTTGTGTTCCCAAATTGGATATTGGGGACTGATCGAGGAAGGTAATCCTTTCATTTCTTGGACAATTACGTTGGGCGGCCGACAACGTAATGTCGGGAATGAGGAAAAATGTTCCTCAAGAACTTTCGCTTAATTTGGTCATCTTTCATGTGCAACGGATCAACGTTGATCATTGGGTCAACCTAGATACGCGCGTGTTATCCCTCGAGTGACGATAATAAGGTACTTGATGGGACGAATGTTGCTAGTGTGATGCCCCAACTTCCCAGGGGGTCACCCATCCTAGGACTACTCCCGTCCTAGCACGCTTAACTCTCTCAACCTCTTCGGCCTAGCCACCGCCGAAAATGCTTAAGCCGGGTTGAGAGTTTAGCCCTATTATATCTCATATATAGGACTAATCTGGGGTCTCACAATCTCCCCCACTTTAAGCCCTGACGTCCTCGTTAGGCTCAGACTCACAAGTACCAGGCGATGTGAGACGTCTCGCTAGCCTGTCATTCAGACCCGGCTCAGCCGAGACCCATCTCACACTTCCGGCTGGTAATTGTCTCTGATACCAACTGTGATGCCCCAACTTCCCAGGGGGTCACCCATCCTAGGACTACTCCCGTCCTAGCACGCTTAACTCTCTCAACCTCTTCGGCCTAGCCACCGCCGAAAATGCTTAAGCCGGGTTGAGAGTTTAGCCCTATTATATCTCATATATAGGACTAATCTGGAGTCTCGCAATCTACTTAATCTGTCACGCCCCGGGTTACCTCTTCCCAGGCGCATGACCAGATCCGCCGCATACACAGTATCTCTACCGTGTACACGAAGCGATACAACATCCACAACAAACACACAGAGCTAAAGGTATCAACAGAGCTGCTATATAATATATCAAAAGATCACTGTACATACATCATCCATAACTCTCATAAATAACTCACATATACAACACTGATGTCTCAGTCATACTGTATGTACAGACTCAACCATCTAACCAAAAATGGGTATACCTCTAGCCAAGTATCCGGGGAATAGCTCTACCCGACGGTCTCCTTTCCGCGCTCAGTATGCACAACTGGGGAAGAAGACTCTGCAAAAAGATGTCACCAATGGGTGTGAGAACTACTATCAATCAAGTAGTCCTCAGTGGGTACCGCCACCAGCCTCAGCGGTCTGCCCACTAAGTCCTCAATCTCAAGAGATATGTATAGAGCAATAAAAGAGTAGGAGATATACTACCACTACTATGCACAAAGCTCAACTGTCAGTATGAAATACCAATGAACTGAATATACCAAATGAGGACTATCATACACAATACAATACCTGCGAACCAGCTAGTACAGGAACCCCATCTGTACCTAGCTCTCGCCATATAATACCTCACAATACCATACCTGCGGCCTGATCACGCTCAACCCTACAGGGAGCTGCTCAACCCTCCAGGGAGCCGACTAGTACAGGAAGCCCGTCTGTAACTAGCCCCTCGTACAACCCTCTGTACGGAACATGCCAACTCTAGAGTGGTACTCGTGGGAGCGACCCAACCGAGCAAAGTACAACCATAGTATACGCCAAGCACCCGCAGGTATATGATCGACACGACTGGGTCAACAAAGGATCATGTGCCCTCGGCACCTCAAAGGATAGTCAACAAGTAAGACCCAATCCACTGTGCCCTTGGCACCACAAAGGATAATCAACAAGTGTGACCCAATCAATGCTCTCACAAAGAATCACGTGCCCTTGGCACAATCAATGCTCCAGTGCTCACAATCCATCTCGACTCTACCACAAGGAGGAGGTACAACAACATAGCACGAGCCACAATATGATCACCTACACTACATGTACAACAACCGGTACAAGGAATCAACAGAATAGGTGTAGGTCCAATCATGCAACAAGGATACAAAGAAATGCATGCTCATATATATATCATTAGCACATCTAAGATCATAACATGCTCATGCGGTCTATAGATCAGTCTCAACCTAACATGGCATTTCTAACATAATCTTAGCATGGCATACTATCATAATCCCAATAACATAATCCAATATCCACATATCATAATCCAATCATGCTAACATAATCCAAACACATCATATCATATTATGCTAACATGAGATAAAACACGTAAGAGGAAGTCCACTGAATCTGGCAAACATCAACCCACCTCACAAGCTAATCCAACCACGGTGGGGAAAGGACAATATCCTCAGATCCAACCCTCCAGGATAACGAACTCCGGCAGCACTCCGATCTGTCAAAACCTCCAAGGAAACTGCTATCTCCAGCAGAATAACAGCTCAGCACCAGATCAGATCAGCAGGATAGAGGAGAACAAGCTAGATCACAAACTAATGCCAACTCATGGCCCTTACTCTAGCTTTCTCTCTCTAGAAACGAAATCACGAAGTGGAAATAACCCCAAAAACCATAAGGGCTCACCTATTTATAGGCTGCCAAAAGTCCACATTCGGGCGCCCACTTCCCAACTTCCGGGCGTCCGGAAACCCTGCCGTACAGGTGTCGTCGTGCGGTCAAGCAGTCGGTCGGCGGTCAGCAGGCGGTGGGGCGGCGTGTCTCCGGCGATCGACACGTGTCCTGCGTCGCGACACGTGGCTCTCCACGTCACAACTCAATTCGGATCCTCAATCCGGGCGTCCAGATCCTGCGCCCAGATCCTCAACTCGTCGGCCACAACCGGATCGTCCACAAAGTGCAACAGGGTCCACATCGTTCGGGCGTCCGCTTCGCCACTTCCGGGCGCCCGAATCCCTCAAAGTCCGCAAACCCTAAATCTCAAAAATTTCCGAGTACTACAGCTAGGGACTAGACAGCCTTAGATTTCTATGAGTTACGTATCACTAAGAGAACAAGGCCTCCCGTGGTGGCCAAAATGCATCATTTGTAGGAGCCAATGCGTGTGCTGATTCGGTAAGATTAGAAGCCGTGGAGATCTGATAATGCTCGTCTTGGAGGATATGGTTTCATTTGTTACAACTATATTGGGGTAGGCAGAGTATCATAGAGATGATAGCCTCGTTCTTCCAAGATAGGGAGAAATGTGATATGGCTCATAGAAGTAGGCCAGTTCAAGTTGATGAGCAAGTATAAAGTGTTTACACCTTATGTGGAATGTATTGGTGGATAACCTCCTATGAGATTATAAGTTTGGTAGACTAACTGGTTGATTAGCTTAATTGTAACATCAATGAGATATATAAATGTAGCGCCTCATTTGGGTTATATTAAAGAGTATCGACAATCGGAGAATAGAAATATTTAGTATGCAATTGATGATGCATAAGGTATTACTGGAGTAAATCTGTCAATCCTTACCGTTATGATCACGGCATGGAAGATCTTGCCAGGAGATCTAAAGGTTGGATTGACCTGTTAGCATGAATCTGAATCTAGGTCAATCTTGAAAAAGATCTAAGAAAGAGAGAAGGGATGTTTTTAAAGTAGTTTAATCTCTCCTTTGTTCTTAGTTTTCTTGGAATACTAGTATGTATTATGGCTAGCCATTAAACTTCATATAATTTGGTTGTGTGCCAGAAGGCATTAGGGTTTTACCCTCTTGTATGGACATAGGACAAGTGATTAGGGCATGTAGTGACATATGGTATTTAGCCTAGGATAGAACTTAAGATGTGGAAATAGTGGTATTGTACCTAAATTGGGTCATACAGTGAAACTAGGTGATATGAAAACTCTAGGTTGAACATAAGCTAAGGGTTCTTGGATGTGTGATGGATAGATGCAATTGTCCCTAAAGTTTGAACTTGGGGTGTCGTGACAAGTTATATCGTGACCTTCCGGAAGTGTCCATTTGGAGTGATGATTCTTTCGACTCCGTATGTGGTACTTGGAATAGTGCAATTTCTTTCAGCCCTCCATGAGGTGTAGTGTGAAATGGAACTAGTCAAACTATGGTTAGAAATATGAGGTTTTCCACGATTGATGGATTGTTAGCTGTTCATTAGAGTTGAACCTAGCACTAAGTGTGGAATGACTCATGAAGAGTCCAGTGGCAAGTAGTGACAGAGAGAGTATAGTAGTTCTATGTGAGACATGATAACAAGGGATAGGTTATGGTAGTTCAGAGAATCTTCTTTTTGAGAAGACGATTTTTAAAATACTTGTTAGGTGATTGGTGAACGACGGATGTAAGACCTTCATGGGTATAGTATGTAAGATAGGGGGTGCCCTAGGATCTATCTAGAGTATATCAATCACCTAGAGGGGGGTGAATAGGTGTATAAACAAAAATCACAAATCTCAATGCAATAAAGTAATGCGGAAAATAAAATCAGCACACCGAGATTTACGTGGGAAACTCCACCTTGGAGAAAAACCCACGGGACCAACACGCGAAAAACAATCCACTAAGAATAAAGAATTACAAGGTGATTACCGACTCCACGGACTTAACCTTTCCTTTATCTTCTCTGGATCTCGCGCACACCACGGCTGTCCACGCCTCACGTCTGAATCCACAGACGCCACGCCTCGAATCCACGAAATGCCTCACTTCGAATCCACGAAGCCTTCACGATCCCAATCCACGAACCGCCTTGAACACGTCGAATCCACGACGCCGATAGGAACAGGAACTCAGGTTTATACTGGTGATTCCTTGCTTATAATTTCATTAAGAACCAGAAGAAAAAGTTCTAAGAAAGAGAGAGATCAATTCGACATATGAAATCGAAATTAAAACTATCTCGAATTGATCTCGGAGGCTATTTTGTGGAAAAAGGTTTAGAACGAAAATCCTAGCCTCTAAGGTTTCTCTCTCACGAATTCTGAGTTGTTCAAAGTCAAAGAGAACCCCCATATGTTATTTATAGGTGTTGGAATCAATTAGAGTCGGATTAAGACGAAACATACAAAATCTGGCACTGTATACCGGTATACGAAGGCAGATACCGGAATGCCATGACGGAACAGAAACATTACGCAACGGTATTCCGGTACTAATCGCTTCTGTACCGGTATACTTTGAATCAGTACCGGTACTAAGTTGACATACCGGTATACAGTTCAAAAACCAGTTTTTAACAATTTGTTTTGAGGAACTTCAACTTGGATTCCGGAATACAATTGTAAAAATCAATTTTTTCAAAACGGAAAAACTTTAGACTCCGGAAATCAAAATAAAGAGTTTTAACAAAGAAACTAAAGTTCGCAAAAACTCGTCTAATCCAATTTTAAACATAAACATGATTCCAATACCATAAGTAACTATGAATCACTATATAAACAGCAAATCTTACCTTCACGTCGTGATTCACCCTGTGAGTCGATGATACACTATTCTTGAAGTCTCGGATTCTTCAACATGTTCAAGTAGCACTTGACCTTCAAGACTCCGACTCAACAGCTCACGAAATGTGCCAATACAAAATCCGTAACAATCTCCCCCTTTGGCAATTTCGTGACAAAACCTAAAATACAAGATTCTACCCGAACCAGAATAAATGAAATTCATTGCCATCACCAAAACAATGAACTGCACGCGTGTATGATCCAAAAATTTAAAGCCAAAATTACAAATGATCAACTCCTAAGACAAACTCTATGACTTAGGATTTGGAGTCTTGAAGTCTTAAGAGAAATTCCTGCAAAACAACTTCAGACAAAAATAAGTAGAACAAGTAAGTTAAGTTTAAAGACTCACCCTTCGTGTATGATCAATAAATTCGTCATCTCGCGCCAAATGTCATCATCTTCGCAAAATTTCTCTCCCCCTTTGTATGATACGTCTTCATCTCTCCCTTTTTGCATTTCTCTCCCCCTTTATATGGTACGTATAAGTTTAAAAACTTAAATCTCTCTCTCCCCCTTTTTGTCAAAAATTGCCAACAAAACATAAAGAGATAACAATAAAAACCAACTAAGAGAGTAGAGTTAGTTCATAGTTACACGTTCAAAATAGAGAGATAGTATCTAAAGCAAGCAGAAAACTAAAAGCAAACATAGCATAATGACAAGGAAAAGCGAAAACAAAATAAGCAGTAGAAAACATCACTCCCCGTCGTCACTGTCATTATCACCACTTTCTTCTTCTTCACCTTCAGTACCATGAAGTTGCTGCTCAAAAGAGGAAGGAGCAGGTGGATGTGAAGAACTTGGACCAGCACCGCCGGCAACATCATCATGTCGGCAACCAAGTATCTCCAAAATTTTCTTCACGCCATCCTCTAAATTCTTGAGTCTGTCCTCCAATGCTCGGAAGCCCCGTTCAACTCGCTTCTTGAAGGACCTAACTTCATGACGAAGAGATACCTCGGGAACTGCTCCCCCTGAGCTAGATGACCCACCACGCTCAGCAGGACGGGCTGCGGTACTCAGAGTAGTAGTAGAATAACCCTTGACTTGCTGAAAAGTCTTCAAGGTACTAATTGACTTAGCCAGGGTAACTCCATCAATAGGTCCCAAGCCGTAGTCAAACTTGTTACAAGAAAGATCTACTCCATGTGCCTCCAGAATACATGTGATCAGGATAGGAAATGGAAGAAGCTCACGACGCTCTGATGCATGAATCACATTTGCCATACACTGCCACATCAGAAATGGAATGTTGATGTTGAGTCCATGCGCATGCTCTGGATGACCAAGTAAAAAGAGAAGCACTAGTCGGTCCCACCGGATGCGTTTTGTGCCAACAGTTGGCACAATGTTGTAGCAGACTATCAAGGAAAGAATGTGATACTCGGGCTTCAATTCCCTTGATTCCACAAACAGATGGTTGGTATATGTGCCCGGTTTACATAGGGCATCTGTCATGATGTAGTACCCCTGGGGCCTAACTGACGGAATGACTGTAGTATCCTAGACTGTTCGACGCTTCTGGAGAAGGTCGAGACAAGTCGGAGTCGTTTCGGCGTTAAATAGACGCGAAAACGGACTCGGAGCGCCGAAGCAAGCCAAAATTGAAGTTTTGGGCTTTTGAACTTTAGGGCGCCCGGAAGTCTTATTTTGGGCGCCCAGATGTGCAGCGCTCATTTTTGAAAACTGCTAAGTCATTTCGGATCTATGTTTCGGGCGCCCGGAAAGTGAGTCCGGAAATCCTACCTCGTGAGTATCGATCTGCTTGACACGTGTTGGGTGGTTGGTGAGATCCGCCGGACCAGGTTAGGGCACACCGGACCGCGGCGGAGAGTCCGATGCTCGAGTTGGTGCAGGCTGAAGAACCGGGCGCCCACTTCATGAGTTTCGGGCGCCCGAATGTGTGGATTTTCTGCTGAGGACAGGTTAGTTGTAATTCTGTTCTTGAGGCTCATTGCACCGAAACTAGTGGTCTATAAAAGAAGTGGACGACCTCCCCTGAGGCTCTTTTCTCCCCTCTTCAAGGTGAACTCGGATCTTGCAAGGGAAACCCTCTCTTCTCTCCCAATTTCATCTTCCTCCATTGATGATCTTGGTTTCCTGCTAAAACTGCAACGTCGACCTGGGGTGTTCGTGCTCGTGTGCAGTGTAGGAGTGTCCAAATCCAACGAAACGTGGTTTGTTGGATAGAGGACTCGCAGAGGAAGAAGTGGAATCCTTCCAATTGCGATTTGGACAGGTATGTAAGCTACAGTTGATGTTTCACTTGACCCCTTGTGTTCTTGAGCTGAAACTTGGGTTTTTTCCTTTGATCTTTGGATCCAATCTCTTGGGAGCTGGATTTTCGAAGTGAAGAGTGATCCTTCCACTTTCCTTGCTGGTTTGGAGGTTCTTCCCACCTGAATTGAGGATTCAAAGGTGAGTTCTAGCTCAGATTTTGAGTAATTGCTTAAGTGCTGAATTTTTGGGTCATTGATGGAATTTCTTGGATTTTTAGATCCAGATCTTTGTGAGGATCTTTGGAGAGGTTTTGGATTGTTCCATCACTGTTTTTGTGAGGTTTGTGACCTCTTTCTATGAGCTAGATTCGTTGGAATCCCTGAATTCTTGCTGTTTTAGAGATTTACTTAAGTGCTGGAACTTCTGGATCCATGTGCAGGAGGGTCCAGATGTTGATCTGATTTAGTGTTTAGGCTTTTTGGACATCGAGCTCCGTTTTGGTTGAAATTTGGAGGGTTTGTTCTTGAACCTCTGCTGGTGAGTTGAGCCAAATTTCACTGCATTTGGACTTAGGATTTGGATTTTTTCGCATGTTGAATACATGTGGGTTGTGCTGCCAGGCTGCAGTTCTGGGCTGATGTTCTGGGCGCCCAGAACAGTGAGCAGGTGGGTCCGAATCTCGAGGTTGCAGATTTGAGCTCGATTTCAGCCGGTGTTGCTTGGAGGCCTTCCACTCGACTCCTAGCCGTTGTTGGATAGCTTTCGAGGTGGGTTGATGTTACCGAAATCGCCGATTTTCCTCCTAAGCTGTAGAGAGTGCAGCATGCTGTTTTATCCTCTGTTAAATCATGTTAGTAGCTCGAATTCATGAATTTGCATGTATTAATATGAAATCTGAATTTGGAGCATAAATTGATAATTTATTGACATGACTTTACATGCTGAACTGGGAATTGACTTAGGAGAAAACTCGCGAACATACAACCGTCACTTTTCGAACTGTTATCAGATTTAGCTCTAGGAGCCATTTCTGTTCTTGTATCACCGCTGTTAGTGCGAGGTGGATACTTAGTTCGTTATAGGACGAGTTTACGCTCGTGCTGGGATGCCGAGCTTGTATTTACAGCAGGGTTAGACTGTTCTGTATTACCGGGTGCCGTCGGGGTTGACGGTGGACCCAGACTCTTGTTTTAGCTTCTGGTTGTGCTGAGGGCACGTGAGCTTAGAGTCTTTGACCCCTTTTGACCCCTTTGTTCTTTGACTATAGCCTGCCGGAGCCTGTTTGTGCTCGACAGAGATACGCGTACTAACTCGGCTGGGTAGCTCCCCCGAGTGCCGCTCCGGAGTGAGGCCTCTTTTGCGTTGATGTCGCTACAGATTGTGGATCTGTTTTGGACCGGCTACCCTTTTTGGTAGTGTGCGGTGTGGCTAGGCAGTTGGCTGGACGCGCCCGTTTGGGTGGTTCCGATAGATTGGGTCAGGGATGATTTCTCACTTTGGTGATGCTTACTTGAGAGTTGACTTGGATAGTGGTAGGGTAGTGGCTTGATAGCTGTAGAGTTTATTCCAGCTTACTTTGTTGTTCTTTACCTACCAGCTATACTGTTAGTCTCGTAAACTTAGTGGGTGGACCGTTGAGGTCGGTATCGGTACCCACTGAGGACTACTTCTTTTGATAGTAGTTCTCACACCCATTGTTGCCACTTTTTTTGCAGAGCCTTCTTCTGTTGCGGCTGCTGCGCCTGTTTCCGCGGATCGAGGTAAGGGAGTCGCGAGCTAGATCCCTACCTGTCCCTGTTGTCCCTAGAGGAGGACCCTACTGGAGATAGTTTCTTTTTGGGGTTGTGCCATGTACATATAGTGTGGATTTGTACCTATTTTGGTTGTGGTGTACCTGTTGTATTTTGGACTCTATATGTACAGGTGGCTTTTGTTATTAGTATGTTTTATTGCAGCTCTATATATCTCTTGTAGTGGCTTGTATGTTTGTTTACAGGTTAGCTATCGCTTCGTATACATAGAAAAATCTATGTATACGGCGGATCTGTTGGCGAGCCCGGGGAAACGAGTAATCCGGGGCGTGACACATGATCTCCCAATGTGATGAAGGCTGAACGTTCCCTTGCGTATAAGGTAGACCCGTGGTGCTCACATTTAATCCAAAGATGTCTCCAACGGTGTGAGGAGTGACCACAACTCGTATTCCCCTGACAGACGTTTCAAACTGATAAGTCCCCGTCTCCGAATCTTCATGAGTAACATGCCCATGCATGTAAAATTCTCGAATCAACTCCACGCAGAAAGGGGCACGAGTCGGGATGCGACCGACAGGTTCGATCGGAGCTCGTTGAAGTAGGCGAGCGAAGTCAGGAACTTCACGCGTCAGTTCACTGAAGTTCACATGACGCTCCGCGTGACACGCCTTGCTTGCGAATGCCTTTTGCCTTTTAGAGGAAACAACTTCAGTTTCTGCACCTCGTTTGGTACGTCGTTCCGCTGAACTCGGTTCTCGAATAACCGGACCACCGGTGCTCCGACGAGGTGGAGCCGGGCCCTCGAGGGAGCCTACCAGGCACGTGCACAGACCCGCCGTGTACCTCAAACAACACAATGTACACAAGGCGTCTATGCTAACAACCATCAAGAAGGATAAATAATACATCCTAAACAAGGTAATCAGAGCGAGAACATAGTTCTACATCTAAAACAAATCCACATAACTAAAATCTCAAGATATACACGAATTTATACATCTTAACAACAATAGATCAACCAAACATCTATACACCTTTCATATAAAATACAATGAAAGGACAACATGGTATGCCTACAACGACAACACCGTAGAGGCTCTAGCTAGCTGCTAACCCCTCGCCGCGATCCCAAGCCTTTCCTGCTGCGGAAGGCTCTGAAATAAAACAACAAACCCCAGGGGGATGAGAACTATTATTCAATAGTTCCCAGTGGGTAAGCCGCCGAGAGTGGCGAATTACACCGCTAGGTCAACTGAGGCAAGATAGTGACATTGAAACATAAAGCAGGAAACATATAACATTTGATGCTAAACAGATAGTTCTACACCTATCTTGCCTCCAATGACTAAAACATCTATATGAACATAAACATGTTCTATTGTTATATGCTCAACAATTAATCTCATGATTTACATGCATGTCAATTTAATGCCATGATCAACTACACATATTCTAATGTCATAAACTTACTATATGTCAAGTTTAATAATACATAATGACTTGTCTCTAACTACAAGTATGTAATGTATGTTCAATTTGCTACTACATGTATGAACTAAGTGACTTGTTCTCAACAATATAAAAGTTATGTTCACTACATGTAATGCCACAATGTCACCACCCTATACTATGTCCATACACTACATGTATATGCAACAATTAATTAGGGTGTCAAATATCTCGTTCCGGTTAAAATAACCTTTTTACCATATGAATATTCACCTTGCATACACCATAATTGTGTAGCCATAAAATAATATAATAGCGGGATGTTCATCTTGTGCCGTGCCTAATGGCTCCGTGGTAGTCACCACCCTCACGCTAAGGATGAGCCTCGCCCACGGCGGTTCCATTTCGGCGCTATATCTAACACACGGGCGAAATAACTGTCGCTAGGCCAACTCCGGAGTGCCGGCTTGTAGGGAGCGACCCTCACAAGCATGTGTGAATAAGCATAATGGCCACAAGCACAATCAACCATAATAATATCATAGGTTTAATTTCACGTTATGTCAAAACATATCACTTTATGTTTACTACATCCAATAGCCAAAATGCTAATGTCAACATCATCATGTTGTTCTCAATGTTCTAGGGTATGTCCCTACCAATATGTAAATGTTCATCTCTTTGTTTACTAAGTTCATAAACCATGCATTTATTCTAATGCCATAATTCGTGCATTCTCTAATGCTATAATCCATGCATTCTACAAATGCCATAACAATGCATTCTACAAATGCCCAAAATCATGCATTCTACGATGCCATATGTCATGCTTTGCATAAGCTACAATAACCTCTACTTCATAGAGTATATAAAACTATCATGCAAGTGTTTAATCAATTATAATATCAATGCAAATATATTCCCTTTCCTCATGTCTTAAACATGGAATCAACCCACGACCAAAAGGTCGAGTCCAAGGCCAACAATGCCCGTCAAAGTTGCTCACCTAGATGAGGTGCAACAACTTACCATGCATTTGCCATAACTTCTCTTTCCTCTATACAAGCATACTTTAGTATGCGAAGAGGATCCACTAGATCATAAACCAAATAATGTCTTTTATGACATTCTTTTCTAACATGCATAACTTACTTAGCATTTTCAATGCATCAATGCACTATTTGTGCAATCAATATAACAAGCATGTTATTCTCATATAGCACTCTATATGTACTATGCCTTTTTTGCATGCACAATATATATACATAATTCATGCAACTACAATTTCATAACATGAACTCTATCATATAGAGTATGCAATTTTCATATATGCTACACATATATCAAAGTCCCAATATTTTTCTATCATGTCAAATAAGCATGATTATGCAACAATTCAACTCTAAAATATTATTAGGAGACATAGGGGGAGTTCACCCATTTCGGTGAGGTCAAACCCACCGGAAATCCATCGAAGCCTCGCAGTACTTCGAAACAAAGTTGTCCCCTCGATTTCTAGCGCCCTAAAGGAGATCCCTATGGGGTTAGAACATCGAACAACCAAAATCGAAAAAAAACGACATACAACAAAGGGAAAAAGGGTGAAAAATACCTTAGACCAAGAATCTCTTGTCCAAAGTCCAAAATAGAGTTAGGAGGCCTCAAATCCAACCTACAACAACATTCTACACCCATCAATTCCACCTCAAGGGCTCACAATCACGAAACCCTAAAATAAACCCTAATTTCCAAGAACTAGGTTTACAAGCTAAATCTCAAGCAAAATCACAAATAGAGGTTATAAGAAAGCTTACTAACCTCAAATCAAGCCTCCAACCGAGCTCAAGCAAGCTAGGGTTGAAGATCCATCCACCAACAAGCTCTCATCCACAGCCCCGAGCTCCCTCCAAGCCTAGGAGCACTCCTCCACGAAGAAAATGGAGAGAAAAGAGATCAAAACCATGATCTAAGGGGTTGGGAGCAAGAAAACCTAGAGAGAGAGAGAGAGAGAGAGAGACCTACCTTCCATCTCCTCCAAGCCTCAGCCAAAATGGCTGTGAAGGGGTGAAGGGGTAAGTTATAGAGATGTAACAATATCCCCAAGAGCCCCTCACAAAGCCAAAATTGCAAAACTGCACAAAAATGCATTCTGCAGCATTGTATACCGGTATGCGCATGGGCATACCGGTATCCAACCAAAAAATCCCGCAACCGAGCCTCGGCCAAGCAGTCTGCGCGAGGGGATTCCGGTATGCGACTTCCCATACCGGTACTAACACTCCAGTACCGGTATGCGCATTGCACATACCGGAATGCCAGTGTATTCCGGTATTTCCAGCCGGATTCCGCAGAGTCCGAGAGCTGCGCAAACCAATTCTCATTGGATTCCGGTATCCCTAAACCAGATACCGGTATGCAATTGCAAAATCTGCACTTTTGCAGATTTCGACTTCCGGAGTCCGTTTTCGCACTTTCTAAGTCCCGAAAACACTCCGAAGCTCTCCAAACTCAACCCAAAACTCCAGAATAGTACAAGTCACTATTCTCACACTAGAACTCCGCAATTTGCAAAAGTTCAGTGTACTACATACTCCCCTCCTAAAAAGGAGTTTCGTCCGCGAAACTACGGATCAACAACAACAAACAAACAGCAATCCAGAGGAGATAAGAACATCATCCTCGCAGTGAAGCCTCCAGCTCTCACACCAAGCGTCGCGTCCAAGACGTCGTTCCAAGGCATCTTGTAGTAGGAATAGTAATAATCCCGAATTCCTACATTCCATAAGTCCAAACCACAACCATGCTCCTTGAAGTTAGCTCTTCATGTAGCTCTAATTCGGCGACATCCACATCGGAGTAGAATTCAAATACCTTCAATAGACCTGAAGTAGAGCAGCTACACATACCACTAGGCCCAATTGCCTCAGGGTCTCAAATAATCCTAAGAATCTGAAACTTAGATTCCTCAAACATAAGCTCTTGGATTTTCTTAACCAAGTATCACAATTCAACCATCAGATTCAAATGTCCAAAAATTCCATCTCTCGCCGAGAGTCATCCCATAGGTCCAAATTCCAAAATGATAGAGCTAAACGCTCTACACACTTGCACAAAATCCAAGGTATACTTGTGCGAAGATTTTCTCAATCCAAATCAGGTGAATAGTGACTCCTATTCACAACCTCTCGACAATCACCACGTCTAGCTTAAAAGCGAGACAATCCAATTCCGGAACCTCCGGTAACCATCCTCTATCTATACAAAGTAGATAGCCTTTACTTAGCATATCACATAAATCCTGCTATCACAGGTACAACCTGTCGGTTCCACCGTCAAGACACTTTTTGACAGTCTACTAGAAAATCATCAATCACTACACTCTTGGTCTCAATTGCACCATTTACCGTTCGAGATCAAGGCTAGCTCCTGTGATTCGATCCAAAGGATAGATACCACATCATAATACTCATCTCATCGATATCTCTAGAACACCAGCCTCTAATCTGTTTTCACAGCTTCGACTCATTTCCTTGAGTATCGAGATATCTCCAACAATAAGGTCTGGGTGCACTCCACACCACTGACAATACATACAATTGCCACATTTTCAAGCAAATGCCATGGCAATCATTTCCAAATCACAATTTGGCAAATCCTCTTGCATTCTCTCACTTGCTGAAAGGTCAATACTACCTTTCTATTTTACACCAAAGTGCAACTCAATCCGTAGAGAGAAACACAACTACAAAACAAAAAGCCCACCTTCGGGGTAACCAAGGTTGGCGGTCATCGACCACACCAACGGTCCCAAGAAACTTCTCTCACACATATCTTCCTAAAAAGTTTAATCACTTAATGTGTGAGTCCAGAAAAGGGAGTAGATAACTAAATAATCTCTCCACCATTATCCATAACAACCAGTCAAACTAAGAAGTTTGAACTTCGATCGCATCCGCTTATCTCAATCCACTACGGATGGTTGATTTCCTTGAGATCTCCACTCATAACTACTTTAGCATCAACTGCCAAGGGACGCTAGTCCTCACAACCAAATCAGCACGCCTTCAATCTGAAGCACTTGCAAACCTCATTCAAGGAATCTTCATGGTCTTCATCACCTCTCGACTTCCAATATCGTCGTCGATGCGCACAGGGACAAAGACACCCAGAAGGGCCAAACATCACAGCACACAAGAGCATCAACAGCTCGAACGACATCACGACAATTTCGTAATGTCTACACCGAGTAAACAAGTCACCCCCGGTCAAAACTCAAACTCGATCCAACGAGAGTAGTACTAGATTGCAACTACCCTCGAGTAAAACCAGAATTCATGGAGCTTGATCAAACAGATCAACAGATCTCAACTACGGGTGCATATCCTTGATCGTGACCCTACCGAGTTCACGATAGTCGACTCACAGTCGAAATGACCCGTCCACATAAAACACACGAGATCTACACTCCGCAAGGAGAAACACGAGGCAAAGGAGGTCTCCAGACCAAGCCTTCCACTCTCACAACGCAACCGGGATTGCACAAGCAACTCCCTCACAAGAGACATCCTCTCTTTTGAGGATTCTCAACACTCACCAAAGGTGCTGGCCTGAAGGCCACCCACTCACTCAGCCAACAACCAGGCTTGGGCAGGTGAAACAAGCATCGCAATTAGCGAACTTTCACGCCCTCTGAAAACACTATTTCGTGTCCAAGATCCCAAAGCACTACTGTTCGGCTCACACACTCATCGGCAATCAAATAGCCGAAGAGCCAGCCCAAGTTCAAATTAGAACTAAACGCTCTCAGCCACATAAAGCCAATCACTTCGTTGGCGCACAAAACATCCAAAACTAGCGGAGTACAGGAACAGTACTCACAAGCCCAAACACTCAGGACCACTCATCAGCAAGCATCCAGGAATAAGTTCCCTGCCAAGCATTCGGCAAACAGCCGATCCAAAGCCACAATCATAACAAACCACAAACAACTCCAATGCTACTAGCTGCGACAACCTCCATTGTCGCTGCATTATCCTCTGCATGTCAAATAAACACGCATTCACCCGGTGCCAACCGCACGAAGTCGATCTCAATATCGTCGACACTAATCTCCTCAAACACTCCAATTGGGGATTACCCACCTGGCCACGAAGAGAGTACTTGCCCCAACTCCAAGAGTATCATCGGGCACTCGCGGCTCCACCGCTCACACGTCACAATAGTTGATGACGATTCGACGTCCCATTATCATCCTACTAAAGGTCCACCTTCTCGAGATCATTTTTTTCTCCTTGATCACTTGATTGTCCTCTTACAATAATCTTGCCACTCATAGTAGCTTCTTTTGCCGTCCCAACGGTCTCCACGTCTCTCGTCCTTATCAAGGTACGATCCGCATTCTCATAACATTTCCTGAGGTCGACTACCAACTGGATTGACAAATCCTCCAGTTGCTTAATCCTCTCGTCTGCCGGCGTAAAGCCTCAGCTTGGAGTAACATTATAATGATCGCCGCTCCGCCACACTCACTGAATTTACCAGTTGTTCTCTCAACTTCAGGGTCTCACCAAATCCGGAGGATGCAGAAGTCCCGCCTCGGCTGCCTCGGCCGCCATCGAGTGCGTCGATCAACACCACTCACTGTAACAAGCAAAACATGCGCAGGGTAAAAACACCCCACGCCAACGCATCCCCACACAAAACTATAACCCCAATCATGCGAAAGTAATGAAGTGGACTCCCACTATTCCCCGATGTCACGTTGTCGGCCGCCAACGTGACCCTCCAAGGGTATAGAAGTGGTTCACTCCGATCTAACTCCAACAAGTTTGGAGCTTTTAGAAACGACCCAATCATAATACTTTCGCCAATATGTCACAAGAGATCCCGTCTCTCACGTTCCTATTCCTTATCGTCCAACCTGCCTAAGGTTTGCTAGGTCCACTATGACTCAACCCTAGGCTCTGATACCACAATAATCTGTCACGCCCCGGGCCCTCGAGGGAGCCTACCAGGCACGTGCACAGACCCGCCGTGTACCTCAAACAACACAATGTACACAAGGCGTCTATGCTAACAACCATCAAGAAGGATAAATAATACATCCTAAACAAGGTAATCAGAGCGAGAACATATTCTACACAACTAAAATAAATCCATACAACTAAAATCTCAAGATATACAATAACATTATACATCTTATCCACAATAGGTCAACCAACATCTATACACCTTTCATATAAAATAAAATGAAAGGACATCATGGTATGCCTACAATAATAACACCGTAGAGGCTCTAGCTAGCTGCTAACCCCTCGCCGCGATCCCAAGCCTTTCCTGCTGCGGAAGGCTCTGAAATAAAACAACAACCCCAGGGGGATGAGAACTATTATTCAATAGTTCCCAGTGGGTAAGCCGCCGAGAGTGGCGAATTACACCGCTAGGTCAACTGAGGCAAGATGGTTAAAAGAAATTCGAAACATAAAGCAGAAAGCATAATAATATTTGATGCTAAACAGATAGTTCTACACCTATCTTGCCTCCAATGACTAAAACATCTATATGAACATAAACATGTTCTATTGTTATATGCTCAACAATTAATCTCATGATTTACATGCATGTCAATTTAATGCCATGATCAACTACACATATTCTAATGTCATAAACTTACTATATGTCAAGTTTAATAATACATAATGACTTGTCTCTAACTACAAGTATGTAATGTATGTTCAATTTGCTACTACATGTATGAACTAAGTGACTTGTTCTCAACAATATAAAAGTTATGTTCACTACATGTAATGCCACAATGTCACCACCCTATACTATGTCCATACACTACATGTATATGCAACAATTAATTAGGGTGTCAAATATCTCGTTCCGGTTAAAATAACCTTTTTACCATATGAATATTCACCTTGCATACACCATAATTGTGTAGCCATAAAATAATATAATAGCGGGATGTTCATCTTGTGCCGTGCCTAATGGCTCCGTGGTAGTCACCACCCTCACGCTAAGGATGAGCCTCGCCCACGGCGGTTCCATTTCGGCGCTATATCTAACACACGGGCGAAATAACTGTCGCTAGGCCAACTCCGGAGTGCCGGCTTGTAGGGAGCGACCCCACAAGCATGTGTGAATAAGCATAATGGCCACAAGCACAATCAACCATAATAATATCATAGGTTTAATTTCACGTTATGTCAAAACATATCACTTTATGTTTACTACATCCAATAGCCAAAATGCTAATGTCAACATCATCATGTTGTTCTCAATGTTCTAGGGTATGTCCCTACCAATATGTAAATGTTCATCTCTTTGTTTACTAAGTTCATAAACCATGCATTATTCTAATGCCATAATTCGTGCATTCTCTAATGCTATAATCCATGCATTCTACAAATGCCATAACAATGCATTCTACAAATGCCCAAAATCATGCATTCTACGATGCCATATGTCATGCTTTGCATAAGCTACAATAACCTCTACTTCATAGAGTATAAAACTATCATGCAAGTGTTTAATCAATTATAATATCAATGCAAATATATTCCCTTTCCTCATGTCTTAAACATGGAATCAACCCACGACCAAAAGGTCGAGTCCAAGGCCAACAATGCCCGTCAAAGTTGCTCACCTAGATGAGGTGCAACAACTTACCATGCATTTGCCATAACTTCTCTTTCCTCTATACAAGCATACTTTAGTATGCGAAGAGGATCCACTAGATCATAAACCAAATAATGTCTTTTATGACATTCTTTTCTAACATGCATAACTTACTTAGCATTTTCAATGCATCAATGCACTATTTGTGCAATCAATATAACAAGCATGTTATTCTCATATAGCACTCTATATGTACTATGCCTTTTGCATGCACAATATATATACATAATTCATGCAACTACAACTTCATAACATGAACTCTATCATATAGAGTATGCAATTTTCATATATGCTACACATATATCAAAGTCCCAATATTTCTATCATGTCAAATAAGCATGATTATGCAACAATTCAACTCTAAAATATTAGAGGAGACATAGGGGGAGTTCACCCATTTCGGTGAGGTCAAACCCACCGGAAATCCATCGAAGCCTCGCAGTACTTCGAAACAAAGTTGTCCCCTCGATTTCTAGCGCCCTAAAGGAGATCCCTATGGGGTTAGAACATCGAACAACCAAAATCGAAAAACGACATACAACAAAGGGAAAAAGGGTGAAAATACCTTAGACCAAGAATCTCTTGTCCAAAGTCCAAAATAGAGTTAGGAGGCCTCAAATCCAACCTAACACAACATTCTACACCCATCAATTCCACCTCAAGGGTTCATAATCACGAAACCCTAAAATAAACCCTAAATTCCAAGAACTAGGTTTACAAGCTAAAACACAAGCAACAATCACAAATAGAGGTTATAAGAGAGCTTACTAACCTCAAATCAAGCTTCCAACCAAGCTCAAGCAAGCTAGGGTTGAAGATCCATCCTCCAACAAGCTCTCATCCACAGCCCCGAGCTCCCTCCAAGCCTAGGAGCACTCCTCCACGAAGAAAATGGAGAGAAAAGAGATCAAAACCATGATCTAAGGGGTTGGGAGCAAGAAAACCTAGAGAGAGAGAGAGAGAGAGACCTACCTTCCATCTCCTCCAAGCCTCAGCCAAAATAGCTGTGAAGGGGTGAAGGGGTAAGTTATAGAGATGTAACAATATCCCCAAGAGCCCCTCACAAAGCCAAAATTGCAAAACTGCACAAAAATGCATTCTGCAGCATTGTATACCGGTATGCGCATGGGCATACCGGTATCCAACCAAAAAATCCCGCAACCGAGCCTCGGCCAAGCAGTCTGCGCGAGGGGATTCCGGTATGCGACTTCCCATACCGGTACTAACACTCCAGTACCGGTATGCGCATTGCACATACCGGAATGCCAGTGTGTATTTCCAGCCGGATTCCCAGCCGGATTCCGCAGAGTCCGAGAGCTGCGCAAACCAATTCTCATTGGATTCCGGTATCCCTAAACCAGATACCGGTATGCGATTGCAAAATTTACCGGAATACACTGGCATTCCGGTATGTGCTGGCATACCGGGCTGGAGTGTTAGTACCGGTATGGGAAGTGCGGAATCCCCTCGCGCAGATGCTTGGCCGAGGCTCGGTTGCGGGATTTTTTGGTTGGATACCGGTATGCCCATGCGCATACCGGTATACAATGCTGCAGAATGCATTTTTGTGCAGTTTTGCAATTTTGGCTCTTTGAGGGGCCTAGTTGGATTTTGTGCAGTGGGTTAAATACCTCTTCACCCCCTCTTATGTTGCTGTGGCTGAGGATGGAGGAGAAGGAAAGGTAGGGTTTTCCCTCTCTCTCTCTCTAGATTTTCTTGCTCCCAACCTCTCTAGATCATGTTTTGATCTCGTTTTCCTTCATTTTCCCTATGGAGGAGTGCTCCTAGGCTTGGAGGGAGCTCGGGGCTGTGGATGAGAGCTTGTTGGTGGATGGATCTTCAACCCTAGCTTGTGTGAGCTTGGTTGGAAGCTCGATTTGAGGTTTGTAGACTCTCTTACAACCTCTAATTGTGTTTTTGCTTAAGATTTAGCTTGTAAACCTAGTTCTTGGAAATTAGGGTTTATTTTAGGGTTTCGTGATTGTGAGCCCTTGAGGTGGAATTGATGGGTGTAGAATGTTGTTGTAGGTTGGATTTGATGATCTCTAACCTCAATTTGGACCTAGAACAAGTTTTACTTGCTCAAGGTAATTTTCACCCTTTTACCTCATTGTTTTTGGTGGTTTTCGAAATTGCTTGTTCGATACCCCTAACCCCTTGGAAAATTATCTTAGGGTATGAGAAGCTCGGGGACAACTTCGTTTCGAAGTACTGCGAGGTTTCGACGGGTATCCGGTGGGTCTGACCTCACCGAAATGGGTGAACTCCCCCTATGTCTCCTATCTTGTTATAGGATTGATTAGATGCATAATTATAATAATTATGGCATGATGATAATTGTGATTTTATGAGACATGCAAGTTGTTTATTAAAAATGCATATTTCATATAGTATGGCATTATGAGGATATTATGCATGCTAGGGTATTCGCACTATTAGTGTAATGATGCATTAGGAAATGCTAAGTATGTTATGCATGCTAGAGATGAGCATCATTTGAGACACCACTTGAGTGGTGGACTAGTGAACTCTCTTGCATACCAAAGTATGCTTGTATAGAGAAAAGAGGAATTATGGCAAATGCAATATATGTATGTTTGTATAGGGAAAAGAGAGGATTTGATATATGCAGGATAAGTTGTTGCACCTCATTTAGGTGGGCAACTTTGACGGGCATCATTGGCTTTGGCTCGACCTTTTGGTCGTGGATTGATTCCATGTTTAAGACATGAGAAAAAGGGATACTATTTGCATTTGATATTATAATTGGTTTAACATGAGTCCATTTGGTTAATTAAACACATACATGATAGCTCTATACTCTATGTAGTAGAGGTTATTGTAGCTTATGCATGGCATGAATATGGACTCGTTGGCATCGTAGAATGCATTGTGATAGTATTGTAGAATGCATGGATTATAGCATTAGAGAATGCATGACATATGGCATCGTAGAATGCATGATTTGGGGCATTTGTAGAATGCATTGTTTTGGCATTAGTGGAATGCATAGTACATGACATTAGAATAATGCATGGTTTATGAACTTAGTAAACAATGAGATGAACGGTTACATGTTAGGGACATGGACATATTGGTAGGGACATACCATCGGACTTTGAGAACAATATGATATTGTTGACTTTTAGCGTCTTGGCTATTGAATGTAGTAAACATGACATGACGTGTTTTTTTGACATAGTGTGAGGGTAAACACTTGTATTTCACTTAGGTGAATAATTAGGTTGACATTTTGACATAATGTTAGATCCTTGAACATTGGTTGGCTATTCCATATTTTTAGACATGATGAACGTGACACTTATGCAGTTGATTATGCTTGTTTGCCCTTGTGCTCATTCGCACATGCTTGTGAGGGTCGCTCCCTACAAGCCGGCACTCCGGAGTTAGCCTTGCGATGTTTGATCGCCCGTGCAGGTTTGGGCGCCGAAGTGGATCGCCGTTGGGGGAGTGTCTCATTCTAGCGAGAATGTTGACTACCACGGGGCCATTAGGCACGGCACAAGCCGGGACGTTACCTTGTGTAAGTCCCTCGTGGATTGGGTAAAAGCTAAGTAAACTGGACATAGTACATTAGTTGCTTGATGCATATACATGTAGTGTATGGACTTAGTAGTGAGTCGCATATCGTGGCATTACTTAGCTTGACCTCTTTTGGATGCATGCAACATAGTTGGACAATTGTATTAGTCATTCTTGCATGGGCATCCGGTAGTGGCATTATCCTATACTCATGAAGTTTAGTATAGAAGCATGATATGATGATGATAAGAATAGAAAGATTCTTTTTAACCTATAAACATGGCATTAATTTGACATGCATGTAAACTGTGTAAATGAATGTTAAACTTATGACAATAGAGCATATTCATGTTCATGTAGCTGATTTAGTTTTTGGAGGCAAGATAGTTGTAGAACTACCTGTTTAGCATTAAATGTTATATGCTTTCTGTTTTATGTTTCAGTATACTATCTTGCCTCAGTTGACCTAGCGGTGTAATTCGCCACTCTCGGCGGCTTACCCACTGGGAACTATTGATAATAGTTCTCACCCCCATTGTTGTTGGGTTTTTCAGAGCCTTCCGCAGCAGGAGAGGCTTGGGATCGTGGCGAGGGGTTAGCAGCTAGCTAGAGCCTCTACGGTGTTATTGTTGTAGGCATACCATGGGTTTTCCTTTCATTGTATGTTGAATGAAAGATGTATAGATTTGTTGATTGATCTACTAGTTGTGAAGATGTATAATGCTATTGTATATCTTGGATTTTTAGTTATGTGGATTTTTTTTTAGATGTAGAACTATGTTCTCGCTCTGATTACCTTGTTAGGATGTATTCTTTATCCTTCTTGATGGTTGTTAGCATAGACGCCTTGTGTACATTATGTTGTTTGAGGTACACGGCGGGTCTGCGCACGTGCCTGGTAGGCTCCCACGAGGGCCCGGGGCGTGACAGATTATAGTGGTATCAGAGCCTAGGGTTGAGTCATAGTGGACCTAGTAAACCTTAGGCAGGTTGGACGATAAGGAATAGGAACGTGAGAGACGGGATCTCTTATGACTTATGGGCGAAAGTATTATGATTGGGTCATTTCTAAAACTCCAAAGGAGTTGGAGTTAAATCGGAGTGAACCACTTCTATACCCTTGGAGGGTCACGTTGGCGGCCGACAACGTGACATCGGGGAATAGTGGGAGTCCACTTCATTACTTTCGCGTGATTGGGGTTATAGTCTTGTGTGGGGATGCGTTGGCGTGGGGTGTGTTTCACCTACGCATGTTTTGCTTGTTGCAGCTTGAGTGGTAATCGACGCACTCGATGGCGGCCGAGGCAGCCGAGACGGAAACCCTGCATCCTCCGGATTTGGTGAAACCCTGAAGTTGGGAGAGCAACTGGTAAATTCAGCGAGTGTGGAGCGGCGATCAATTATGATGTTACTCCAAGTTGAGGCTTTACGCCGGCAGACGAGAGGATTAAGCAACTGGAGGATTTGTCGACCCAGTTGGCAGCCGACCTCAAGAGATTTTGTGAGAATGTGGATCGCACCTTGATAAGGGCAAGAGATGTGGAGACCGTTGGGACGGCAAAGGAAGCTACTATGAGTGGCAAGATTATTGTAAGAGGACAATCAAGTGATCCAGGAGAAATTGATCTCGAGAAGGTGGACCCTTAGTAGGATGTTAATGGGACGTCAAATCGTCATCGACTATTGTGTGACGTGTGAGCGGTGGAGCCGCGAGTGCCTGATGATGCCCTTGGAGTAGGGGCAAGTGCTCTCTTCGTGGCCAGGTGGGCCATTCCCAATTGGAGTGTTGAGGAGATTAGTGTCGACAATATTGGGATCGACTTCGTGCGGTTTGCACCGGATGAATGAGTGTCTGTTTGACAGGCAGAGGATGATGCAGCGAAGACGAAGGTTGTTCGCAGCTTCTATTTTTGGAGCCAGCTTGTTGTTTGTTATGATTGTAGCTTTAGTTCGGCTGTTTGCCGAATGCTTGGCAGGGAACTTGTTTTCCTTGATGCTTGCAGGTTGAGTGGTCCTGAGTGTTTGGACTTGAGAGTACTGTTCTTGTACTCCGTTGGTTTTGGATGTTTTGTACGCCAACGAAGCAATTGGCTTTATTTGGCTGAAAGCGTATAGTTCTAATTTGAACTTGGGCTGGCTCTTCGGCTATCGGATTGCCGATGAGTGTGTGAGCCGAGCTGTAGTGCTTTGAGATCTTGGACACGAAATAGTGTTTTCAGAGGGCGTGAAAATTCGTTAATTGCGACGATTGTTTCACCTGCCCAAGCCTGGTTGTGGCTGAGTGAGCGCGTGGCCTTTGGGGCCGGCACCTTTGGTAGGGGTAGAGAATCCTCAAAGGTGAGGATGTCTCTTGTGAGGGAGTTGCTTGTGCAATCCCGGTTGTGTTGTGAGAATTGAAGGCTTGGTCTGGAGACCTCTTTTGCCTTGTGTTTCTCTCTTGTGGAGCATCGATCTCGTTTGTTTTATGTGGATGGGTCATTTCGACTGTGAGTCGACTATCGTGAACTCGGTAGGGTTACGATCCGGATATGCACCCGTAGTTGGGATCGGTTGATCTGTTTGATCAAGCTCCACAAATTCTGGTTTTATTCGAGGGTAGTTGCAATCTGAGTACTACTCTCGTTGGATTGAGTTTGAGTTTGGACCGAGGGTGACTTGTTTACTCGGTGTAGACATTACGAAATTGTCGTGATGTCGTTCGAGCTGTTGATGCTCTTGTGTGTTGTGATGTTTGGCCCTTTTGGGTATCTTGGTCCCTGTGCGCATCGACGACGAGTTGGAAGTCGAGAGGCGATGAAGACCATGAAGATTCCTTGGAACGAGGATTGCAAGTGCTTCAAGTTGAAGACGTGCTGTTTTGGTTGTAAGGACTAGTGTCCTTTGGCAGTTGATGCCAAGTGGCTATGATTGGAGATCTCAAGGAAATCAACCATCCATAGTTGATTTGAACAAGCGGATGTGATCGAAGTTCAAATTTCCTAGTTTGATTAGATGTTATGGATATTGGTGGAGAGATTACCTAGTTATCTACTCCCTTTTCTGGACTCACACATTAAGGGATTAAACCTTTTGGGAAGATATGTGTGAGAGAAGTTTCTTGGAACCGTTGGTGTGGTCGACGACCGCCAACCTTGGTTACCCCGAAGGTGGGCTTTGTGTTTTGTAGTTGTGGTTCTCTCTACGGATTGAGTTGCACTTTGGTGTAAAATAGAAAGGCAGGGTTAACCTTTCAGCAAGTGAGAGAATACAAAAGGATTTGCCAAATTGTGATTTGGAAAAGGTTGCCATGACATTTGCTTGGAAACTATGGCAATTTTATGTTTAGATAGTGGTGTGAAGTGCACCCAGATCTTATTGTTGGAGATATCCCTACACTCAAGAATATGAGTTGAAGCTGTGAGAACAGGTTAGAGGCTGGTATACCAGAGATATCGTTGAGACGAGTAATATGATGTGATATCTATCCTTTGGATCGGATCACGGAAGTTAGCCTTGATCCCGGCTGGTGAATGATGCAATTGAGATCAAGAATGTTGCGGCGGATGGATTCCTAATGGATTGTCAAAAAGTGTCTTGATGATGAAGTTGACAAGTTGCACCGGTGATAGCAGGATTTATGTAATGTGCTATATGAAAGCTATCTACTTTATATGGATAAAGGACGATTACCGGGGATTCCGGAATTGAATTGTCTCGCTTCTAAGCTAGACGTGATGATTGTTGAGGGATTGTGAGTAGGAGTAACTATTCACCTGAGTTGGATTGAGGAAATCTTCGCACAAGTATACCTTGGTGAATTGTGCGACTGCTTAGAGCGTCTGGCTCTACTGCTTTGGACTTTGAGTAAAACGGATGATTTCCGTTGAGAGATGTGATTTTGGTACTTGAATCAGAGGATCTGATGATGATGCTTGATTAAGGAAATCCAAGAGATTTATGTCTGAGGAATCTAAGTTTTAAATTCTTGGGATTATTTGAGACCCTGAGGCAATTGGGCCTAGTGGCATGTGTAGTTGTTTCACTTCAGATCTGCTGAAGATATATGAAGTGTATGGACGCTCCGAGTGAGTATTTGAATTCTACCCCGATGGTGGATGTCGTGTCATTAGAGCTACATGAAGATCTAAACTTCAAGGAGCATTGTTGTGGATTGGACTTGTGGAATGTAGGAATTCGGAATTATCACTATTCCTACTACAAGATGCTTTGGAGCAACACCTTGGACGCGATGCATGGTGTGAGAGCTGGAGGCTTCACTGCGAGGACGATGCTCTTATCTCCTCTGGATTTGTTGTTTATTTGTTTCGTTGTTGTTTTTTTGTTGATCCGTAGTTTCGCGGACGAAACTCCTTTTTAGGAGGGGAGTATGTAGTACACTGAACTTTTGCAAATTGCGGAGTTCTAGTGTGAGAATAGTGGCTTGTACTATTCTGGAGTTTTGAGTTGAGTTTGGCGAGCTTCGGAGTGTTTTCGGGACTTAGAAAGTGCGAAAACGGACTCTGGAAGTCGAAATCTGCAAAAGTGCAGATTTTGCAATCGCATACCGGTATCTGGTTTAGGGATACCGGAATCCAATGAGAATTGGTTTGCGCAGCTCTCGGATTCTGCGGAATCCGGCTGGAAATACCGGAATACACTGGCATTCCGGTATGTGCAATGCGCATACCGGTACTGGAGTGTTAGTACCGGTATGGGAAGTCGCATACCGGAATCCCCTCGCGCAGACTGCTTGGCCGAGGCTCGGTTGCGGGATTTTTTGGTTGGATACCGGTATGCCCATGCGCATACCGGTATACAATGCTGCAGAATGCATTTTTGTGCAGTTTTGCAATTTTGGCTCTTTGAGGGGCCTAGTTGGATTTTGTGCAGTGGGTTAAATACCCCTTCACCCCCTCTTATGTTGCTGTGGCTGAGGATGGAGGAGAAGGAAAGGTAGGGTTTTCCCTCTCTCTCTCTCTAGATTTTCTTGCTCCCAACCTCTCTAGATCATGTTTTGATCTCGTTTTCCTTCATTTTCCCTATGGAGGAGTGCTCCTAGGCTTGGAGGGAGCTCGGGGCTGTGGATGAGAGCTTGTTGGTGGATGGATCTTCAACCCTAGCTTGTGTGAGCTTGGTTGGAAGCTCGATTTTGGTTTGTAGACTCTCTTACAACCTCTATTTGTGATTTTGCTTAAGATTTAGCTTGTAAACCTAGTTCTTGGAAATTAGGGTTTATTTTAGGGTTTCGTGATTGTGAGCCCTTGAGGTGGAATTGATGGGTGTAGAATGTTGTTGTAGGTTGGATTTGATGATCTCTAACCTCAATTTGGACCTAGAATAAGTTTTACTTGCTCAAGGTAATTTTCACCCTTTTACCTCATTATTTTTGGTGGTTTTCGAAATTGCTTGTTCGATACCCCTAACCCCTTGGAAAATTATCTTAGGGTATGAGAAGCTCGGGGGACAACTTCGTTTCGAAGTACTGCGAGGTTTCGACGGGTATCCGGTGGGTCTGACCTCACCGAAATGGGTGAACTCCCCCCCTATGTCTCCTATCTTGTTATAGGATTGATTAGATGCATAATTATAATAATTATGGCATGATGATAATTGTGATTTTATGAGACATGCAAGTTGTTTATTAAAAATGCATATTTCATATAGTATGGCATTATGAGGATATTATGCATGCTAGGGTAAATTCGCACTATTAGTGTAATGATGCATTAGGAAATGCTAAGTATGTTATGCATGCTAGAGATGAGCATCATTTGAGACACCACTTGAGTGGTGGACTAGTGAACTCTCTTGCATACCAAAGTATGCTTGTATAGAGAAAAGAGGAATTATGGCAAATGCAATATATGTATGTTTGTATAGGGAAAAGAGAGGATTTGATATATGCAGGATAAGTTGTTGCACCTCATTTAGGTGGGCAACTTTGACGGGCATCATTGGCTTTGGCTCGACCTTTTGGTCGTGGATTGATTCCATGTTTAAGACATGAGGAAAGGGATACTATTTGCATTTGATATTATAATTGGTTTAACATGAGTCCATTTGGTTAATTAAACACATACATGATAGCTCTATACTCTATGTAGTAGAGGTTATTGTAGCTTATGCATGGCATGAATATGGACTCGTTGGCATCGTAGAATGCATTGTGATAGTATTGTAGAATGCATGGATTATAGCATTAGAGAATGCATGACATATGGCATCGTAGAATGCATGATTTGGGGCATTTGTAGAATGCATTGTTTTGGCATTAGTGGAATGCATAGTACATGACATTAGAATAATGCATGGTTTATGAACTTAGTAAACAATGAGATGAACGGTTACATGTTAGGGACATGGACATATTGGTAGGGACATACCATCGGACTTTGAGAACAATATGATATTGTTGACTTTTAGCGTCTTGGCTATTGAATGTAGTAAACATGACATGACGTGTTTTTTTGACATAGTGTGAGGGTAAACACTTGTATTTCACTTAGGTGAATAATTAGGTTGACATTTTGACATAATGTTAGATCCTTGAACATTGGTTGGCTATTCCATGTTTTTAGACATGATGAACGTGACACTTATGCAGTTGATTATGCTTGTTTGCCCTTGTGCTCATTCGCACATGCTTGTGAGGGTCGCTCCCTACAAGCCGGCACTCCGGAGTTAGCCTTGCGATGTTTGATCGCCCGTGCAGGTTTGGGCGCCGAAGTGGATCGCCGTTGGGGGAGTGTCTCATTCTAGCGAGAATGTTGACTACCACGGGGCCATTAGGCACGGCACAAGCCGGGACGTTACCTTGTGTAAGTCCCTCGTGGATTGGGTAAAAGCTAAGTAAACTGGACATAGTACATTAGTTGCTTGATGCATATACATGTAGTGTATGGACTTAGTAGTGAGTCGCATATCGTGGCATTACTTAGCTTGACCTCTTTTGGATGCATGCAACATAGTTGGACAATTGTATTAGTCATTCTTGCATGGGCATCCGTAGTGGCATTATCCTATACTCATGAAGTTTAGTATAGAAGCATGATATGATGATGATAAGAATAGAAAGATTCTTTTTAACCTATAAACATGGCATTAATTTGACATGCATGTAAACTGTGTAAATGAATGTTAAACTTATGACAATAGAGCATATTCATGTTCATGTAGCTGATTTAGTTTTTGGAGGCAAGATAGTTGTAGAACTACCTGTTTAGCATTAAATGTTATATGCTTTCTGTTTTATGTTTCAGTATACTATCTTGCCTCAGTTGACCTAGCGGTGTAATTCGCCACTCTCGGCGGCTTACCCACTGGGAACTATTGATAATAGTTCTCACCCCCATTGTTGTTGGGTTTTTCAGAGCCTTCCGCAGCAGGAGAGGCTTGGGATCGCGGCGAGGGGTTAGCAGCTAGCTAGAGCCTCTACGGTGTTGTTGTAGGCATACCATGGGTTTTCCTTTCATTGTATGTTGAATGAAAGATGTATAGATTTGTTGATTGATCTACTAGTTGTGAAGATGTATAATGCTATTGTATATCTTGGATTTTTAGTTATGTGGATTTTTTTTTAGATGTAGAACTATGTTCTCGCTCTGATTACCTTGTTAGGATGTATTCTTTATCCTTCTTGATGGTTGTTAGCATAGACGCCTTGTGTACATTATGTTGTTTGAGGTACACGGCGGGTCTGCGCACGTGCCTGGTAGGCTCCCACGAGGGCCCGGGGCGTGACAGATTATAGTGGTATCAGAGCCTAGGGTTGAGTCATAGTGGACCTAGTAAACCTTAGGCAGGTTGGACGATAAGGAATAGGAACGTGAGAGACGGGATCTCTTATGACTTATGGGCGAAAGTATTATGATTGGGTCATTTCTAAAACTCCAAAGGAGTTGGAGTTAAATCGGAGTGAACCACTTCTATACCCTTGGAGGGTCACGTTGGCGGCCGACAACGTGACATCGGGGAATAGTGGGAGTCCACTTCATTACTTTCGCGTGATTGGGGTTATAGTCTTGTGTGGGGATGCGTTGGCGTGGGGTGTTTCACCTACGCATGTTTTGCTTGTTGCAGCTTGAGTGGTAATCGACGCACTCGATGGCGGCCGAGGCAGCCGAGACGGAAACCCTGCATCCTCCGGATTTGGTGAAACCCTGAAGTTGGGAGAGCAACTGGTAAATTCAGCGAGTGTGGAGCGGCGATCAATTATGATGTTACTCCAAGTTGAGGCTTTACGCCGGCAGACGAGAGGATTAAGCAACTGGAGGATTTGTCGACCCAGTTGGCAGCCGACCTCAAGAGATTTTGTGAGAATGTGGATCGCACCTTGATAAGGGCAAGAGATGTGGAGACCGTTGGGACGGCAAAGGAAGCTACTATGAGTGGCAAGATTATTGTAAGAGGACAATCAAGTGATCCAGGAGAAATTGATCTCGAGAAGGTGGACCCTTAGTAGGATGTTAATGGGACGTCAAATCGTCATCGACTATTGTGACGTGTGAGCGGTGGAGCCGCGAGTGCCTGATGATGCCCTTGGAGTAGGGGCAAGTGCTCTCTTCGTGGCCAGGTGGGCCATTCCCAATTGGAGTGTTGAGGAGATTAGTGTCGACAATATTGGGATCGACTTCGTGCGGTTTGCACCGGATGAATGAGTGTCTGTTTGACAGGCAGAGGATGATGCAGCGAAGACGAAGGTTGTTCGCAGCTTCTATTTTTGGAGCCAGCTTGTTGTTTGTTATGATTGTAGCTTTAGTTCGGCTGTTTGCCGAATGCTTGGCAGGGAACTTGTTTTCCTTGATGCTTGCAGGTTGAGTGGTCCTGAGTGTTTGGACTTGAGAGTACTGTTCTTGTACTCCGTTGGTTTTGGATGTTTTGTACGCCAACGAAGCAATTGGCTTTATTTGGCTGAAAGCGTATAGTTCTAATTTGAACTTGGGCTGGCTCTTCGGCTATCGGATTGCCGATGAGTGTGTGAGCCGAGCTGTAGTGCTTTGAGATCTTGGACACGAAATAGTGTTTTCAGAGGGCGTGAAAATTCGTTAATTGCGACGATTGTTTCACCTGCCCAAGCCTGGTTGTGGCTGAGTGAGCGCGTGGCCTTTGGGGCCGGCACCTTTGGTAGGGGTAGAGAATCCTCAAAGGTGAGGATGTCTCTTGTGAGGGAGTTGCTTGTGCAATCCCGGTTGTGTTGTGAGAATTGAAGGCTTGGTCTGGAGACCTCTTTTGCCTTGTGTTTCTCTCTTGTGGAGCATCGATCTCGTTTGTTTTATGTGGATGGGTCATTTCGACTGTGAGTCGACTATCGTGAACTCGGTAGGGTTACGATCCGGATATGCACCCGTAGTTGGGATCGGTTGATCTGTTTGATCAAGCTCCACAAATTCTGGTTTTATTCGAGGGTAGTTGCAATCTGAGTACTACTCTCGTTGGATTGAGTTTGAGTTTGGACCGAGGGTGACTTGTTTACTCGGTGTAGACATTACGAAATTGTCGTGATGTCGTTCGAGCTGTTGATGCTCTTGTGTGTTGTGATGTTTGGCCCTTTTGGGTATCTTGGTCCCTGTGCGCATCGACGACGAGTTGGAAGTCGAGAAGCGATGAAGACCATGAAGATTCCTTGGAACGAGGATTGCAAGTGCTTCAAGTTGAAGACGTGCTGTTTTGGTTGTAAGGACTAGTGTCCTTTGGCAGTTGATGCCAAGTGGCTATGATTGGAGATCTTAAGGAAATCAACCATCCATAGTTGATTTGAACAAGCGGATGTGATCGAAGTTCAAATTTCCTAGTTTGATTAGATGTTATGGATATTGGTGGAGAGATTACCTAGTTATCTACTCCCTTTTCTGGACTCACACATTAAGGGATTAAACTTTTTAGGAAGATATGTGTGAGAGAAGTTTCTTGGAACCGTTGGTGTGGTCGACGACCGCCAACCTTGGTTACCCCGAAGGTGGGCTTTGTGTTTTGTAGTTGTGGTTCTCTCTACGGATTGAGTTGCACTTTGGTGTAAAATAGAAAGGCAGGGTTAACCTTTCAGCAAGTGAGAGAATACAAAAGGATTTGCCAAATTGTGATTTGGAAAAGGTTGCCATGACATTTGCTTGGAAACTATGGCAATTTTATGTTTAGATAGTGGTGTGAAGTGCACCCAGATCTTATTGTTGGAGATATCCCTACACTCAAGAATATGAGTTGAAGCTGTGAGAACAGGTTAGAGGCTGGTATACCAGAGATATCGTTGAGACGAGTAATATGATGTGATATCTATCCTTTGGATCGGATCACGGAAGTTAGCCTTGATCCCGGCTGGTGAATGATGCAATTGAGATCAAGAATGTTGCGGCGGATGGATTCCTAATGGATTGTCAAAAAGTGTCTTGATGATGAAGTTGACAAGTTGCACCGGTGATAGCAGGATTTATGTAATGTGCTATATGAAAAAGCTATCTACTTTATATGGATAAAGGACGATTACCGGGGATTCCGGAATTGAATTGTCTCGCTTCTAAGCTAGACGTGATGATTGTTGAGGGATTGTGAGTAGGAGTAACTATTCACCTGAGTTGGATTGAGGAAATCTTCGCACAAGTATACCTTGGTGAATTGTGCGACTGCTTAGAGCGTCTGGCTCTACTGCTTTGGACTTTGAGTAAAACGGATGATTTCCGTTGAGAGATGTGATTTTGGTACTTGAATCAGAGGATCTGATGATGATGCTTGATTAAGGAAATCCAAGAGATTTATGTCTGAGGAATCTAAGTTTTAAATTCTTGGGATTATTTGAGACCCTGAGGCAATTGGGCCTAGTGGCATGTGTAGTTGTTTCACTTCAGATCTGCTGAAGATATATGAAGTGTATGGACGCTCCGAGTGAGTATTTGAATTCTACCCCGATGGTGGATGTCGTGTCATTAGAGCTACATGAAGATCTAAACTTCAAGGAGCATTGTTGTGGATTGGACTTGTGGAATGTAGGAATTCGGAATTATCACTATTCCTACTACAAGATGCTTTGGAGCAACACCTTGGACGCGATGCATGGTGTGAGAGCTGGAGGCTTCACTGCGAGGACGATGCTCTTATCTCCTCTGGATTTGTTGTTTATTTGTTTCGTTGTTGTTTTTTTGTTGATCCGTAGTTTCGCGGACGAAACTCCTTTTTAGGAGGGGAGTATGTAGTACACTGAACTTTTGCAAATTGCGGAGTTCTAGTGTGAGAATAGTGGCTTGTACTATTCTGGAGTTTTGAGTTGAGTTTGGCGAGCTTCGGAGTGTTTTCGGGACTTAGAAAGTGCGAAAACGGACTCTGGAAGTCGAAATCTGCAAAAGTGCAGATTTTGCAATCGCATACCGGTATCTGGTTTAGGGATACCGGAATCCAATGAGAATTGGTTTGCGCAGCTCTCGGATTCTGCGGAATCCGGCTGGAAATACCGGAATACACTGGCATTCCGGTATGTGCAATGCGCATACCGGTACTGGAGTGTTAGTACCGGTATGGGAAGTCGCATACCGGAATCCCCTCGCGCAGACTGCTTGGCCGAGGCTCGGTTGCGGGATTTTTTGGTTGGATACCGGTATGCCCATGCGCATACCGGTATACAATGCTGCAGAATGCATTTTTGTGCAGTTTTGCAATTTTGGCTCTTTGAGGGGCCTAGTTGGATTTTGTGCAGTGGGTTAAATACCCCTTCACCCCCTCTTATGTTGTTGCTGTGGCTGAGGATGGAGGAGAAGGAAAGGTAGGGTTTTCCCTCTCTCTCTCTCTAGATTTTCTTGCTCCCAACCTCTCTAGATCATGTTTTGATCTCGTTTTCCTTCATTTTCCCTATGGAGGAGTGCTCCTAGGCTTGGAGGGAGCTCGGGGCTTGGTGGATGGATCTTCAACCCTAGCTTGTGTGAGCTTGGTTGGAAGCTCGATTTGAGGTTTGTAGACTCTCTTACAACCTCTAATTGTGTTTTTGCTTAAGATTTAGCTTGTAAACCTAGTTCTTGGAAATTAGGGTTTATTTTAGGGTTTCGTGATTGTGAGCCCTTGAGGTGGAATTGATGGGTGTAGAATGTTGTTGTAGGTTGGATTTGATGATCTCTAACCTCAATTTGGACCTAGAACAAGTTTTACTTGCTCAAGGTAATTTTCACCCTTTTACCTCATTGTTTTTGGTGGTTTTCGAAATTGCTTGTTCGATACACCTAACCCCTTGGAAAATTATCTTAGGGTATGAGAAGCTCGGGGGACAACTTCGTTTCGAAGTACTGCGAGGTTTCGACGGGTATCCGGTGGGTCTGACCTCACCGAAATGGGTGAACTCCCCCCCTATGTCTCCTATCTTGTTATAGGATTGATTAGATGCATAATTATAATAATTATGGCATGATGATAATTGTGATTTTATGAGACATGCAAGTTGTTTATTAAAAATGCATATTTCATATAGTATGGCATTATGAGGATATTATGCATGCTAGGGTATTCGCACTATTAGTGTAATGATGCATTAGGAAATGCTAAGTATGTTATGCATGCTAGAGATGAGCATCATTTGAGACACCACTTGAGTGGTGGACTAGTGAACTCTCTTGCATACCAAAGTATGCTTGTATAGAGAAAAGAGGAATTATGGCAAATGCAATATATGTATGTTTGTATAGGGAAAAGAGAGGATTTGATATATGCAGGATAAGTTGTTGCACCTCATTTAGGTGGGCAACTTTGACGGGCATCATTGGCTTTGGCTCGACCTTTTGGTCGTGGATTGATTCCATGTTTAAGACATGAGGAAAGGGATACTATTTGCATTTGATATTATAATTGGTTTAACATGAGTCCATTTGGTTAATTAAACACATACATGATAGCTCTATACTCTATGTAGTAGAGGTTATTGTAGCTTATGCATGGCATGAATATGGACTCGTTGGCATCGTAGAATGCATTGTGATAGTATTGTAGAATGCATGGATTATAGCATTAGAGAATGCATGACATATGGCATCGTAGAATGCATGATTTGGGGCATTTGTAGAATGCATTGTTTTGGCATTAGTGGAATGCATAGTACATGACATTAGAATAATGCATGGTTTATGAACTTAGTAAACAATGAGATGAACGGTTACATGTTAGGGACATGGACATATTGGTAGGGACATACCATCGGACTTTGAGAACAATATGATATTGTTGACTTTTAGCGTCTTGGCTATTGAATGTAGTAAACATGACATGACGTGTTTTTTTGACATAGTGTGAGGGTAAACACTTGTATTTCACTTAGGTGAATAATTAGGTTGACATTTTGACATAATGTTAGATCCTTGAACATTGGTTGGCTATTCCATGTTTTTAGACATGATGAACGTGACACTTATGCAGTTGATTATGCTTGTTTGCCCTTGTGCTCATTCGCACATGCTTGTGAGGGTCGCTCCCTACAAGCCGGCACTCCGGAGTTAGCCTTGCGATGTTTGATCGCCCGTGCAGGTTTGGGCGCCGAAGTGGATCGCCGTTGGGGGAGTGTCTCATTCTAGCGAGAATGTTGACTACCACGGGGCCATTAGGCACGGCACAAGCCGGGATGTTACCTTGTGTAAGTCCCTCGTGGATTGGGTAAAAGCTAAGTAAACTGGACATAGTACATTAGTTGCTTGATGCATATACATGTAGTGTATGGACTTAGTAGTGAGTCGCATATCGTGGCATTACTTAGCTTGACCTCTTTTGGATGCATGCAACATAGTTGGACAATTGTATTAGTCATTCTTGCATGGGCATCCGTAGTGGCATTATCCTATACTCATGAAGTTTAGTATAGAAGCATGATATGATGATGATAAGAATAGAAAGATTCTTTTTAACCTATAAACATGGCATTAATTTGACATGCATGTAAACTGTGTAAATGAATGTTAAACTTATGACAATAGAGCATATTCATGTTCATGTAGCTGATTTAGTTTTTGGAGGCAAGATAGTTGTAGAACTACCTGTTTAGCATTAAATGTTATATGCTTTCTGTTTTATGTTTCAGTATACTATCTTGCCTCAGTTGACCTAGCGGTGTAATTCGTCACTCTCGGCGGCTTACCCACTGGGAACTATTGATAATAGTTCTCACCCCCATTGTTGTTGGGTTTTTCAGAGCCTTCCGCAGCAGGAGAGGCTTGGGATCGCGGCGAGGGGTTAGCAGCTAGCTAGAGCCTCTACGGTGTTGTTGTAGGCATACCATGGGTTTTCCTTTCATTGTATGTTGAATGAAAGATGTATAGATTTGTTGATTGATCTACTAGTTGTGAAGATGTATAATGCTATTGTATATCTTGGATTTTTAGTTATGTGGATTTTGTTTTAGATGTAGAACTATGTTCTCGCTCTGATTACCTTGTTAGGATGTATTCTTTATCCTTCTTGATGGTTGTTAGCATAGACGCCTTGTGTACATTATGTTGTTTGAGGTACACGGCGGGTCTGCGCACGTGCCTGGTAGGCTCCCACGAGGGCCCGGGGCGTGACAGTACTACAAAAGATGATGGAAAATGCCATGTTTCCTATGCAACATGATACAAAAAAATGAAGCTCAAGATCAAATTGTCATGTAACACCTAATGAGCTTACTACTCATCAAGACATGCATCAAAACATCATATTCATGAGTTTCATGAGTTTTGTTTCATCAAAGAAAGATATTCTAGCAAAAACCCCAAAAATGTCTCAAGAACATGCTATAGAACATAGATCAAAGATAAATAACATGTTATTCTCGGATCTAAGTGTACTAGAACAAAGCTTGCATGTAACTAAACTTATTTCAAGCATAAATCCGCAAGAAATTTCAGTAAAAACAGAGATCGACCTTCAACCCAATAAAACAATATAAAACATTCGAAAACTAGGGTTTCGAAGATTAAAACGAGATTAAAGATGATAAACTTACAAATCCAAGTTGAAAAATCACAGATCTGGAGGAGAATCATGGTAGGAAACTCTTAGAGAGAGAAAGAGAGAGTTTTGAAAAAGTGTGGGTGTGTTTTCAAAATAGTATACCGGAATATAAAAGCAATCCCGCAGACCGCATACCGGTATGCGATACCGTATACCGGTATGTAATGTAAATTTTTTTAAAAACAGGTCTCGGGTTGGAAACGCAGAAAACCATTATATACCGGTATGTCTTCTTAATACCGGTATATAAAACAATGTAAGTGCCCTTTTGCATGAAAACTTCACATATAAAATATTCATCCCTTGATAATTTCACGAAAATTAAACATTTTTACTCCAAAATTATCACAATAGAAATACAATAGTGTAAAATTTCATTGATCATATATAAATCAAAATCAAGTCATCACAAATAGTCTATAGACTTAAATTCTATCAAGATGTAACCGGTTTATGAATGTGACTTAAGAAATTCATCAAAGAGACAATTGTTTGTCGTACAAACGTTCAAATTTTGAGATAAACTTTAATTACAGAGGGGTGGCTCTTTGAGCATCTTACATGTATGTGGATCACCTTATAACTCCAAAAAAATAATGTAACATATTTCCATTGCAAGCTTTTGCAATCATATATATATATATTTTTTTTTTCGGATATGCAATTCAATTCATGTGGTAGCTGCACACGCTAACTAGACGACCGGGGTGGTAGCTCTTTCCTCCATGTGGTGGTAGTTTTCACACTCCTTTAAAGGATGTAACTCTTTCCACATCTTACAAGCATATTAGCAATATTTATATTATAATACTCCCCCTTACATTAGCAATCTCTTAGTTGAAAGTACATGTGACAAATTATAGTCTGTAAGAGAATGACTATCCATCAAATTCAACACACACAACCAAGATAGATTAAGCTCCTAGAGATTATACATGATTACCCAAATTTGATGAATATAATATTATGAAATCTCATAATATAGTATCTTCAAAGACAATAAAGATGAAGTAAAAATGATAATTAACGTGAGATTAAAAAGGGAGTGAGTGAATGTGAATCAATTAGCTTCAAGGCACTAATTAATGTTGAATGAAAAACACAAGTTGTCACAATCTTAAAGCATTAAAACAAAGAACGTATCAAAAAGCAATGATCAAATAAGATATGCAATAAATACGGATCAATGCAATATTTCAAACATATTAATGCTTAAGACAAGGAAAGATATCACCTTTCCGAACCCAAACTTGTCGGATTCTCGGTTGACTTGGTTTATGAGTATTGAACACCATTTGCTTCGGCTTTTGTTCAACCCTTGGTCTCCACTTTGAATTCCCTTTTTGTTGTGGCTTAGACTTTAGGTTGGTCTTCGCACTTTGACCCGTTTGAATTTACTTTTGGATCCTCGGGAGTTGTCGGATTGTCAATGATGCCATTGTACTTTTCTTTTCACTTCTAGGACAAAACCTTTTGATGTGTCCTTTAATCCCACATTTATGGCATATATTCTCCTTTAGATTGGATGGACCTTTAGATGCTGAAATTCCACCCTTCTTAACATGAGTTCTTTCGTATCCGACTCCAAGTTTGTCCGTTTGACCAAGTCCTAGCATATTATCGAGCTTCTTTGATCCGGAGGAGAATTTTTGAATGTCGGACTTAAGTTGACTAACTTGTTTGGTCAAAACTTGGTTGGAAGCAAAAATTTCCTTGTATTGTAGTTCTAGAAAGCCAACCTTTTCTTGATGCGATTTGATCGATATCTCCGATTGGTCTAGCTTCTCTTGGAGGATGTTATTATTTGTCAACATATGTTCCCTTTCCTCCGCAAGAGCTTTAGATGACTCTTTCAATTCATTGTTTTCTCCTTCAAGCTCAAGTAGACGTCTCCTTAGCTTCTTGTTAAGCTTAGCCATCTTTTTCGATTCAACAAGTAGTTGATTGTAGGCATCGGCTAAACTTTCATCATCCGACTCCTCCTCACTTGTGCCATTGTCGCTCGATGTATCATGCACAGAGGAAGAATCAAAGGGGTTAGCGATAATAGATGATAAGCAAAAAGTAGAAGGAGAAGGAGAAACGTGTGAAGAAAAAGCAATTGCATCATTGGTTTCTTCTTCACTAGAACTTGAATCATTGGAAGTAGAATCATCCCAAGTTCTAGCTTGTAAAGCCTTCTTATTATAGGATTTTTTAGAGGGACAATCCGTGGCGATATGGCCATAGCCTCGGCATTTATAACACCGGATTTCTCCCACAAACTCATCCTTTTCTTTAGAAGACTTTGCAAGCTTCTTCTCTTTAGAGGATTTAGAATGTGAAAATCCGTTAGAAGAAGGCTTTCGGTTGGAGGATGAAGCTTGAATGCCTTGGTTCTTCCTAAACTTCCGACAAAACTTCTTGGTAAGAAGTGCCATTTGATGTTCGAAATTTGCGAGAGAAACTTCATCGTCGGATTCGGTATCCTCGTCTTCCTCCTTTGTTGTATTAAGTGCAACACCTGTACTTTTAGAGAAATACTTGGAAGGAGATTGATTAGTAGGAAAAGTCATTTCATAAGTTTGAAGAGCACCTACTAGTTCATCAACTTTCATATCATCCGGATGATTGATCGTTTCAATAGCCGCGACTTTAGCCCTAAAGCGCTCCGGAAGTGTTCGAAGGATTTTTCTTACGACTTTAGATTTCGGGATCTTCTCTCCCAAATTTGCGCATGTATTAACTATGTCTTGAAGACGAGTATAGTACTAGGTAAAGGTCTCATGATCGTCCATGGAAATTGAATCAAATTTACTTGTAAGCATTTGAAGTTTTTGGACCTTTACCAAGCTAGTTCCCTCATGCGTAACTTGGAGAGTATCCCAAATCTCCTTATCCGTTTCACACGCCGAGACGCGTGAAAACTCGGTTTGAGATAGAGCATTAAATAACGCATTAATACCCTTACCATTAAAAGAAGATAAATCAATTTCATCCTTCGACCACTTAGTCCGAGATTTAAGGACGGTCAAATCATTAACCACTTCGATTGGATGTTTCCATCCAAGTTCAATGGTTTGCCATACTCGCTCATCAATTGCGATGAGGAAGGCTCTCATCCGGACTTTCCAATAGGCGTAATTGGTTCCATCAAATAACGGTGGCCTATTTATATTACCTCCTTCACCCATTATGAAAGATAAAACCTAGATCCCGCTCTGATACCAATTGTAAGATAGGGGGTGCCCTAGGATCTATCTAGAGTATATCAATCACCTAGAGGGGGGGTGACTAGGTGTATAAACAAAAATCACAAATCTCAATGCAATAAAGTAATGCGGAAAATAAAATCAGCACACCGAGATTTACGTGGGAAACTCCACCTTGGAGAAAAACCCACGGGACCAACACGCGAAAAACAATCCACTAAGAATAAAAAATTACAAGGTGATTACCGACTCCACGGACTTAACCTTTCCTTTATCTTCTCTGGATCTCGCGCACACCACGGCTGTCCACGCCTCACGTCTCAATCCACAGACGCCACGCCTCGAATCCACGAAACGCCTCACTTCGAATCCACGAAGCCTTCACGATCCGAATCCACGAACCGCCTTGAACACGTCGAATCCACGACGCCGATAGGAACAGGAACTCAGGTTTATACTGGTGATTCCTTGCTTAGAATTTTATTAAGAACCAGAAGAAAAAGTTCTAAGCAAGAAGGAGATCAATTCGACATATGAAATAGAAATTAAAACTATCTCGAATTGATCTCGGAGGCTATTTTGTGGAAAAAGGTTTAGAACGAAAATCCTAGCCTCTAGGGTTTCTCTCTCACGAATTCTGAGTTGTTCAAAGTCAAAGAGAACCCCCATATGTTATTTATAGGTGTTGGAATCAATTAGAGTCGGATTAAGACGAAACATACCAAATCTGGCACTGTATACCGGTATACGAAGGCAGATACCGGAATGCCATGACGGAACAGAAACATTATGCAACGGTATTCCGGTACTAATCGCTTATGTACCGGTATACTTTGAATCAGTACCGGTACTAAGTTGACATACCGGTATACAGTTCAAAAACCAGTTTTTAACAATATGTTTTGAGGAACTTCAACTTGGATTCCGGAATACAATTGTAAAAATCAATTTTTTCAAAACGAAAAAACTTTAGACTCCGGAAATCAAAATAAAGAGTTTTAACAAAGAAACTAAAGTTCCCAAAAACTCGTCTAATCCAATTTTAAACATAAACATGATTCCAATACCATAAGTAACTATGAATCACCATATAAACAGCAAATCTTACCTTCACGTCGTGATTCAACCTGTGAGTCGATGATACACTATTCTTGAAGTCTCGGATTCTTCAACATGTTCAAGTAGCACTTGACCTTCAAGACTCCGACTCAACAGCTCACGAAATGTGCCAATACAAAATCCGTAACATAGTAGAGATTGTGTGGGAGAAAATAAACGACGTAAAATATTTCTATAGTGTTGGAACCCTCTGGTGATTAGGTGATGGAATTGTTTTTGTGGTTATCGAATTGGTGCGATGACCACTAAATTTAGAAAAGTTAGCCTTGTGGCATCGCAGCTCAAAATAAAGGAGCGCACCCGGTTGGTGAGTCGTATTGAAGTAGGATTGCTCAGTGCTTGTGGCCAATACGAGATTGAATAGGATAGACACATAGTGTGCTCAATTTCAAAGTTGCCATGGGGCACAGATTGAAGATGCAGCTGAATGGTGTTCATTGGTAGTAGCATTCAGGCATTGGGCAAGTGGGTAGGAAGCCAAGGATTGCTCGAGATGCTAGTAGTTCATTCTAGGTGCCTAGTGGCCGGTGTTTGTTGCTCAGTAGAGAGAAGCCTCAGGTTAAGGGAATATAAGCTAGGTATTCAATTATTGGAATTAAACCGAGAATCCTTCTAGAGAGGTGAATTTCAGGTGAGTACCTAAGAGTGGGACGGCTGAGGCATATTGCACCGGGAGCGTCTTAGTAGTATGCCAATGGTTAGATGTGATTATCCGTGCTTCGACCATGAGAGAACTGCGGGCTTGGGGTCTTGGAGACAGGCCCGGTCGGTATTTTGTGACAACAGCCTTGGACCCAAGGTAGGGCTTGGCTGGGATGTGCGATAAGGATGGTAGTTCGAGCTATGGTCTGAGAACATAGAGAATTACGTGCAATCAGGTAGTAGTGTGGATTTCTCTAGCCATTTCTGTTTCGAGTGTGTACGGAAGTTCCAAATGGGGATTTCGCCATGTGAGGAGTGAACTCGTACGTGTGAGCATGAGAATGTTATCTAGTACTAATCAGGGAATACAACAGTAAGCCTGAATGAGGTCTTAGGTCATGAAACCTCTTCATCTATAATAAGTAAGTGTTGACCATTCTACTCATGTAGCAGATGGTGGTAGCATTGTGTGGAGTAATTGTGGATAGCGGAGAGGAGGTTGGGTCTACGTATCCGCCCATACGGCAGAGTTGACCTATGATAAAGCTCTTGAGAGGGACTGCATACTGAATTTGCCTCGATCATTGGGAGGCTATGATACAATACGGGTGGTAGTGGACCCTTTGACAAGTCAGCTTATTCCTTATTGACCCACACCATGTGATGAAAAGATAGTGTTGACTCCGGAGAATATGGTGTAAGTGTGCACTGAAGGTTCTAAAGGATGGAGCACACTGAGGAAGTAGTATTCGGGGAGTCAATGAAGTTGCACATCAACATTTATTGACGGTGCAAAGCAGATGGAACAACTCTGTGGAAGAATGTCAGCGGAAATTAGAATTGCAGTGGGAGACCGCATTTTTGTGAAGATGTCACCCATATGAGGAGTGAAGTGGTTTGAAGTGCAGGGTAAACTAAGTTTTGGTACATTGGACCCTATTCTTGTCGTTTGTTCTAAGCCATGTGAGCTACAAGAGGGTATGTCATGTGAGGAGTTCCCGGTGTATATTTTATCACTCGTGAGGGGAAGGAACAATGAACTTTTGTGATTCCATGGGTTAATCGGAGCTACCATGAAAAGTAAGAAGCCACATGGAAACTCGAGAGTATGATGTGAGAACAGTATCTTCACCCCCCGACCACTCGAGCTGAGGATTGAATCTAAGTTTCGCGGACGAAACTTTTTTAAGGGGGGCAGAATGTAGTATACCGGATTTTTAATACAGAAGCAAGTGGAAATAAAAATATTATGAAATACTATTTTTATTGGACTTAGAGGAGTAACAGAGAATTCTGAAATAATTTGTGGTGAAATTGGAAAAAAAAGAAGATTTGGTATTTTTTAATCAGAACAGGGCTTATACTGCAGTTGAAAAATTGACAGTGGCGAAAAATTCTGAAAATTTGAAAAATTATTGAAGCTATTTTTCTGAGGTTGGATTTAAAGTTTCATGTCATTTGGATGCCCAAGCAGTGAAAACAGAGCCTAACTGCAATCTGCTAATGATTTTAGTCGGTAGAGTTTTCGGTGACCTAAAATGATTCAAAACTGAAAAGTTAAGATTACGTCCTTTTGATTAACTTTATTTGAGTTTACCTGTCAAATTTGAGCACAAACAGATATTCAGAAGGGCCCCAATTAGACGTATCAGATCAGAATTGGACTAAAGTGAGAAACTTGAATGGTTGGGGGCCTTTTAGCATATTATTACCTTAGTGGAATTCCACTAAGTTGCAAGGAAGGCTCTTGAAGCTCCTCTCCTTCAACGTGTATGCAAGAGAGAGAGGGAAAGGAAAGAATGGGAAAAGAGAGAAAAGAGAAGAAGAAGAAAAAAATAAAGAGAGATTTCTTGGGTCGTTTGACGAGCCGATCGAGCCCCCGTGCGCGTTGGATTTTTCCGGCACTTTAATTACGAGGGTAGTATTTTATTATTATAATTTTGAATTGGATTTTTGGCGGATTCTTAATAATGAATGTTAGAAGAGGTGGTTTTGATGAGCTTTGTGGAAATTGAAGTTTAGAAATGGATCTATATGTGATTTAGGAGTCGATTTCGCGTAATTTTCGTCGAGGGAGTTTTCGAGCAGTTTTTGATGGTGGTGGCTGCCATATGAACAGGGAGAGGGCAGCGGAACATCTTGTCACTTCGACAACCATTTCTATCTTTGATTTCGCAGCCGAGGTGTGACGCCCCAACTTCCCATGGGGTCACCCATCCTAGGACTACTCCCGTCCTAGCACGCTTAACTCTCTTAACCTCTTGGGCCTAGCCACCGCCCAAAATGCTTAACTGTTAAGCATTTTGGGCGGTGGCTAGGCCCAAGAGGTTAAGAGAGTTAAGCGTGCTAGGACGGGAGTAGTCCTAGGATAGGTGAACCCTGGGAAGTTGGGGCGTCACAGTTGGTATCAGAGCCAATTACCAGCCGGAAGTGTGAGATGAGTCTCGGCTGAGCCAGGATTATACAGCGGGGAGAGCGAGGCTCTCATGCTGTTGACTGTTGTGGGTGGAGCGCGGCTCACCACAAGGTCGGTTTAGGCTAGCGAGACGAGTCTCACATCGCATAGTACTTGTGAGTCTGAGCCCGATGAGAACATCAGGGCTTAAAGGGGTGGAGAATGTGAGACCCCAGATAGTCCTATATATAAGATATAATAGTGCTAAAACTCTTAACCCGGCTTAAGCATTTTGGGCGGTGGCTAGGCCCAAGAGGTTAAGAGAGTTAAGCGTGCTAGGACGGGAGTAGTTCTAAGATGGGTGACCCCCTGGGAAGTTGGGGCGTCTCACGAGGTGAGTTCCGTGTCGCCGAAAACGGTGAACTTCCCTCTATGTCTATTTAGCATATAGAGGTATGTATATAAGTTGTATATGTGTACAGGTTAACATGTTTTGAGATTGTGATGGCACTAGAGGTAAGTGAAAAGTAAAAGAAAAATTACATATTGCAGGATGGGTAGTAGATCATTTATATATCTATGGTGCATGTGTCGAAGAAGTGTGTGGTTATCTACGGGGGAAGAATTGTGCTCATTTGGAATTGAATAAAAGACATAGATAATGGAGTATATTCATGCGAATAGTGTTCATGTCGAGTTAAATAGGTTGAATCGTCTTAGCATAGTGATTATCAATTGGTATATTCTTTTGCATATATTACGTTAGGCTGAGAGAGGGCATTAGATATCATATGCATATGTAGTGAGAGATTTGATATTCATGTGCATTATATATACTTTGATTCATGTGATAGAGTTGGATACGAATAGAGGGATGAAAATTATGACCATTGCAAATGATAGTTATATAAGCAATGGATTGCATATGGAAATTATGGCAATTGCATATGATAATTATGACCATTACATATGATAGTTATCTAATTATATCAGCAATGATAATTATGACCAAGCATATGATAATTATATAAGCAATGCATTGTATTCTCTTAGCATGTTGTATCTCTAATAGTGCTTCATAGTATATGGATTAAATTAGACCGAAAAGGATCATGGACTATGCATGAACTCATAGTGAGTTATATATTGAATATTTAGTTTGTGCATATTATACTATATGTGGTAGATACCCTCGGTTAGCATGGCGATAATGGACAGATTTGGGATATTGAGAGGTATATGATCATGCTACTGTGATATATGCATTAGTCGACATTCTTTGATTGTGTCAAGAGCATCAGATTAGTTTCTTGTGATCTTTTGATCATTGTATAGTGTAAGTTACGGGGAGCCCTAGGATCTATCTAGAGCATATCGATCACCTAGAGGGGGGTGAATAGGTGTATAAACAAAAATCACAAATCTCAATGCGATAAAGTAATGCGGAAAATAAAATCAGCACACCGAGATTTACATGGAAAAACTCCACTTTGGAGAAAACCCACGGAACCAATCGCGCGAAAAATAATCCACTAAGAGTAAAGAATTACAAGGTGATTACCGACTCCACGGACTTAACCTCTCCCTTCTCTTCAACGGATCACGCGCACCAACGGCTGTCCACGCCACACGTTCGAATCCACGAACGACACGCCTCGAATCCACGAACGCCACGCCTCGAATCCACGAGATGCCTCACTCCGAATCCTCGAAGCCTTCACGATCCGAATCCACGAACCGCCTTGATCACGTCGAATCCACGACGCCGTTTGGAACACAAACTCAGGGTTTATACTGGTGATTCCTTGCTTAGAATTTTATTAAGAACCAGAAGAAAGAGTTCTAAGCAAGATGAAGATCAATTCGATATATGGAAATAGAGATTAAACTATCTCGAATTGATCTCGGAGGCTATTTTCATGGAAAAAGGTTTAGAACGAAAATTTTAGCCTCTAGGGTTACCCTCTCATGAATTCTGAGTTGTTCAACGTCAAAGAGAACCCTAACATGTTATTTATAGGCGTTGGAATCAAACAGAATCGGATTAGATCAAATCTTACCATATCTGGACACTGTATTCCGGAATACGTAATGAGATACCGGAATGCAATGACGGAACAAAAACTTTACGCCACAGTATTCCGGTATAGATTGAATCAGTACCGGAATATTTTAAATCCATCCGGTACCAACAGGCCATTCCGGAATGCAGTTCAGATTCCAGAAAATTAAACTTTCGGGTTTTGAGGAACTTCAAACATGATTCCGGAATACTAAAGAAAAATTTCAGTTTTTTCAAAATGGTTAAACTTTAGATACCAGAATTCAATATAAAAAAGTTCTAACTAAGAAACTAAAGTTTCCAAAAACTCGTCTAATCCAGTTTAAGCATATAACATGATTCCAATACCATAACTAACTATGAATCACCATATAAACAGTAAATCATACCTTCACGTCGTGATTCACCCTGCGAGTCGTCGATACATTATTCTTGAAGTCTCGAATTCTTCAACTTGTTCAAGTAACACCTTGACCTTCAAGACTCCGACTCAACAGCTCACGAAATGTGCCAATACAAAATCCGTAACAATCTCCCCCTTTGGCAATTTCGTGACAAAACCTAAAATACAAAGTTCTACCCGAACCAAGAAAAATGAAATCCAATGTCATCACCAAAACATTGAACTCCACGCGTGTATGAACGAAACAAAATTACATATGATCACCTCCTAAGACAAACTCTATAACTTAGGACTTGGAGTCTTGAAGTCTTCAAAAAGTTTCCTGCAAAAACAAACTCCAAACATTCAAGTAGAACAAGCAAGTTATGTTTAAAATACTCCCCCTTCATGTATGATCAAAATAATCATTTCTTCGCCTCGTGCCAGTTCATCTTCTTCTCCCCCTATGTTCAGTGTTCAACTTCTTCACCATTAACCATGGTTCTCTCCCCCTTTGTTCATGCGTATAAGTTCAAAAATTTATCATCATCTCTTATCATCATCTCTCTCCCCATTTTTGTCAAAAAATGCTAAAAAGACACAAAGAGATAACAATAAAGGCCAACTAAGAGAGTAGAGTTAGTCCATAGTTACAAGTCCAAAACAGAGAGATAGTTTCTAAAACAAGCAGAAAGCAAAGACTTGCATAACATAAAGACAATGAAAAACTAAACCAAAGTAAGTAGAAGATAACATCACTCCTCGTCGTCACTGCCGTCGTCACCATCTCCTTCTTCTTCACCGTTAGTGCCATGAAGCTGCTGCTCTACTGAGGAAGGAACAGGTGGATGTGAAGTGCTTGGTCCAGTACCGCCGGCAACATCGTCATGTCGGCAGCCAAGCATCTCCAATATTTTCTTCACGCCATCTTCCAAGTTCTTGAATCTTTCCTCCATTGCTTTGAAGCCCTGTTCAACCCGCTTCTTTAAGGATCGAACTTCATGATGGAGAGACTCAACGGGAACTGCTCCCCCTGAGCTAGATGATCCTTCACGCTCAATAGGACGAGCTGCTGTACTGGGAGTAGTAGAAGTGTAACCCTTGACTTGCTGAAAAGTCTTCAAAGTACTGATCGACTTAGCCAAGGTAACGCCATCAATGGGACCCAAGCCATAATCATACTTGTTACATGTGATATCCACTCCATTTGCTTCCAATATCCGTGTGATCAAGATAGGAAAAGGAAGAAGCTCACGACGCCCCGAGGCTTGAATCACATTAGCCATGCGCTGCCACATCAAGAATGGAATATTGATGTTAAGTCCCTGTGCTCGCTCCGGATGACCAAGAAGATAGAGAAGCACTAGACGATCCCACCGAACGCGCTTTGTTCCAATAGTCGGCACAATGTTGTAGCAGACAATCAAGGAGAGAATGTGATACTCGGGCTTCAACTCCCTTGACTCCACATACAATCGGTTTGTATATGTGCCCAGTTTACATAAGGCATGGGTCATGGTATTCCAATGTGAGGAGGGCTGAATATTCCCTTGTGTATAATGCAAGCCCGTAGTACTGACATTTAAGCCAAAAATGTCTCCAACAGTTTGGGGAGTGACCACAACGCGTATTCCTCGGACAGAAGTTTCAAAGCGGTAATTCCCCGTCTCCGAATCTTCATCAGTGACCTTTCCACACATGTAAAATTCACGTATCAACTCAACGCAGAAAGGGGCACGGGCCGGGATACGACCAACTGGTTCGATCGGAGCTCTTTGAAGTAGGCGAGCAAAGTCTGGAACTTCACGTGTCAGCTCACTGAAGTTCACATAACGCTCCGCATGACAAGTCTTGCTTGCAAATGCCTTTTGCCTTTTGGAAGAAATGACTTCAGTTTCTTCACCCCGTTTGGTACGGCGTTCACGGTCGGCGGAACTCAGTTCTCGAATGACAGGACCGCCAGTGTGTCACGCCCCGGGCCCCGCCGTGTACCTCAAAACAACACAATGTACACAAGGCGTCTACAATAACATCAATCAAGTAGAATAAGGAATACATCCTAAACAGGGTGATCAGAGCGAGAACATAGTTCTACAACTAAAACAGAATCCATACAACTAAAATCTCAAGATATACAAATGAGTTTATACATCTTATCAACAAGTAGATCAATCAACCAACAAAACTATACATCTTTCATTCAAAATACAATGAAAGGAAACCCATGGTATGCCTACAATCACAACACCGTAGAGGCTCTAGCTAGCTGCTAACCCCTCGCCGCGATCCCAAGCCTCTCCTGCTGCGGAAGGCTCTGAAAAACCCAACAACAATGGGGGGGTGAGAACTATTAATCAATAGTTCCCAGTGGGTAAGCCGCCGAGAGTGGCGAATTACACCGCTAGGTCAACTGAGGCAAGATAGTATACTGAAACATAAAGCAGAAAGCATAAAACATAAAATGCTAAGCAGATAGTTCTACAACTATCTTGCCTCCAATGAAGTAAATGGTCTACATGAACATGGATATGCTCTATTGTCATATGCTCAACAATTAATTTCGCGGTTTACATGCATGTCAAATTAATGCCATGATCAATCACATATGTTCTAATGTAATAAACTCACTATATGTCAAGTTTTACTATTACACATATGACTTGTCTCCAAACTATATGTATGTTATGTTTACTATCCACTAGTGTGCCAAGTCATGTCAATGCCTCGCTACATGCAATGCTACAAGGTCACCACCCAATACTATGTCCATACACTATATGTATATGCATCCATCAGCTGTGACATTCTAAGTCCAGTTTACTTAGTATATGAATGTTCACCTTTGCATAAAACCATAACTGTGTAGTCATAAAAGAATACAATAGAGGGATGTTCACTTGTGCCGTGCCTAATGGCTCCGTGGTAGTCAACACCTCACGCTTTGGTGAGCCTTACCCACGGCGGTTCCATTTCGGCGCTCTCTCTAACACACGGGCGAAATAACTGTCGCGAGGCCAACTCCGGAGTGCCGGCTTGTAGGGAGCGACCCTCACAAGCATGTGTAAACGAGCATAGTGGGTAACAAGCAACAATCAACCATAATAATAATATCATAAGTTTAATTCCACATTATGTCAAAACATGCCATGTTATGTTTTCTACATTCAATAGCCAATATGCTAAAGGTCAACCATATCATGTTGTTCTCCAATTGTCCTTTGGTAAGTCCCTACCAATATGTCCATGTCTCTAACATGTAAATGTCTATCTTTTGTTTACTAAGTTCATAAACTATGCACTATCCCAATGCCATATCCAATGCATTATCCCAATGCCATATCCAATGCATTATCCCAATGCCATATCCAATGCATTATACTAATGCTATAACTAATGCATTATACTAATGCTATAATCAATACCAAAACCGATGCATTCAACTAATGCTATAGTTCATGCATTATTCCAATGCTACAATTCATGCATTCTACAATGCCAACAAGACCCTATCCATGCCATGCATAAGCTACAACAACCTCTACTACATAGAGTATAGAGCTATCATGCAAGTGTTCAATTAATCAAATGGACCCATGTCCAACTAAGTATAATTATCGAATGCAAATAGGATCCCCGTTCCTCATGTCTTAAACATGGAATCAATCCACGACCAAAAGGTCGAGTCCAAGTGTGAGAATCCGAATTTTGGGAATTTGAAATTCTCAGTGTTCCTCTCCCCCATTACTGTGTTTTTGATCAGTATACGTATATATATAGGTTTTTATATATATATATATATATATATGTATATAAGTGTCTTTTAGTGATTTTTGTTAGTTTTCGGATTTTCGTCGCGGAGAGTGAACGGCTTAACGTCGCGATCCGGAGTCCGTTTCTGGCGATCCAAATGCTAAGTTCGATGTCTCGGCAGTGCTGAACGCGATGGCGCGATCCGTGTCGCCGTGCGACAAACGGATTAAAAGTTATTCCATCTTGATCGCCGAGAGGTCGTAAGTCACGTTTTTCGGTTTCGCGATTTAGACCCTGTTTTCGCACCGTTTCGCGTGAGATCGCAAGTGGAGGGGTGTTTTAGCATCTTGTGCTGGCTGAGAAGGGGTTTTTGTGTTTTGAGTGAAGAGGGAGGTTGAGCATTTGAGTGGGTTTAGTAGGTGGAGGGGGTGGGTGAAACATCCCCTCACACCCTCTCTCACTCCCTCTCTCTCCCTCTCTCACTCCCTTCTCTCCCCTGCTCCCAGGGGGTGAGCATGAGGCTCCCCTGCCCCTTGGCCTCCTCTCTGAGCAGCGCCGGCCGCCGCCGGCCACCGCCTGGCCGGAGCAACTCCGGCCACCTCTCCCTCTCCCTTTTTCTCTTTTCTTCTTCTTCTTCTTCTTCTTCCCCTCCTCTGAGGTCAGCACCTAGGGGGAAACCACGCCGAGCTCCCCCTGAGGTTGCTGTGACGCGGGGGACCGCCGCCGTGCCGCCGGAGGACCGCCGGAAGCAGCCTGAGCTGCTGCGGCCAGCTGCTGGAGCAGCAGCTGGCCGAGGATGGTGAGCCCCTGCCGCCGCCGCCTCCCGCACCCTGGGAAGGTGAGCATCACCTCCCCCGCGACCTCCGGCGCCGCCTCCTGCCTCCCCGGCCATCGCCGTGCCGCCGGAGAGCCGCCGGAGCCGCCGCGGGCTCGGCTAGGGCAACCTCTGTCTCCTTGCCGCGTGTCACGCCCCGGGCTAGTTCAAGATGCGGAAAACGTGCTAATTTTTTTTTTTTTGAAAAGCCTAGCCCGCGCCACGTACAGACCCGCCACAAATACAAGGTCCACTGTACACACGGACAGAGCCTCCCCTGTATTTGCACGGCGTCCAACAACAACAAACAACAGGATCACAACCACCATTCATTCATCCCAACAGCACATCAATACAACGAGAGATTCATACAGCTAACAGTCCTTAACCTGTATGAATCTAAGCAAATCCTTAAGCGAAGGATGATGCAATGCATAAGCAACAATCATTCTAGAAAGCTGCTCCTTACCCAGAAGCTTTAGTTTGAAACCCTAATCTCAATCATTGAAGAAGCCTTTGAAAACTGTTCTCCACACGAGAACTCTCTTTTTGAAATCACAAAACCGAGCAATCAGAAATCCATTTGAAAACCGTTTCCCACACGGAAATCTTGTTTTACGACGCTACCACGAGGGGTAGAAAACCGAAATGCTAGATAACGAAACGATTGAAAAGCAAGGATACAATCAACTAGTCCAAGCATGCAGTCATCACACAAGCATATAGAATGAATCCACAACATAAGCATGCTAGAATTTACAACGGGGTAACTGAACCACACATTACATCTATCAAATAGAGGTAGGGGAATAACCAAATCTGGGGATGTAGCCTCACGAGTCGGAACCTCTAGAGCTACTATCTAGGCGTGCCTCGCAGCGTCCCGACACTCACCACCCTGCTCACCTGAAACCTGTAAAGGGGGTGGGGGGTGAGAACATGCACGCATGTCTCCCCTCCCAGTGGGTACCGCAAGCCGACGAAGGCGAGGTGTACACACCGGCACGAGGGTCAACAAAAGATAGATATGGTAAACAGTAGCAAAAGTAAATATGAGGCTGAACCTATAACAGAAATAACAATGCTACTGTAAACAACTAGTATGCATCAAAGGGGATAACCACAAAGTGAACCCAATCTATAGCCACCAGGGGGTGGCCCTGGCACTGTCACCCTGCTCAATCCAACGGCACCATCCATCCCGACGCAATGCTCGGGGCCACGGGTCGGTAGAAATTCACGACCCTTTTCCGGAAAAGAACACCTCTAAACGGTGGATCAGACCACGGTGTACGTAAAGTGCGGGAAGAGCTGTGACGATCGATGCATATGCTCAAACCACAGAACGACAACAAGCCGAGAAGCAACCAATAAACCACAACTAGGATCGCTCGGAACAACAGGCGATCACCTCCGACCAACTGGGTCGTCTCAAGGAATATGCAAGCCACGCTAGGATCGCTCAGACTGACAAGCGATCCCCACCGACCGACTGGGTCGTCTCAAGAACATGCAAACCACACTAGGATCGCTCAGAATGACAAGCGATCCCCACCGACCGACTGGGTCGTCTCAAAGAACATGCAACCCACACTACTCTACTATCCAAGCACGCATATGAGTAGAGTCTACGGGAGTCAAGTGAACTACTAACAGAAAAGCAAAGGAAAGGATAGAAAGGTATCACCGTAGTCCACTGAACCGACTCCGGGTCGAAGTACCCACCTGTAGGTAAGATCCAATCTAACACCGACGGCTCTCGGGAACCGCGACAGGACCTACGAAAGACTCACAGGGTCAAGGTCCACCAAGTCGACGCTAAACACAAAGCTCTCACATCCCAAAACCGACGGATCGCCCGGAAACCCACCGGGACGATCCCGAAACCACACAAAGCCCCAGAGGGGTACCAAACAGCCAACAAGGTCCCTCGCTGTCCCCGAACACACTAAACCAAGTGACGGGACAGCGAGCACAAGCTCGGGGTGCCACAAACATCAAACGCACCCGTAAAGGCTTCCCGGGTTCCCGAAAAGTGCCGATTTGGCACCGGAACCCCACATCACTCATCCGCTGTCCTCGAAACTTCGGGACAGCGATGAGGAACAGCCAACAAGGCTAAACAATGAAGCCAAGTCGCTCGCGAAAATAGCGAGCGAGTCACACAACTAGAAACGTGCGTTTCGCCGATTATTTCGTCGAAAAACGCATCGGAAACAAATCCGAAACTCCACGAAGGGCGAGGGGGTTGGACAACCAGTCCACAGGGTCCCAAAGACCATACCCTTGCTGCCCACAGCGTCGCTACGCTGTCGCAAACGCCACAAGTCCAAAACAAGCAACATAAACATACATACAAGCACTAAAATGAGCCGATCGAGCAAACCGTTCGTCCGCTCAACCTTCCGCAAGTACCAGCGGATAGGTATCGACGTCACGGAGACCGTGCTCACAGCCCCGCTGCGACAGGACAAGTCGCGGGCCGGGAAATTGCATAAAAACAGCAAGACATACAAGCTAAACAATCAAAGTTAAGGCCGTTCGAGCGCTCCGCTCGTCCGCTCAACCTCCCGCAAGCACCAGCGGATAGGCAACGACGCAACGGAGGCCGTGCTCACAGCCTCACTGCGACAGGGCAAGTCACAGACCGGAAAGTTGCATAAAAACAGCGAGCAATTAAGGGTACGAAGCTCGACAAAGCCGAACGACAAAACGGCTTGAGCAAAGTTCCAACAGAGGTGAGCATGATGATCAGCATGATGCCGTGATCATCGTGCTCACCTCTCCGGACCTCAGGGGGCAACAGGGGCTCCGGGTACCTCGGCGCGGCCAAAGAAACACAAAAAATAGCCCCCCGGCCGGAGCAACTAGCTCCGGCCGGCTGCCGGCGGGCAACCAAGGCCGGCGGCGGGCAGGGTCGGCCGAGAGGGTCGCAAGGAAGGGGGAGCTCACCCTAGTCGACGGCGGGAGGCGGCGGCGGCGGCGCGGCGAAGCTCCCGGCTCTCGGGTAAAGCTAGGGCACGGCGGCGTGGCAACGGGCGGCGACGGCGGCCGGCGGCAGGCGAGCACCGTCAAGAGGAGGTCGCCGGTCGTCGTCTGGCCGGTGACCGCGATAAGAACGGCGACGGGTTGCGGCGGTGGAGCAGGTGCGGCAGAGGATGCCCTAGCGGCTCCTCAGGAGCTGGCGGCGGCTGCGGCGGCGCTCCGGCGGCACGGCGACGGCCGGGGAAGGAGGGGGGGCGGCGCCGGAGCTCACGGGGGTGACGATGCTCACCCTCCTGAGCTGCGGGAGGCGGCGCTGCCTCGGCTCACCAGCCTCGCCCTCAGTGACTGCTCCAGCAGTGCAGCAGCAGCTCAGGCAGCTCCCGGCGGCCCTCCGGCGACACGGCGGCGGCGGCAGGGGGTCGTGCCACCTCATGGGGCTCCGGCGTGGGTAACCCCAGGGTGCACACCCTCGGGGAGGAGAAGGAGAAGAAGAAGAAGAAGAGAAAAAGAAAGAGGGTCGGGGCGGCTTCGGGAGACTGGAGGGAGGGACTCCGAGAGAGGGGTGGGGGGCTCCGGCAGCTGGGGTGGTCGGCGGCGGAGGAGAAGGAGAGAAGAAGAACAGGAGAAGGGCTAAGGGGCAGCTGGGTGGAGGGGGATGCACAGGAGAAGGGTGCTGGTGCTCTGGCCCAGGCTGAGGAGAAGAGAGAGTGAGAGAGTGTGGGAGTGAGAGGGGTGGAGTGAAAAAGAAGTAAAGAGAGGGGGTGATGGGTCTAGTCCCATTAATGCCTCCACCAACCCCCCACCTACCCCTCCCTCTCAGCCACAATCTCCCTCCCAAAGTAACAATATCCTCCCAGGCCCCTGCGATTCGAAATCGCGTGAAAAGGTGCGAAAACGAGGACTCGATCGCGAAAACATAAAACGTAACCTTCGAGCGATCTGCGATAAAGATGCAATAACTTTCAAACCGTGCGTCGCACGCCGACACGGATTTGCGCCATTGCGTTCAGCACTGCCGAGACATCGAATTCACCATTTTGGATCGCCCAAATCGGACTCCGGATCGCACTGTTAAGCCGTTCACTCTCCGCGACGAAAATCCGAAACTCTAAAATCCTCAAAAACTCACTTACATATATATATATAAATACCTATATATATATATACGTATACTGATAAAAAACACAGTAAAAGGGGAGTGGAACACAGAATTTCAAATTTCCAAAAATTCGGATTCTCACATCACTCCCACCTAACAAGAAGTTTCGTCCCCGAAACTTACTCACACACTATCCGTGAACAACAACGGATACCTCACACACGAAGCAGACTCCAGCACCCAAGAAGTCTCGCACTCCAAGTGACTCGTCTACGCAGTCACACAAACAGGAAGCTCCGATTCCTCAACTGCTTCACCTTGCGAGCTAAAAACCTCACAGGCACCTCACCGCAGCTGAGATCCTCCCTCAGCTGAACTGTTGTCGGGCCGATCACACGGCGCTCACCCACGTCAACCAAACAGAATAGTGATCGACAACGACTTCCACACGAAGCCTCGCACGGTGCCAATCCAACGCTCGCCAGGAAGCTGTCGCAGAAGGCAAACTCCACCAGGGGAAGATATCTGAACCGACCCTCCACAAAAGCCAAAAACGCATGCCCGGAGCATAACTTCGAGAGTCTTGAAGACTCGCTCCGACTGCCCAACACTCAGAGGGTTGAACTGAGCTAAAGTCGAGCCTCGTCCCCAGTGCCTATTGCAAGCTCCTCCAGAACTGGGAAACGAAGCGAGAACTCCAATCCAAAACGATCGACACTGGCCCTCCAAACAGCCCGACGAACTCATCCAAAAAGAGCTGCGCCAGTCGATCCCCAAGACTAAAACAGACGTACCGATAGGAAGTGAGCTGTTTTCGTCAGACAGTCCACAAAACCCAGAACGCAACTTGACCTCGCCGAGAACGAGGCAACCCGGTGACGAAAAAAAAAAACCAAGGTGATCAGCTTCCACTTCCCTACGGTACAGGCAACGGTCAAAGCTTCTCTGCTGACAAACCTGGCACAGTGCCACATGCTGAGCTACAACCAGAAACTCAACCCCAAGTCGCGGTACATCTTCGTCTCTCCAGGATGAACGGTGTACGGCGACTGGTGTGCCTCAGCCAAAACTCTCACCTCAAATCCTGAACGCTGGGCACACAACTCCATCCTCGAAGGAAGACCAACAGCATGTAGCACGAAGTCACCTTCTCTGTCCAGCTCGCACTCTCTACCAGTGCGGATCCATCGGTTGCTCACCGAAAAACTGATCCGTCAAGGTGGGTGTACCTCCAAAGGCAACAACTACGCGGTAGCTCCACAAGGTACAGTCTCAAAAGCTCGAGAGCGTACACCACTGCTGCTAACTCCAGATCGAGCGCTAGATAGATCTTCTTACGGTCCATCAACTAGCGCGAAGCACAAACGATAATCCTCTCTTGCTGCATGAGCACGCACCCCAATCCCATCCAAGATGCATCGCAGAAGACCATAACAACCTCACCAGGCTGCGACAATGCCAAGATAGGGGCACGAGTCAAACAGTCCAACGGCTCCTAGGCGCTCATCAGGCAAGCGGGAGTCTAGAGAAACGACGCGCCCTTCCTCGACAGCTTGCTCAAAGGGGCGGCGATCTTGAGGAGAACCCTCAACAAATCGCCGACAACAACGCCCAAGCCGAGGGAGTTCCTAAACTCTGCCACAGAAATCGGAACAGGTCAAACCACTACAGAGTCCTCCTTCCTTGGCTCCTCCACAAAACTAACCCACGTCACGATGCGAACCAAGAAGGAAACTCTACGAAGAGATCAGTATGTCGTCAAAGGGAACCACGACAAATTGATCCAAGAACTGCCGAAACCAGTTCAACAAGTCCAAAAAGCTGCCGGGACGATCGCTTAACCGAACGGCAAAACCGTGACCTCGTAAAGCCCGTGACGAGTCCGGAAGGCCGTTAACGCAACGTCCCCAGCCTTGATCCTCAACCAAGATAACCTGGCTGCAGAACACACTTCGAGAAAACCGAGGCTCCCTGGAGCCGGTCGAAGAGATCGAAGGTCTGCGGTAGAGGGTACAAAAACAACACCGACCAACAGGTAGCTCGACTCACAATCCAACCAACGGAAACCTTGCGAGTCCAACACTCAGGCGTACAGGGCTGCCAATCGCAACAAGCGATACAAGCACCAACGATTCCGAACCTCAGATCCAAAGATCGGACACGCGCTCCAAAGCGAAACTATACGAAAGACACGGCGAAAACTCTGCACGCAAACACAGCTCGGAGCCCACAACCAGGCTCCCGTCATCCCGAAACCGAGCTAAGAGGGCACCCTGACTCAACCGGAGTCAAACCAACGACAGTGATGGCAAATCAACTGCGCAAAACCACGCCAGGATTAGCTCAAGGCTCACCACTAGATCGGGGATGACCAACACACAGCTTTCCGCAAGACGACAAGGGCGAGAAATGTCTTGCAAGGGGAAAGCACCGACCCAATCCAGAAAGTCCCCAAGAAGGGATAGGGTATTTCGTCCTAACTTTCGACACTACGTTGTCTGCAGCCAACGTACTTATCAAAAGAAAACGAAATATCCCAAGGTCAAGGCCAACAACCAGTTGGCAACACCACAAAGGTACCAGGTCAACCACTCAACAGCTGGACCAAGGTCACAGACGAGTCACCGAATTAACGGGAACAGCAAACCGACCCACAAAACAAAGTCTACCCTGAGCCAACTCCCTAGGAGTCATCGGCTTCCAACAATGAACCGACGGCTACAGGCGACAAAGGGTCGTCAACCACACGAACCAAACCGGAGGCAGAACAAAACCAGCGTCGAACGCGGTGAGATCTCCAATAAAAACCTGGAAGATCTCGCGGCAACACGGAAACCTACAAGTACCACCAGGAATCCCATAACACACCAATTTAGGCGTTAGGATAGCCGCAAGCCACGTAGGCACCAACAGAAACCCGACACCCAATAGTGTCCACTCAGTCTAGTACGCGTCAGTTCGACGCCAGAACTAGCCAATGGTCAACAGACCAACACTGACGATGCCACCAGCAAGACGTCAGAGGGGTAGGCTTCACCGCCCTACCCAACAAAACAGAGGGGATAACACCCAAACTGCGGTCGAAACCGCTCAAAGCACCGTCTCCGTAGAGACGCTCGCAGAGGCCCTCGTGCTCAACACGAAAAGTGGGGACAGGGCAAGAACAGCCCAAACAACAACACAGATCCACCGAGTGACGTTCCCAAGCCCACAAGGGCTACCACCTACCAACGAGTGGTTACACAAAGGGAAAAGGCACCCTGCCACTTGGGATCTGTAAGGTACTCCACCACCACTACTAGAAGGAGTACGAGCCTGCGAACAAGGGCAGATCAAAACTCAGGAGATCCGCCCAAACACGCTCGGATGTGGCCACCACCCCCAAACACGGGGTCGGCGTCCACGCGCGAAACAGCCGACGAAGTCGCTGTTGTCATCACGGTCGTCGCACAACGGTGTGGGTGCCACAGGAGGGTCTGCAGTCATCGGGGCACACGGCGAAGGAGTAGGAGGGGCTGGAGCGGCAGCTGCCGTAGCCTGTTGCTGCAAAAACCACCGGAACAAGCCGGAACATGCCGGAGAGGGTCGCCAACAGACCCCTCGCCTCGGCCTCAAGCACACAGGGTACGGTCCACACCAGGCTGTCCGCCTCCTGCCAGCTCCTCACTCGAACCAGCCACAACAGCCCGATACAGAACACCAGCAGACGGCTCCTCAGGCGCACGCCCACCACCACGACCCGGACGAGGAGGTCTACCAAGACCACAAGCCAACGGCAAAAAGCAGAAACCAGCGCAAGAGAAAAGGGGTCGGCAACTCCCACAAAACACAAGCCGAAAACAAACCCCTCGAGCTCGCGCGCCTATACATCCTAGGTCTTCCTATGGGTCAGCCTAACCAGTGGTTCAGTTACAAGTTGATGAATGAATGAGTGTTTGTTCCCTTCACGCTCTGATACCATCTTAATCTGTCACGCCCCGGGCTAGTTCAAGATGCGGAAAAATGTGCTAATTTTTTTTTTTTTGAAAAGCCTAGCCCGCGCCACGTACAGACCCGCCACAAATACAGGGTCCACTGTACACACGGACAGAGCCTCCCCTGTATTTGCACGGCGTCCAACAACAACAAACAACAGGATCACAACCACCATTCATTCATCCCAACAGCACATCAATACAACGAGAGATTCATACAGCTAACAGTCCTTAACCTGTATGAATCTAAGCAAATCCTTAAGCGAAGGATGATGCAATGCACAAGCAACAATCATTCTAGAAAGCTGCTCCTTACCCAGAAGCTTTAGTTTGAAACCCTAATCTCAATCATTGAAGAAGCCTTTGAAAACTGTTCTCCACACGAAAACTCTCTTTTTGAAATCACAAAACCGAGCAATCAGAAATCCATTTGAAAACCGTTTCCCACACGGAAACCTTGTTTTACGACGCTACCACGAGGGGTAGAAAACCGAAATGCTAGATAACGAAACGATTGAAAAGCAAGGATACAATCAACTAGTCCAAGCATGCAGTCATCACACAAGCATATAGAATGAATCCACAACATAAGCATGCTAGAATTTACAACGGGGTAACTGAACCACACATTACATCTATCAAATAGAGGTAGGGGAATAACCAAATCTGGGGATGTAGCCTCACGAGTCGGAACCTCTAGAGCTACTATCTAGGCGTGCCTCGCAGCGTCCCGACACTCACCACCCTGCTCACCTGAAACCTGTAAAGGGGGTGGGGGGTGAGAACATGCACGCATGTCTCCCCTCCCAGTGGGTACCGCAAGCCGACGAAGGCGAGGTGTACACACCGGCACGAGGGTCAACAAAAGATAGATATGGTAAATAGTAGCAAAAGTAAATATGAGGCTGAACCTATAACAGAAATAACAATGCTACTGTAAACAACTAGTATGCATCAAAGGGGATAACCACAAAGTGAACCCAATCTATAGCCACCAGGGGGTGGCCCTGGCACTGTCACCCTGCTCAATCCAACGGCACCATCCATCCCGACGCAATGCTCGGGGCCACGGGTCGGTAGAAATTCACGACCCTTTTTCGGAAAAGAACACCTCTAAACGGTGGATCAGACCGCGGTGTACGTGAAGTGCGGGAAGAGCTGTGACGATCGATGCATATGCTCAAACCACAGAATGGCAACAAGCCGAGAAGCAACCAATAAACCACAACTAGGATCGCTCGGAACAACAGGCGATCACCTCCGACCAACTGGGTCGTCTCAAGGAATATGCAAGCCACGCTAGGATCGCTCAGACTGACAAGCGATCCCCACCGACCGACTGGGTCGTCTCAAGAACATGCAAACCACACTAGGATCGCTCAGAATGACAAGCGATCCCCACCGACCGACTGGGTCGTCTCAAAGAACATGCAACCCACACTACTCTACTATCCAAGCACGCATATGAGTAGAGTCTACGGGAGTCAAGTGAACTACTAACAGAAAAGCAAAGGAAGGGATAGAAAGGTATCACCGTAGTCCACTGAACCGACTCCGGGTCGAAGTACCCACCTGTAGGTAAGATCCAATCTAACACCGACGGCTCTCGGGAACCGCGACAGGACCTACGAAAGACTCACAGGGTCAAGGTCCACCAAGTCGACGCTAAACACAAAGCTCTCACATCCCGAAACCGACGGATCGCCCGGGAAACCCACCGGGACGATCCCGAAACCACCACACAAAGCCCCAGAGGGGTACCAAACAGCCAACAAGGTCCCTCGCTGTCCCCGAACACACTAAACCAAGTGACGGGACAGCGAGCACAAGCTCGGGGTGCCACAAACATCAAACGCACCCGTAAAGGCTTCCCGGGTTCCCGAAAAGTGCCGATTTGGCACCGGAACCCCACATCACTCATCCGCTGTCCTCGAAACTTCGGGACAGCGATGAGGAACAGCCAACAAGGCTAAACAATGAAGCCAAGTCGCTCGCAAAAATAGCGAGCGAGTCACACAACTAGAAACGTGCGTTTCACCGATTATTTCGTCGAAAAACGCATCGGAAACAAATCCGAAACTCCACGAAGGGCGAGGGGGTTGGACAACCAGTCCACAGGGTCCCAAAGACCATACCCTTGCTGCCCACAGCGTCGCTACGCTGTCGCAAACGCCACAAGTCCAAAACAAGCAACATAAACATACATACAAGCACTAAAATGAGCCGATCGAGCAAACCGTTCGTCCGCTCAACCTTCCGCAAGTACCAGCGGATAGGTATCGACGTCACGGAGACCGTGCTCACAGCCCCGCTGCGACAGGACAAGTCGCGGGCCGGGAAATTGCATAAAAACAGCAAGACATACAAGCTAAACAATCAAAGTTAAGGCCGTTCGAGCGCTCCGCTCGTCCGCTCAACCTCCCGCAAGCACCAGCGGATAGGCAACGACGCAACGGAGGCCGTGCTCACAGCCTCACTGCGACAGGGCAAGTCACAGACCGGAAAGTTGCATAAAAACAGCGAGCAATTAAGGGTACGAAGCTCGACAAAGCCGAACGAACGACAAAACGGCTTGAGCAAAGTTCCAACAGAGGTGAGCATGATGATCAGCATGATGCCGTGATCATCGTGCTCACCTCTCCGGACCTCAGGGGGCAACAGGGGCTCCGGGTACCTCGGCGCGGCCAAAGAAACACAAAAATAGCCCCCCGGCCGGAGCAACTAGCTCCGGCCGGCTGCCGGCGGGCAACCAAGGCCGGCGGCGGGCAGGGTCGGCCGAGAGGGTCGCAAGGAAGGGGGAGCTCACCCTAGTCGACGGCGGGAGGGCGGCGGCGGCGGCGCGGCGAAGCTCCCGGCTCTCGGGTAAAGCTAGGGCACGGCGGCGTGGCAACGGGCGGCGACGGCGGCCGGCGGCAGGCGAGCACCGTCAAGAGGAGGTCGCCGGTCGTCGTCTGGCCGGTGACCGCGATAAGAACGGCGACGGGTTGCGGCGGTGGAGCAGGTGCGGCAGAGGATGCCCTAGCGGCTCCTCAGGAGCTGGCGGCGGCTGCGGCGGCGCTCCGGCGGCACGGCGACGGCCGGGGAAGGAGGGGGCGGCGCCGGAGCTCACGGGGGTGACGATGCTCACCCTCCTGAGCTGCGGGAGGCGGCGCTGCCTCGGGCTCACCAGCCTCGCCCTCAGTGACTGCTCCAGCAGTGCAGCAGCAGCTCAGGCAGCTCCCGGCGGCCCTCCGGCGACACGGCGGCGGCGGCAGGGGGTCGTGCCACCTCATGGGGCTCCGGCGTGGGTAACCCCAGGGTGCACACCCTCGGGGAGGAGAAGGAGAAGAAGAAGAAGAAGAAAAAGGAGAAAAGAGGGAGAGAGAGGGTTCCGGGGAGCTCCGGCAGCTGGGTGGTCGGCGGCGGCCGGAGATGCACAGGAGAAGGGCTAAGGGGCAGAGGGGGGCTGGTGCTCTGGCCCAGGCTGAGGAGAAGAGAGAGTGAGAGAGTGTGGGAGTGAGAGGGGTGGAGTGAAAAAGAAGTAAAGAGAGGGGGTGATGGGTCTAGTCCCATTAATGCCTCCACCAACCCCCCACCTACCCCTCCCTCTCAGCTACAATCTCCCTCCCAAAGTAACAATATCCTCCCAGGCCCCTGCGATTCGAAATCGCGTGAAAAGGTGCGAAAACGAGGACTCGATCGCGAAAACATAAAACGTAACCTTCGAGCGATCTGCGATAAAGATGCAATAACTTTCAAACCCGTGCGTCGCACGCCGACACGGATTTGCGCCATTGCGTTCAGCACTGCCGAGACATCGAATTCACCATTTTGGATCGCCCAAATCGGACTCCGGATCGCACTGTTAAGCCGTTCACTCTCCGCGACGAAAATCCGAAACTCTAAAATCCTCAAAAACTCACTTACATATATATATATAAATACCTATATATATATATACGTATACTGATAAAAAACACAGTAAAAGGGGAGTGGAACACAGAATTTCAAATTTCCAAAAATTCAGATTCTCACACCGCGCCGCCGCCGCCGGTTCCTGCCGCCACCTGATGTGAGCCCCCGCTTCCTCACCTCCCCCGCACTCACCCCTGGCCGCCACCGGCCATGCATGGCGGCCGGCAGCCGGCCGGAGCTAGCTGCTCCGGCCAGGGGTCACTTCTGTGGTGTTTTTGTTTTGTTGGGTTGTTTGAGCTCTCTGTTGACTCCCGAAGCTCGGAAGGGTGAGCCCGACGATCGCAACGATGTGCTGAACACCGTGCTCACCCTAGTTTTGGGTTTCGTTGAGCTGTCGTATGGTTCGGCCTTTGTCGGAGCTTTTGAACTCGTTTACTCGCTGTTTTTATGCAACTTCCCAGACTGTGACTGTTCCTGTCGCAGTGGGGCTGTGAGCATGGCCTCCGTTACGTCGTTGCCAATCCGCTGGTGCTCGCGGAAGGTCGTGCGGATGTACGGCTTGCTCACACGGCCTTAGTTAAGCTTGCTTTTGTGCGCGCACTCACTGTTTTTATGGGATTTCCCGGCTTGCGACTGGTCCGGTCGCAGTGGGACAGGGAGCACGGTCTCCGTGACGTCGCTACTATCCGCTGGTGCTTGCGGAAGGTCGAGCGGACGAACGGTTTGCTCTAGCGGCTCCGTTTATTGCTTGTATGTATGGAATTGTGGCTTGTTTGTGGACTTTAGCTTTTGTGGCAGCGTTGCGACGCTGTGGGTAGCAAGGGTAGGGTTTTTGGGACCCTGTGGACTGGTTGTCCAACCCCCTCGCCCTTCGTGGAGTTTCGGATTCGTTTCCGACGCGTTTTTCGATGAAATAATCGGCGAAACGCACGTTTCTAGTCGCGCGACTCACTCGCTCGCTGTTTTCGCGAACGACTTGGCTTCATCGTTTAGCCTTGTTGGCTGTTCCTCATCGCTGTCCCGAAGTTCCGAGGACAGCGGATGAGTGATGTGGGGTTCCGGTGCCAAATCGGCACTTTTCGGGAACCCGTGAAGCCTTTTCCCCCTATGTTCAGTGTTCAACTTCTTCACCATTAACCATGGTTCTCTCCCCCTTTGTTCATGCGTATAAGTTCAAAAATTTATCATCATCTCTTATCATCATCTCTCTCCCCATTTTTGTCAAAAATTGCTAAAAAGACACAAAGAGATAACAATAAAGGCCAACTAAGAGAGTAGAGTTAGTCCATAGTTACAAGTCCAAAACAGAGAGATAGTTTCTAAAACAAGCAGAAAGCGAAGACTTGCATAACATAAAGACAATGAAAAACTAAACCAAAGTAAGTAGAAGATAACATCACTCCTCGTCGTCACTGTCGTCGTCACCATCTCCTTCTTCTTCACCCTCAGTGCCATGAAACTCTACTGAGGAAGGAACAGGTGGATGTGAAGTGCTCGGTCCAGTACCGTCGGCAACATTGTCATGTCGGTAGCCAAGCATCTCCAATATTTTCTTCACGCCATCTTCCAAGTTCTTGAATCTTTCCTCCATTGCTTTGAAGCCCTGTTCAACCCGCTTCTTTAAGGATCGAACTTCATGATGGAGAGACTCAATGGGAACTGCTCCCCTTGAGCTAGATGATCCTTCACGCTCAATAGGACGAGCTGCTGTACTGGGAGTAGTAGAAGTGTAACCCTTGACTTGCTGAAAAGTCTTCAAAGTACTGATCGACTTAGCCAAGGTAACGCCATCAATGGGACCCAAGCCATAATCATACTTGTTACATGTGATATCCACTCCATTTGCTTCCAATATCCGTGTGATCAAGATAGGAAAAGGAAGAAGCTCACGACGCCCCGAGGCTTGAATCACATTAGCCATGCGCTGCCACATCAAGAATGGAATATTGATGTTAAGTCCCTGTGCTCGCTCCGGATGACCAAGAAGATAGAGAAGCACTAGACGATCCCACCGAATGCGCTTTGTTCCAATAGTCGGCACAATGTTGTAGCAGACAATCAAGGAGAGAATGTGATACTCGGGCTTCAACTCCCTTGACTCCACATACAATCGGTTTGTATATGTGCCCAGTTTACATAAGGCATGGGTCATGGTATTCCAATGTGAGGAGGGCTGAATATTCCCTTGTGTATAATGCAAGCCCGTAGTACTGACATTTAAGCCAAAAATGTCTCCAACAGTTTGGGGAGTGACCCACAACGCGTATTCCTCGGACAGAAGTTTCAAAGCGGTAATTCCCCGTCTCCGAATCTTCATCAGTGACCTTTCCACACATGTAAAATTCACGTATCAACTCAACGCAGAAAGGGGCACGGGCCGGGATACGACCAACTGGTTCGATCGGAGCTCTTTGAAGTAGGCGAGCAAAGTCTGGAACTTCACGTGTCAGCTCACTGAAGTTCACATAACGCTCAGCATGACAAGTCTTGCTTGCAAATGCCTTTTGCCTTTTGGAAGAAATGACTTCAGTTTCTTCACCCCGTTTGGTACGGCGTTCACGGTCGGCGGAACTCAGTTCTCGAATGACAGGACCGCCAGTGTGTCACGCCCCGGGCCCTAGTGAGAGCCTACCAGGCACGTGCCCAGACCCGCCGTGTACCTCAAAACAACACAATGTACACAAGGCGTCTACAATAACATCAATCAAGTAGAATAAGGAATACATCCTAAACAGGGTGATCAGAGCGAGAACATAGTTCTACAACTAAAATAGAATCCATACAACTAAAATCTCAAGATATACAAATGAGTTTATACATCTTATCAACAAGTAGATCAATCAACCAACAAAACTATACATCTTTCATTCAAAATACAATGAAAGGAAACCCATGGTATGCCTACAATCACAACACCGTAGAGGCTCTAGCTAGCTGCTAACCCCTCGCCGCGATCCCAAGCCTCTCCTGCTGCGGAAGGCTCTGAAAAACCCAACAACAATGGGGGTGAGAACTATTAATCAATAGTTCCCAGTGGGTAAGCCGCCGAGAGTGGCGAATTACACCGCTAGGTCAACTGAGGCAAGATAGTATAACTGAAACATAAAGCAGAAAGCATATAACATTTAATGCTAAACAGGTAGTTCTACAACTATCTTGCCTCCAATGAAGTAAATGGTCTACATGAACATGGATATGCTCTATTGTCATATGCTCAACAATTAATTTCGCGGTTTACATGCATGTCAAATTAATGCCATGATCAATCACATATGTTCTAATGTAATAAACTCACTATATGTCAAGTTTTACTATTACACATATGACTTGTCTCCAAACTATATGTATGTTATGTTTACTATCCACTAGTGTGCCAAGTCATGTCAATGCCTCGCTACATGCAATGCTACAAGGTCACCACCCAATACTATGTCCATACACTATATGTATATGCATCCATCAGCTGTGACATTCTAAGTCCAGTTTACTTAGTATATGAATGTTCACCTTTGCATAAAACCATAACTGTGTAGTCATAAAAGAATACAATAGAGGGATGTTCACTTGTGCCGTGCCTAATGGCTCCGTGGTAGTCAACACCTCACGCTTTGGTGAGCCTTACCCACGGCGGTTCCATTTCGGCGCTCTCTCTAACACACGGGCGAAATAACTGTCGCGAGGCCAACTCCGGAGTGCCGGCTTGTAGGGAGCGACCCTCACAAGCATGTGTAAACGAGCATAGTGGGTAACAAGCAACAATCAACCATAATAATAATATCATAAGTTTAATTCCCACATTATGTCAAAACATGCCATGTTATGTTTTCTACATTCAATAGCCAATATGCTAAAGGTCAACCATATCATGTTGTTCTCCAATTGTCCTTTGGTAAGTCCCTACCAATATGTCCATGTCTCTAACATGTAAATGTCTATCTTTTGTTTACTAAGTTCATAAACTATGCACTATCCCAATGCCATATCCAATGCATTATCCCAATGCCATATCCAATGCATTATCCCAATGCCATATCCAATGCATTATACTAATGCTATAACTAATGCATTATACTAATGCTATAATCAATACCAAAACCGATGCATTCAACTAATGCTATAGTTCATGCATTATTCCAATGCTACAATTCATGCATTCTACAATGCCAACAAGACCCTATCCATGCCATGCATAAGCTACAACAACCTCTACTACATAGAGTATAGAGCTATCATGCAAGTGTTCAATTAATCAAATGGACCCATGTCCAACTAAGTATAATTATCGAATGCAAATAGGATCCCCTTTCCTCATGTCTTAAACATGGAATCAATCCACGACCAAAAGGTCGAGTCCAAGTGTGAGAATCCGAATTTTGGGAATTTGAAATTCTCAGTGTTCCTCTCCCCCATTACTGTGTTTTTGATCAGTATACGTATATATATATAGGTTTTTATATATATATATATGTATATAAGTGTCTTTTAGTGATTTTTGTTAGTTTTCAGATTTTCGTCGCGGAGAGTGAACGGCTTAACGTCGCGATCCGGAGTCCGTTTCTGGCGATCCAAATGCTAAGTTCGATGTCTCGGCAGTGCTGAACGCGATGGCGCGATCCGTGTCGCCGTGCAACGAACGGATTAAAAGTTATTCCATCTTGATCGCCGAGAGGTCGTACGTCACGTTTTTCGGTTTCGCGATTTAGACCCTGTTTTCGCACCGTTTCGCGTGAGATCGCAAGTGGAGGGGTGTTTTAGCATCTTGTGCTGGCTGAGAAGGGGTTTTTGTGTTTTGAGTGAAGAGGGAGGTTGAGTGTTTGAGTAGGTTTAGTAGGTGGAGGGGGTGGGTGAAACATCCCCTCACACCCTCTCTCACTCCCTCTCTCTCCCTCTCTCACTCCCTTCTCTCCCCTGCTCCCAGGGGGTGAGCATGAGGCTCCCTTGCCCCTTGGCCTCCTCTCTGAGCAGCGCCGGCCGCCGCCGGCCACCGCCTGGCCGGAGCAACTCCGGCCACCTCTCCCTCTCCCTTTTTCTCTTTTTTCTTCTTCTTCTTCTTCTTCTTCCCCTCCTCTGAGGTCAGCACCTAGGGGGAAACCACGCCGAGCTCCCCCTGAGGTTGCTGTGACGCGGGGGACCGCCGCCGTGCCGCCGGAGGACCGCCGGAAGCAGCCTGAGCTGCTGCGGCCAGCTGCTGGAGCAGCAGCTGGCCGAGGATGGTGAGCCCCTGCCGCCGCCGCCTCCCGCACCCTGGGAAGGTGAGCATCACCTCCCCCGCGACCTCCGGCGCCGCCTCCTGCCTCCCCGGCCATCGCCGTGCCGCCGGGAGAGCCGCCGGAGCCGCCGCGGGCTCGGCTAGGGCAACCTCTGTCTCCTTGCCGCGCCGCCGCCGCCGGTTCCTGCCGCCACCTGAGGTGAGCCCCCCCGCTTCCTCACCTCCCCCGCACTCACCCCTGGCCGCCACCGGCCATGCATGGCGGCCGGCAGCCGGCCGGAGCTAGCTGCTCCGGCCAGGGGTCACTTCTGTGGTGTTTTTTGTTTTGTTGGGTTGTTTGAGCTCTCTGTTGACTCCCGAAGCTCGGAAGGGTGAGCCCGACGATCGCAACGATGTGCTGAACACCGTGCTCACCCTAGTTTTGGGTTTCGTTGAGCTGTCGTATGGTTCGGCCTTTGTCGGAGCTTTTGAACTCGTTTACTCGCTGTTTTTATGCAACTTCCCAGACTGTGACTGTTCCTGTCGCAGTGGGGCTGTGAGCATGGCCTCCGTTACGTCGTTGCCAATCCGCTGGTGCTCGCGGAAGGTCGTGCGGATGTACGGCTTGCTCACACGGCCTTAGTTAAGCTTGCTTTTGTGCGCGCACTCACTATTTTTATGGGATTTCCCGGCTTGCGACTGGTCCGGTCGCAGTGGGACAGTGAGCACGGTCTCCGTGACGTCGCTACCTATCCACTGGTGCTTGCGGAAGGTCGAGCGGACGAACGGTTTGCTCTAGCGGCTCCGTTTATTGCTTGTATGTATGGAATTGTGGCTTGTTTGTGGACTTTAGCTTTTGTGGCAGCGTTGCGACGCTGTGGGCAGCAAGGGTAGGGTTTTTGGGACCCTGTGGACTGGTTGTCCAACCCCCTCGCCCTTCGTGGAGTTTCGGATTCGTTTCCGACGCGTTTTTCGATGAAATAATCGGCGAAACGCACGTTTCTAGTCGCGCGACTCACTCGCTGTTTTCGCGAACGACTTGGCTTCATCGTTTAGCCTTGTTGGCTGTTCCTCATCGCTGTCCCGAAGTTCCGAGGACAGCGGATGAGTGATGTGGGGTTCCGGTGCCAAATCGGCACTTTTCGGGAACCCGGGAAGCCTTTTCGGGTGCGTTTGATGTTCGTGGCACCCCGAGCTTGTGCTCGCTGTCCCGTCACTTGGTTTTGTGTGTTCGGGGACAGCGAGGGACCTTGTTGGCTGCTAGGTACCCCTCTGGGGCTTAGTGTGGTTTGCGATCGTCCCGGCGGGTTTCCCGGGCGATCGGTCGGCTTCGGGATGTGAGAGCTTTATGTTTAGCGTCGACTTGGTAGACCTTGACCCTGTGAGTCTTTCGTAGGTCCTGCCGCGGTTCCCGAGAGCCGTCGGTGTTAGGCTTGACCTTTCGACAGGTGGGTACTTCGATCCGGAGTCGGTTCAGTGGACTACGGTGATACATTTCTATCCCTTCTTTCGCATTTCAGTTTTTAGTTCACTTGACTCCCGTAGACTCTACTTATATGCGTGCTTGGATAGTAGAGTAGTGTGGCTTGCATGTTCTTTGAGACGACCCAGTCGGGGGGGGGGGGGGATCGCTTATCATTCCGAGCGATCCTAGTGTGGCTTGCATGTTCCTTGAGACGACCCAGTTGGTCGGAGGTGATCGCCTGTTGTTCCGAGCGATCCTAGTTGTGGTTTATTGGTTGCTTCTCGGCTTGTTGCCGTTCTGTGGATTGAGCATTTGCATCGATCGTCACAGCTCTTCTAGCACTTCACGTACACCGCGGTCTGATCCACCGTTTGGAGGTGTTCTTTTCCGGAAAAGGGTCGTTGAGTTTGTGCCGACCCGTGAGCCTTGATGCAGTGCGTCCAGAAGGTTTATGTGCCTATAGATGAGCAGGTGACAGTGCATGGGATACGTCCCGGTGGTTTTAGATTGGGTTTACTTTGTGGTTTTCCCTTTGATGCATACTAGTTGTTTACAGTAGCATAGTTATTTCAGTTGTATGTTAGCCTCATATTTACTTGTGCTACTGTTTACCATATCTATCTTTTGTTGACCCTCGTTCCGGTGTGTACACCTCGCCTTCGTCGGCTTGCGGTACCCACTGGGAGGGGAGACATGTGTACATGTTCTCACCCCCCCCACCCCCCGTTGCAGGTTTCAGGTGAGCAGGGGGTGGTGAGTGTCGGGACGCTGCGAGGCACGCCTAGATAGTAGCTCTAGAGGTTCCGACTCGTGAGGCTACATCCCCAGATTTGGTTATCACCCTATCTTCGCCTATTAGATGTCATTTGTGGTTCAGTTATTCTTTGGGCTTACTCTAGCATGCTTGGATTGATTGGTTGTATCCTTGTTTTCCAGTCGTTTCATTTATCGAGCATTTTGGTTTTCTACCCCTCGTGGTAGCGTCGTAAAACAAGGTTTCCGTGTGGGAAACGGTTTTCAAATGGATTTCTGATTGCTCGATTTTGTGATTTCAAAAAGAGAGTTCTCGTGTGGAGAACAGTTTTCAAATGATTCTTGAATGTTTGAAATTAGGGTTTCAAATAAAGCTTCTGGGTAAGGAGCAGCTTTCTAGAATGTTTGTTGCTTGTGCATTGCATCATCCTTCGCTTAAGGACCTGCTTAGATTCATACAGGTTTAAGGACGGCTAGCTGTATGAATCTTTGGTGTCGTTGTGCTGTTGGGATGAATGAATAGTGGTTGTGATCCTGTTGTATGCTGTGGACGCCGTGCAAATACAGGGGAGGTTCTGTCCGTGTGTACAGTGGACCCTGTATTTGTGGCGGGTCTGTACGTGGCGCGGGCTAGGCTTTCAAAAAAAAAATTTAGCACGTTTTTTCGCATCTTGAACTAGCCCGGGGCGTGACAGATTAAGATGGTATCAGAGCGTAAAGGGAACAAACACTCATTCATTCATCAACTTGTAACTGAACCACAGGTTAGGCTGACCCATAGGGAGACCTAGGATGTATAGGCGCGCGAGCTCGAGGGGTTTGTTTTCGGCTTGTGTTTTGTGGGAGTTGCCGACCCCTTTTCTCTTGCGCTGGTTTCTTCTGCTTTTGCAGTTGGCTTGTGGTCTTGATAGACCTCCTCGTCCGGGTCGTGGTTGTGGGCGTGCGCCTGCGGAGCTGTCTGCTGGTTTTCTGTTTCGGGCTGTTGAGGCCGGTACGAGTGAGGAGCTGGCAAGAGGCGGACAGCCTGGTGTGGGCCGTACCCTGTGTGCTTGAGGCCGAGGTGAGGGGTCAGTTGGCGACCCTCTCCGGCATGTTCCGGCTTGTTCCGGTGGTTTTCGCAACAGGCTACGGCAGCTGCCGCCCTAGCCCCTCCTACTCCTTCGCCGTGTACCCCGATGACTGCAGACCCTCCTGTGGCACCCACCCCGATGTGCGACGACCGTGACGATGACAGCGACTTTGTCGGCTGTTTCGCGCGTGGACGCCGACCCCGTGTTTGGGGGTGGTGGTCACACTCAAGCGTGTTGGACGGATTTCCTGTGTTTGATCTGCCCTAGTTCGCAGGCTCGTGCTGTTTCTGGTAGTGGTGGTGGAGTACCAGACAGATCCCAAGTGGCCGGGTGTTTTTTTCCTTTGTGTAACTACTCGTTGGTGAGTGGTGGCCCTCGTGGGCTTGGGAAACGTCACTTGGTGGATCTGTGTTGTTGTGGGGCTGTTCTCGCCCTGTCCCCACTTTCCGTGTTGAGCACGAGGGCCTCTGCGAGCGTCTCCACGGAGATGTTGTTTTGAGCGGTTTCGACCGCAGTTTGGGTGTTTTTTCCCCCTGTTTTGTTGGGTAGGAAGGTGAAGCCTACCCCTCTGACGTCTTGCTGGTGGCATCGTCAATGTTGGTCTTTTGACCCTTGGCTAGTTCTGGCGTCGAACTGACGTGTACTAGACCGAGTGGACACTGCTGGGTGTCGGGTTTTTGTTGGGGCCCACATAGTTTGCGGATATCCTAACGCCCAAATTGGTGTGTTCGGGGATTCCTGGTGGTTTTGTAGGTTTGTGCATTATCGCGAGATCTTCCAGGTCCTTGTTGGAGATCTCACCGCGTCGACGTTGGTTAATCGACGCTGGTTTTGTTCTGCCTCCGATTTGGTTCGCTTGGTTGACGACCCTTTGTCGCCCGTAGCTGCCGGTTCGTTGTTGGAAGCCGATGACTCCTAGAGAGTTGGCTCAGGGCAGACTTTGTTTTGTGGGTCGGTCTGCTTTTCCCGTTAATTCGGTGACTCGTCTGTGACTTTGGTCCAGCTTTGGAGTTGGTTGACCTGGCGTCTTTGTGGTGTTGCCAACTGGTTGTTGGCTTTGACCTTGGGGTATTTCGTCCTCTTTTGATAAGTACGTTGGCTGCAGACAACGTAGTGTCGAAAGTTAGAACGAAATACCCTATCCCTTCTTGGGGACTTTCTGGATTGGGTCGGTGCTTTTCCTGGCAAGACTTTCTCCTTTCTTTGACGTCTTGTGGAGAGCTGTGTGTTAGTCATCCCCGTTCTAGTGGTGAACCTTGAGCTAATTCTAGCGTGGTTTTCGCGCAGTCGATTTGACGTCACTGCCGTTGGTTTGACTCCGGTTGGGTCAGGGTGCCCTTTTAGCTCGGTTTCGGGATGACGGGAGCCTGGTTGTTGGCTCCGAGGTCTCTGTGCTTGTGTTCGCGTGCTGGATTTTCGCCGCGTCTTTCGTGTAGTCTTGCTTTGGAGCGCGTGTCCGATCTTTTTGATCTGATGTTCGGCATCGTAGGGGTTTTTTTTTTTTATCGCGTGCTGCGATTGGCAGCCCTGTACACCTGAGTGATGGACTCGTAGGGTTTTCGTTGGTTGTTGAACTGGGTTTCGGCAGTTCTTGGATCATTTGTCGTGATCTCCTTTGACGACATACTGATCTCTTCGAAGAGTTTCCTTCTTGGTTCGCATCGTGATGTGGGTTGGTTTTGTGGAGGAACCAAGGAAGGAGGACTCTGTAGTGGTTTGGCCCGTTCCGACTTCTGTGGCTGAGTTTAGGAACTTCCTCGGCTTGGGCGTTGTTGCCGGCGAATTGTTGAGGGTCCTCCTCAAGGTCGCCGCCCCTTTGAACAAGCTGTCGAGGAAGGGCGCGTTGTTTCTGTAGACTCCCGCTTGTCTGATGAGCGTCTTGGAGCCGATGGACTGTTTGACCCGTGCCCCTATCTTAGCATTGTCGCAGCTTGGTGTGGTAGTTACGATCGTCGGCAATGCATCTATGGATAGGATTGGGGTGCGTGCTCATGCAGCAAGAGAGGATTATCGTTTGTGCTCCGCGCTAGTTGATGGACCGTAGGAAGATCTATCTAGCGCTCGATCTTGAGTTAGCAGCAGTGGTGTACGCTCCCGAGCTTTTGAGACTGCACCTTGTGGAGCTACCGCGTAGTTGTTGCCTTTGGAGGTACACCCACCTTGACGGATCAGTTTTTTGGTGGGCAACCGATGGATCCGCACTGGTAGAGAGTGCGAGCTGGACTGAGAAGGTGACTTCGTGCTACATGCTGATGGTTGCCTTCGAGGACGGAGTTGTGTGCTCAGTGTTCAGGATTTGAGGTGAGAGTTTTGACTGAGGCACACCAGTCGCCGTACACCGTTCATCCTGGAGAGACAAGGATGTACCGCGACTTGAGGCTGAGTTTTTGGTTGTAGCTCAGCATGTGGCACTGTGCCGGGTTTGTCAGCCGAGAAGCTTTGACCTTTGCCTGTACCTGTAGGGAAGTGGGAGCAGATCACTATGGTTTTCGTCACCGGGTTGCCTCGTTCCCTGCGAGGTCAAGTTGCGATCTGGGTTTTGTGGACTGTCTGACGAAAACAGCTCACTCCCTATCGGTACATCTGTTTTAGTCTTGGGATCGACTGGCGCAGCTCCACTTGGATGAGTTCGTCGGGCTGTCTGGAGAGCTAGTGTCGATCGCTTTGGATTGGAGTTCTCGCTTCGTTTCCCAGTTCTGGTGGGGCCTGCAATAGGCACTGGGGACGAGGCTCGACTTTAGCTCAGTTCAACCCTCGGAGTGTTGGGCAGTCGGAGCGAGTCTTCTAGACTCTCGGGGTATGCTCCGGGCATACGCTTTGGGTTTTGGTGAGGGTGGTTCAGGTATCTTTCTTAGGTGGAGTTTGCCTTCTGCAACAGCTTCCTAGCCAGCTTTGGATTGGCACCGCACGAGGCGTTTTGTGAAGTCGTTGTCGATCACTGTTCTGTCTGGTTGACGTGGGTGAACGTCGTGTGATCGGCCCGACGACGGTTCAGCTGAGGGAGTATCTCAGCTGCGGTGAGGTGCCTGTGGGGTTTTTGGGCTCGCATTGTGAAGCAGTTGGGGAATCGGAGCTTTCTGTTTCGTGAGAGCGGTATCTGCTGTTGTTCGCGGATAGTGTGTGAGTAAGTTTCGGGGACGAAACTTCTTGTTAGGTGGGAGTGATGTGAGAATCCGAATTTTGGGAATTTGAAATTCTCAGTGTTCCTCTCCCCCATTACTGTGTTTTTGATCAGTATACGTATATATATAGGTTTTTATATATATATATATGTATATAAGTGTCTTTTAGTGATTTTTGTTAGTTTTCGGATTTTCATCGCGGAGAGTGAACGGCTTAACGTCGCGATCCGGAGTCCGTTTCTGGCGATCCAAATGCTAAGTTCGATGTCTCGGCAGTGCTGAACGCGATGGCGCGATCCGTGTCGCCGTGCGACGAACGGATTAAAAGTTATTCCATCTTGATCGCCGAGAGGTCGTACGTCACGTTTTTCGGTTTCGCGATTTAGACCCTGTTTTCGCACCGTTTCGTGTGAGATCGCAAGTGGAGGGGTGTTTTAGCATCTTGTGCTGGCTGAGAAGGGGTTTTTGTGTTTTGAGTGAAGAGGGAGGTTGAGTGTTTGAGTGGGTTTAGTAGGTGGAGGGGGTGGGTGAAACATCCCCTCACACCCTCTCTCACTCCCTCTCTCTCCCTCTCTCACTCCCTTCTCTCCCCTGCTCCCAGGGGGTGAGCATGAGGCTCCCCTGCCCCTTGGCCTCCTCTCTGAGCAGCGCCGGCCGCCGCCGGCCACCGCCTGGCCGGAGCAACTCCGGCCACCTCTCCCTCTCCCTTTTTCTCTTTTCTTCTTCTTCTTCTTCTTCTTCCCCTCCTCTGAGGTCAGCACCTAGGGGGAAACCACGCCGAGCTCCCCCTGAGGTTGCTGTGACGCGGGGGACCGCCGCCGTGCCGCCGGAGGACCGCCGGAAGCAGCCTGAGCTGCTGCGGCCAGCTGCTGGAGCAGCAGCTGGCCGAGGATGGTGAGCCCCTGCCGCCGCCGCCTCCCGCACCCTGGGAAGGTGAGCATCACCTCCCCCGCGACCTCCGGCGCCGCCTCCTGCCTCCCCGGCCATCGCCGTGCCGCCGGAGAGCCGCCGGAGCCGCCGCGGGCTCGGCTAGGGCAACCTCTGTCTCCTTGCCGCGCCGCCGCCGCCGCCGCCGCCACCTGAGGTGAGCCCCCGGTTCCTGCCGCCACCTGAGGTGAGCCCCCGCTTCCTCACCTCCCCCGCACTCACCCCTGGCCGCCACCACCGGCCATGCATGGCGGCCGGCAGCCGGCCGGAGCTAGCTGCTCCGGCCAGGGGTCACTTCTGTGGTGTTTTTGTTTTGTTGGGTTGTTTGAGCTCTCTGTTGACTCCCGAAGCTCGGAAGGGTGAGCCCGACGATCGCAACGATGTGCTGAACACCGTGCTCACCCTAGTTTTGGGTTTCGTTGAGCTGTCGTATGGTTCGGCCTTTGTCGGAGCTTTTGAACTCGTTTACTCGTTGAGCTGTCGTGACTGTTCCTGTCGCAGTGGGGCTGTGAGCATGGCCTCCGTTACGTCGTTGCCAATCCGCTGGTGCTCGCGGAAGGTCGTGCGGATGTACGGCTTGCTCACACGGCCTTAGTTAAGCTTGCTTTTGTGCGCGCACTCACTGTTTTTATGGGATTTCCCGGCTTGCGACTGGTCCGGTCGCAGTGGGACAGTGAGCACGGTCTCCGTGACGTCGCTACCTATCCGCTGGTGCTTGCGGAAGGTCGAGCGGATGAACGGTTTGCTCTAGCGGCTCCGTTTATTGCTTGTATGTATGGAATTGTGGCTTGTTTGTGGACTTTAGCTTTTGTGGCAGCATTGCGACGCTGTGGGCAGCAAGGGTAGGGTTTTTGGGACCCTGTGGACTGGTTGTCCAACCCCCTCGCCCTTCGTGGAGTTTCGGATTCGTTTCCGACGCATTTTTCGATGAAATAATCGGCGAAACGCACGTTTCTAGTCGCGCGACTCACTCGCTGTTTTCGCGAACGACTTGGCTTCATCGTTTAGCCTTGTTGGCTGTTCCTCATCGCTGTCCCGAAGTTCCGAGGACAGCGGATGAGTGATGTGGGGTTCCGGTGCCAAATCGGCACTTTTCGGGAACCCGGGAAGCCTTTTCGGGTGCGTTTGATGTTCGTGGCACCCCGAGCTTGTGCTCGCTGTCCCGTCACTTGGTTTTGTGTGTTCGGGGACAGCGAGGGACCTTGTTGGCTGCTAGGTACCCCTCTGGGGCTTAGTGTGGTTTGCGATCATCCCGGCGGGTTTCCCGGGCGATCGGTCGGCTTCGGGATGTGAGAGCTTTATGTTTAGCGTCGACTTGGTAGACCTTGACCCTGTGAGTCTTTCGTAGGTCCTGTCGCGGTTCCCGAGAGCCGTCGGTGTTAGGCTTGACCTTTCGACAGGTGGGTACTTCGATCCGGAGTCGGTTCAGTGGACTACGGTGATACATTTCTATCCCTTCTTTCGCATTTCAGTTTTTAGTTCACTTGACTCCCGTAGACTCTACTTATATGCGTGCTTGGATAGTAGAGTAGTGTGGCTTGCATGTTCTTTGAGACGACCCAGTCGGTCGGGGGGGATCGCTTATCATTCCGAGCGATCCTAGTGTGGCTTGCATGTTCCTTGAGACGACCCAGTTGGTCGGAGGTGATCGCCTGTTGTTCCGAGCGATCCTAGTTGTGGTTTATTGGTTGCTTCTCGGCTTGTTGCCGTTCTGTGGATTGAGCATTTGCATCGATCGTCACAGCTCTTCTAGCACTTCACGTACACCGCGGTCTGATCCACCGTTTGGAGGTGTTCTTTTCCGGAAAAGGGTCGTTGAGTTTGTGCCGACCCGTGAGCCTTGATGCAGTGCGTCCAGAAGGTTTATGTGCCTATAGATGAGCAGGTGACAGTGCATGGGATACGTCCCGGTGGTTTTAGATTGGGTTTACTTTGTGGTTTTCCCTTTGATGCATACTAGTTGTTTACAGTAGCATAGTTATTTCAGTTGTATGTTAGCCTCATATTTACTTGTGCTACTGTTTACCATATCTATCTTTTGTTGACCCTCGTGCCGGTGTGTACACCTCGCCTTCGTCGGCTTGCGGTACCCACTGGGAGGGGAGACATGTGTACATGTTCTCACCCCCCACCCCCGTTGCAGGTTTCAGGTGAGCAGGGTGGTGAGTGTCGGGACGCTGCGAGGCACGCCTAGATAGTAGCTCTAGAGGTTCCGACTCGTGAGGCTACATCCCCAGATTTGGTTATCACCCTATCTTCGCCTATTAGATGTCATTTGTGGTTCAGTTATTCTTTGGGCTTACTCTAGCATGCTTGGATTGATTGGTTGTATCCTTGTTTTCCAGTCGTTTCATTTATCGAGCATTTTGGTTTTCTACCCCTCGTGGTAGCGTCGTAAAACAAGGTTTCCGTGTGGGAAACGGTTTTCAAATGGATTTCTGATTGCTCGGTTTTGTGATTTCAAAAAGAGAGTTCTCGTGTGGAGAACAGTTTTCAAATGATTCTTGAATGTTTGAAATTAGGGTTTCAAATAAAGCTTCTGGGTAAGGAGCAGCTTTCTAGAATGTTTGTTGCTTGTGCATTGCATCATCCTTCGCTTAAGGACCTGCTTAGATTCATACAGGTTTAAGGACGGCTAGCTGTATGAATCTTTGGTGTCGTTGTGTGCTGTTGGGATGAATGAATAGTGGTTGTGATCCTGTTGTATGCTGTGGACGCCGTGCAAATACAGGGGAGGTTCTGTCCGTGTGTACAGTGGACCCTGTATTTGTGGCGGGTCTGTACGTGGCGCGGGCTAGGCTTTCAAAAAAAAAATTTAGCACGTTTTTCCGCATCTTGAACTAGCCCGGGGCGTGATACCAAGGCCGACAACGCCCGTCATAATTGCTCACCTAGTTGAGGTGCAACAACTATACAACATACGTCATATCCAATCTTTCCTCTATACAAGCATACTCTAGTATGCAAGAGAATTCAACAACCAAGTAGTGTCTCCTATGATGCTCCTTTCTAGCATGCATAACCTAATTAGCATTTCATAATGCATCATTGCACTACTAGTACAAATACACTAGCATGCATATTAATCTCATAATGCCACACTATATGTACTATGCATTTTTATACATAACATATATGTCTCTTGCAATCACAATTATCATAATGCCATAATTAACATAATTATGCATCTAATCAATCCTATAACAAGATAGGAGACATAGGGAGTTCACCCATTTCGGTGAGGTCAGACCCACCGGATACCCGTCGAAATCTCGCAGTACTTCGAAACGAAGTTGTCCCCCGAGCTTCTCATACCCTAAGATATTTTTCCAAGGGGTTAGGGGTATCGAACAAGCAATTCGAAAACTACCCAAAAATCAATGAGGTAAATGGGTGGAAATTACCTTGAGCAAGTAAAACTTGTTCTAAGTCCCATTGGAGGTTAGAGATCTTCCAATCTAACCTACAACAACATTCTACACCCATCAATTCCACCTCAAGGGCTCACAATCACGAAACCCTAAATCAAACCCTAATTTTCCAAGAAACTAGGTTTTCATGCTAAACTTAAGCAAAATCACAAATAGAGGTTGTAAGAGAGTCTACAAACCTCAAATCGAGCTTCCAACCAAGCTCACACAAGCTAGGGTTGAAGATCCATCCACCAACAAGCTCCTTTCCTCAGCCCCGAGCTCCCTCCAAGCCTAGGAGTCCACCTCCAAGGGAAAAATGGAGAGAAAGGAGATCAAAACCAAGATCTAGGGGTTGGGGGAAGAGAAAATCTAGAGAGAGAGAGAGGGAAACCTACCATTCCTTCTCCTCCAAGCCTCAGCCACAGCAGCATAAGAGGGGGTGAAGGGGTACTTAAACCCAAAGCACAAAATCCAACTAGGCCCCTCAAAAGGCCAAAATTGCAAAACTGCTCAAAATGCAATTTCTGCATTGTATACCGGTATGCGTATGGGCATACCGGTATCCAACCAAAAATCCCGCAAACCCGAGCCTCGGCCAAGCAGTCTGCGCAACGGGATTCCGGTATGCGACTTCCCCATACCGGTACAAAATGCTCCAATACCGGTATGCGCATTGCACATACCGGAATGCCAGCGTATTCCGGTATCAACTGCTGGATTCCGCAGAACCCGAGAGCTGCGCGCAACCAGTTTTCACTGGATTCCGGTATACCTAACCCAGATACCGGTATGCAATGCAAAATCTGCACTTTTGCAGATTTTGACTTCCGAAGTCCGTCTTCGCACTTTCTAAGTCCCGAAAACACTCCGAAGCTCACCAAACTCAACCCAAAACTCCAGAATAGTATAAGGCACTATTCTCTCACTAGAACTCCGCAATTTGCTAAAGTTCAGTGTACTACATACTCCCCTCCTTAAAAGGAGTTTCGTCCGCGAAACTACGGATCAACAACCAACAACAACAACAAAACCAAAAGGGATAAGAAAATCGCCCTCGCCGTGAAGCCTCCAGCTCTCACACCATGCATCGCGTCCAAGATGTTGCTCCAAAGCATCTTGTAGTAGGAATAATGATAATTCCAGATTCCTACATTCCATAAGTCCAATCCATAACAATGCTCCTTGAGGTTTAGATCATCGTGTAGCTCTAATAAAACGACATCCACCATCGGGGTAGGATTCAAATACTCACTCGGAGCGTCCACACACTTCATATATCTTCAACAGATCTGAAGTGAAACAACTCGACATGCCACTAGGCCCATTTGCCTCAGGGTCTCAAACAATCCTGAGAATCTGAAACTTAGATTCCTCATACTCAAATCTCTTGGATTTCTTTAACTAAGTATCACACTCAGATCATCAAATTCAGATGCTTAAATTCCTATCTCTCACCGAGAATCATTCAATGGTCCAAATTCCAAAATGATAGAGCTAGATGCCCCACGCAATCACACAATTTGCCCAAGTATACTTGCGCAAAGTTTCCTCAATCCAACTCAGGTGAATAGTTACTCCTATTCACAACCTCTCAACAATCATCACGTCTAGCTTAGAAGCGAGACAATCCAATTCCGGAGACTCCGGCAATCATCCTCTATCCATACCATGTAGGCCTTTACTTAGCTTATCACATAAATCAAGGCACTTTCTGATAGTCCACTAGGAATTCATCCGCCGCAACACTCTTGATCTCGATTGCATCATTCACCAGTCGGGATCAAGGCTAACTTTCGTGATCCGATTCAAAGGATAGATATCACTCCATAATACTCATCTCATCGATATCTCTAGTACACCGGCCTCTAACCTGTTTTCACAGTTTCAACTCATTTTCTTGAGTGTAGAGATACCTCCAACAATAAGATCTGGGTGCACTTCACACCACTAACAATGCATACAATTGCCACATTTTCCAAGCAAATGCCATGGCAATCAATTCCAAATCACAATTTGGCGATTCCTCTTGCATTCTCTCAATTACTGAAAGGTCATTACTACCTTTCTATTTACACCAAAGTGCAACTCAATCCGTAGAGAGAAACGTAACTACAAAGCACATAACCCGCCTTCGGGGTAACCAAGGTTGGCGGTCGTCAACCACACCAACAATTCCAAGAAACCTCTCTCACACATATCTTTTCAAAGATTTAATCCTTTTATGTGTGAGTCAAGAGAAGGGAGTAGACAACTGAATAATCTCCCCACAATCATCCATAACATCTAATCAAACTAGAAAGTTTGAACTTCGATCACATCCGCTTGTCCAAATCAACTATGGATGGTTGATTTCCTTGAGATCTCTACTCATAACCACTTTGGCATCAACTGCCAAGGGACACTAGTCCTCACAACCAAAACAGCACGTCTTCAACTTGAAGCACTTGCAATCCTCGTTCCAAGGAATCTTTATGGTCTTCATCGCCTCTCGACTTCCAATAAATCGTCGATGCGCACAGGGACAAGGATACCCAAAAGGGCCAAACATCACAACACACAAGAGCATCAACCAGCTCAACCGACACCATGACAATTTCGCAATGTCTACACCGAGTGAACAAGTCACCCTCGGTCCAAACTCAAACTCGACCCAACGAGAGTAGCACTCAGATTGCAACTACCCTCGAGCAAAACCAGAATTCATGGAGCTTGATCAAACAGATCAACAGATCTCGACTACGGGTGCATATCCTTCATCGTGACCCTACCGAGTTCACGATAGTCGACTCACAGTCGAAATGACCCATTCGCTCAAAACAAACGAGATCTACACTCCACAAGAGGAAACACTAGGCAAAAGAGGTCTCCAGACCAAGCCTTCAATTCTCACAACACAACCGGGATTGCACAGGCAACTCCCTCACAAGAGACATCCTCGCTTTTGAGGATTCTCAACACTCACCAAAGATGCTGGCCCAAAGGCCACGCGCTCGCTTAGCCAATAACCAGGCTTGGGCAGGTGAAACAAGCATCGCAATTAGCGAACTTCCAAGCCCTCTGAAAACACTATTTCGTGTCCAAGTTCCCAAAGCACTACAGCTCGGCTCACACACTCATCGGCAATCAGATAGCCGAAGAGCCAGCCCAAGTTCAAATCAGAACTAAACGCTTTCAGCCAAATAAAGCCAATCGCTTCGTTGGCGCACAGAAACATCCAAAGCTAACGGAGTACAAGAACAGTACTCACAAGTCCAAGCACTCAGGACCACTCGATCTGCAACAACAAGGAATGAGTTCCCTGCCATGCATTCGGCAAACAGCCGAACCAAAACCACAATCGTAGCAAGCAACAAGCTAGCTCCAAAACTACGAGCTGCGACAACCTCCATCGTCGCTGCATCATCATCCGCCCGTCAAACAGGCACGCACACCTCCAAAATCGGTCGCGCGAAGTCGATCCCAACATTGTCGACACTATTCTTCTCAAACACTCCGACTGGGGATGGCCCACCTGGCCACGAAAAGAGTACTTGCCCCTACTCCAAGAGTATCCTCGGGCACTCGCGGCTCCACCGCTCACACGTCACAATAGTCGATGACGATTTGACGTCCCATTATCATCCTACTAAAGGTCCACCTTCTCGAGATCAAATTTCTCCTTAATCACTTGATTGTTCTCTTACATCAGACTTGCCACTCGTAGTAGCTTCCTTTGCCATCCCAACGGTCTCTACGTCTCTCGCCCTTATCAAGGTGCGATCCGCATTCTCACAAAATTTCTTGAGGTCGACTGTCAACTGGATCGACAAATCCTCCAGTTGCTTAATCCTCTAGTCTGCCGGCGCAAAGCCTCAACTTGGGGTAGCATCATAAACGATCGCCGTTCCACCGTACTCGCTGAATTTGCCAGTTGTTCTCTCAACTTCAGGGTTCTACCAAACCCAGAGGATGTAGGGTTTCCGTCTCGGCTGCCTCGGCCGCCATCGAGTGCGTCTGTCACCACTCAAGCTGCAACAAGCAAAACATGCGCAGGTGAAACACCCCACGCCAACGCATCCCCACACAAGACTATAACCCCAATCATGCGAAAGTAATGAAGTGGACTCCCACTATCCCCGATGTCACGTTGTCGGCCGCCAACGTGACCCTCCAAGGGTATAGAAGTGGTTCACTCCGATCTAACTCCAACACCTTTGGAGTTTTTAGACATGACCTAATCATAATACTTTCGCCAATAAGTCATAAGAGATCCCGTCTCTCACGTTCCTATTCCTTATCGTACAACCTGCCTAAGGTTTACTAGGTCCACTAAGACTTAACCCTAGGCTCTGATATCACTATAATCTGTCACGCCCCGGGCCCTAGTGAGAGCCTACCAGGCACGTGCCCAGACCCGCCGTATACCTCAAAACAACACAATGTACACAAGGCGTCTACAATAACATCAATCAAATAGAATAAGGAATACATCCTAAACAGGGTGATCAGAGCGAGAACATAGTTCTACAACTAAAACAGAATCCATACAACTAAAATCTCAAGATATACAAATGAGTTTATACATCTTATCAACAAGTAGATCAATCAACCAACAAAACTATACATCTTTCATTCAAAATACAATGAAAGGAAACCCATGGTATGCCTACAATCACAACACCGTAGAGGCTCTAGCTAGCTGCTAACCCCTCGCCGCGATCCTAAGCCTCTCCTGCTGCGGAAGGCTCTGAAAAATCCAACAACAATGGGGGTGAGAACTATTAATCAATAGTTCCCAGTGGGTAAGCCGCCGAGAGTGGCGAATTACACCGCTAGGTCAACTGAGGCAAGATAGTATAACTGAAACATAAAGCAGAAAGCATATAACATTTAATGCTAAACATGTAGTTCTACAACTATCTTGCCTCCAATGAAGTAAATGGTCTACATGAACATGGATATGCTCTATTGTCATATGCTCAACAATTAATTTCGCGGTTTACATGCATGTCAAATTAATGCCATGATCAATCACATATGTTCTAATGTAATAAACTCACTATATGTCAAGTTTTACTATTACACATATGACTTGTCTCCAAACTATATGTATGTTATGATTACTATCCACTAGTGTGCCAAGTCATGTCAATGCCTCGCTACATGCAATGCCACAAGGTCACCACCCAATACTATGTCCATACACTATATGTATATGCATCCATCAGCTGTGACATTCTAAGTCCAGTTTACTTAGTATATGAATGTTCACCTTTGCATAAAACCATAACTGTGTAGTTATAAAAGAATACAATAGAGGGATGTTCACTTGTGCCGTGCCTAATGGCTCCGTGGTAGTCAACACCTCACGCTTTGGTGAGCCTTACCCACGGCGGTTCCATTTCGGCGCTCTCTCTAACACACGGGCGAAATAACTGTCGCGAGGCCAACTCCGGAGTGCCGGCTTGTAGGGAGCGACCTTCACAAGCATGTGTAAACGAGCATAGTGGCTAACAAGCAACAATCAACCATAATAATAATATCATAAGTTTAATTCCACATTATGTCAAAACATGTCATGTTATGTTTTCTACATTCAATAGCCAATATGCTAAAGGTCAACCATATCATGTTGTTCTCCAATTATCCTTTGGTAAGTCCCTACCAATATGTCCATGTCTCTAACATGTAAATGTCCATCTTTTGTTTACTAAGTTCATAAACTATGCACTATCCCAATGCCATATCCAATGCATTATCCCAATGCCATATCCAATGCATTATCCCAATGCCATATCCAATGCATTATACTAATGCTATAACTAATGCATTATACTAATGCTATAATCAATACCAAAACCGATGCATTCAACTAATGCTATAGTTCATGCATTATTCCAATGCTACAATTCATGCATTCTACAATGCCAACAAGACCCTATCCATGCCATGCATAAGCTACAACAACCTCTACTACATAGAGTATAGAGCTATCATGCAAGTGTTCAATTAATCAAATGGACCCATGTCCAACTAAGTATAATTATCGAATGCAAATAGGATCCCCTTTCCTCATGTCTTAAACATGGAATCAATCCACGACCAAAAGGTCGAGTCCAAGGCCGACAACGCCCGTCATAATTGCTCACCTAGTTGAGGTGCAACAACTATACAACATACGTCATATCCAATCTTTCCTCTATACAAGCATACTCTAGTATGCAAGAGAATTCAACAACCAAGTAGTGTCTCCTATGATGCTCCTTTCTAGCATGCATAACCTAATTAACATTTCATAATGCATCATTGCACTACTAGTACAAATACACTAGCATGCATATTAATCTCATAATGCCACACTATATGTACTATGCATTTTTATACATAACATATATGTCTCTTGCAATCACAATTATCATAATACCATAATTAACATAATTATGCATCTAATCAATCCTATAACAAGATAGGAGACATAGGGGGAGTTCACCCATTTCGGTGAGGTCAGACCCACCGGATACCCGTCGAAATCTCGCAGTACTTCGAAACGAAGTTGTCCCCCGAGCTTCTCATACCCTAAGATATTTTTCCAAGGGGTTAGGGGTATCGAACAAGCAATTCGAAAACTACCCAAAAATCAATGAGGTAAATGGGTGGAAATTACCTTGAGCAAGTAAAACTTGTTCTAAGTCCCATTGGAGGTTAGAGATCTTCCAATCTAACCTACAACAACATTCTACACCCATCAATTCCACCTCAAGGGCTCACAATCACGAAACCCTAAATCAAACCCTAATTTTCCAAGAAACGAGGTTTTCATGCTAAACTTAAGCAAAATCACAAATAGAGGTTGTAAGAGAGTCTACAAACCTCAAATCGAGCTTCCAACCAAGCTCACACAAGCTAGGGTTGAAGATCCATCCACCAACAAGCTCCTTTCCTCAGCCCCGAGCTCCCTCCAAGCCTAGGAGTCCACCTCCAAGGGAAAAATGGATAGAAAGGAGATCAAAACCAAGATCTAGGGGTTGGGGGAAGAGAAAATCTAGAGAGAGAGAGAGGGAAACCTACCATTCCTTCTCCTCCAAGCCTCAGCCACAGCAGCATAAGAGGGGGTGAAGGGGTACTTAAACCCAAAGCACAAAATCCAACTAGGCCCCTCAAAAAGCCAAAATTGCAAAACTGCTCAAAATGCAATTTTTGCATTGTATACCGGTATGCGTATGGGCATACCGGTATCCAACCAAAAATCCCGCAAACCCGAGCCTCGGCCAAGCAGTCTGCGCAACGGGATTCCGGTATGCGACTTCCCCATAACGGTACAAAATGCTCCAATACCGGTATGCACATTGCACATACCGGAATGCCAGCGTATTCCGGTATCAACTGCTGGATTCCGCAGAACCCGAGAGCTGCGCGCAACCAGTTTTCACTGGATTCCGGTATACCTAACCCAGATACCGGTATGCAATGCAAAATCTGCACTTTTGCAGATTTCGACTTCCGGAGTCCGTCTTCGCACTTTCTAAGTCCCGAAAACACTCCGAAGCTCACCAAACTCAACCCAAAACTCCAGAATAGTATAAGGCACTATTCTCTCACTAGAACTCCGCAATTTGCTAAAGTTCAGTGTACTACACAGTGCTTCGACGAGGAGGAGAACGAGTACTCGCCCTTCGCGTCGAAGTCTCAGGAGCTTTTCCTTTGCCTTTATCAGTAGGCTCTTCCGGGACATATTCTGATTCCGTCGATTCGGCGCTCGACGAATCTTCCTCGGCACGTGTCCTTTTGGTGACACGTTTCTTTCCACGTCCACGTCCACGTCCACGGCCTCCGCCGGCAGCCATCAGCACCATTAAAACAAGGATGATTGAGAAACCCATGTTTTCTATGCAACAAAAAATAATGAAGCTCAAGATCAAATTGTCATTTATCTTGTAAAAACATGTAATGAGCTTACTAATCATCATGAAAAGCATCAAAATATTATATTCATGAGTTTCATGAAATTTTGTTTCATCCAAAAAGATATTATAGCAAAAAAAAAAAGAACTCAAAAAGTGTACATACAAGCTAAAAAATTATAGATCTAAGGTGAAAAACATGTAATACCCGGATCTAAGCACACTAGAACCTAGCTTGCATGTAACTATCATGATTTTAAGCAAAAATCCGCAACAAATCGCAGTAAAAACGAAGATCTTTCATCAACCCACAAAAACAGTGAAAAAGTATGAAACCTAGGGTTTTGATGAATAAAAACGAGATTGAGATGATAAAACTTACAAATCCAAGTAGAAAACCACAGATCTGGAGGAGAATCACGATAGGAAGCTTTTAGAGAGAGAAAGGGAGTGTTTTGAAAGAGATTAGAATGAATTTCGAAACATTATTCCGGTATATAAAACCCAGTTGCGCAGACCGCATTCTGGTATGGACATAGCATACCGGAATGCCGTGCAAATTCCAGAAAACTATTCTCGGGAATTTGCGGAATCAGCACTCAATACTGGAATGCAGTACAGAAAATCCAAAAAATTTAAATGTAAGTGCCTTTTAAATGATGAATTCACATACAAATATCTAATCCATAATAATTTCACGAAAAGTACGAATTTTACTCCAAATTATCATGATGCAGATAAAATATTGTAAAATTTTTTAATCCATATATAAATCAAAATCAAGTTATCACAAATAGTCTAAAGGCTAAAAAACAATCAAGATGTAAACGGTTTATGAAGATAACTTAAGAAATTCATCAAAGAGACAGAAGTTTGTCGCACAAACGTTCAAAATTTGAGATAAACTTAAATTGCATAGGGGGTGGCTCTTTGAGCATCTTACATGTATGTGGACCACCTTATAACTCCAAAAAAAAAGTAACATATTTCCTTTGCAACCTTTTGCAATTATATATTTCTTTTGGGTATGTAATTCGATTCTCATGTGGTAGCTGCACACACTAACTGGACGACCGGAGTAGTAGCTCTTTCCTCCATGTGGTGGTAGTTTTCACACTCATTTAAAGGATGTAACTCTTTTCACATCTTTCAAGCATATAATAACACTTTTCTCAATAATAACTCCCCATAGCTTTAGTAATCTCTTAGTTGAAAGAATATGTGACAAATTTTAGTCCATAAGAGAATCACTATCCATCAAATTCAACACACACACACAACCGAGATTGATTAAGCTCCTAGAGATTATACATGATTACCTAAATTTGATGAATATAAGTATTATGACATCTCACAATATAGTATCTCCAAAGACAATAAATATGAAGTAAAATCGATAATTAACGTGAGATTAAGAGGGAATGAATAGATGTGAATCAAGTAAGTTCAAGGCACTGTTTAATGTTGAATAAAACACAAGCCGTCAAAGTCTTAAAGCATAAAAACATCAATGAAAGCATCATAAAGCACAGATCAAATAAGATATGCAATAAATACCGATCAATGCAATATTCTAAAACGAATTAATGCTTAAGACAAAGAAAGATATCACCTTTCCGAACCCAAACTTGTCGAATCTTCGGTTGACTTGGTTTGTTAGTATTAGGCAACGTTTGCTTTGACTTTTGATTGCTCCGGGGAACTTGACTTGATTGATGTTGCATTTGAGACTTTGAAGATTGTCGAGTATTGGATAATGCCGGTAGATGATCAAACAATGCCGGTTGAGTCTTCTTATTTTTCTTAGGACATGTCTTCTTAATGTGTCCTTTCTTCCCGCATCTATGACATGTTTTTACTTTTAGATTGGTTGAGGCTTTGGATGCTGAATGTTGAACCTTCTCAACAAATGTCCTCTCATATCCAACTCCAAGTTTATCCGTTTGACCCAATCCGAGCATATTATCAAGTTTCTTCGAACCGGAGGAGAATTGTTGTATGTCGGATTTGAGTTGATGGACTTGCTTAGTCAAAACTTGGTTGGATATGTGAACTTCCTTGAATTGTTGCTCCAGAAAATCAGTCTTCTCTACAAAGGATTTTATTGTGATTTCCTATTGGTCTAGCTTCTCTTGGAGGGTGTTATTATTAGTCAATATATGTTCCTTGTCCTCCGCAAGAGCTTTAGATGACTCCTTCAATTCATTGTTTTCCCTTTCAAACTCAAGTAGTCGTATCCTTAGCTTCTTGTTAAGCTTAGCCATCTTTTTCGATTCAACAAGTAGTTGATTGTAGGCATCGGCTAAACTTTCATCATCCGACTCCCCCTCACTTGTGCCATTGTCGCCGATGTATCATGCAAAGAGGAAGAAGTAAAAGGGTCAGCAATAATAGATGATAAACAAAAAGCAGAAGAAGAAGAAGCGTGTGAACATAAAGCAATTGCATCATTATTTTCTTCTTCACTAGCACTCGATTCATTAGAAGTAGAGTCATTCCAAGTTCTAGCTTGTAAAGCCTTCTTTTTATTGGACTTTTTAGTGGGACAATCCGTGGAGATATGGCCGTAGCCTCGACATTTGTAACACCGGATTTCTCCCACAAATTCATCCTTTTCTTTAGAAGACTTTGCAAGCTTCTTATCTTTAGAGGATTTAGAATGTGAAGATCCGTTAGAAGAAGGCTTTCGGTTGGAGGATGAAGCTTGAATGCTTTGATTCTTCCTAAACTTCCGACGAAACTTCTGTGAGAATTCAAATTTTAGAAATTTGAAATTCTGTGCTCCTCTCCCCTGATACTGTGTTTTTGGTCAGTATACGTATATATATACAGGTATTTATATATATATATGTATATAAGTGAGTTTTAGTGGATTTTATAGTTTTTGGATTTTCGTCGCGGAGAGAGAACGGCTTAACGGAGCGATCCGGAGTCCGAATCTGACGATCCAAAATGGTAAGTTCGATGTCTCGGCAGTGCTGAACGCGATGGCATGATCCGTGTCGACGTGCAACGGACGGTTTGAGAGTTATTCCATCTTCTTCGCCGAGAGGTCGAATGTCACATTTTTGTATTTTCACGATTTGGACCCTGTTCTCGCACCGTTTCGCGTGAGGTTGCTTGTGGAGGGGTGTTTTAGCATTTTATGCCTGCTGTGAGGGGCTTTTGTGTAATTGAGTGGAGTGGGTGGTGGAGTGTGTGTGTGGGTGTAGTAGGTGGGGGTAGTTGAGCTATCCCCTCACACCCTCTCTCTCCCTCTCTCTCTCTCCCTCTCTCACTTCCTTTCTCCCCCTGCTCCCAGAGGTGAGCACCAGGCTCCCCTGCCCCTTGGCCTCCTCCCCGAGCCCTGCCGGCCGCCGCCGGCCACCGCCTGGCCGGAGCTACCCCCCCGGCCATCTCTCTCTCCCTTTTCTTCTTCTTCTCCTTCTTCTTCTTCCTTTTCTTCTTCCCTGTGGTGTGCACCCAGGGGAAACCCATGCTTGGGCTTCCCCTGAGGTGGCACGACCCCCGCCGGAGTGGAGCGCCGCCGCCGGGAGCCGCCGCCGTGGGCCGCCGGAGCCGCAGCAGCCACTGCTGAGAGTGCTGCTGGCCGAGCTTGGTGGGGCCGCGCCGCCGCCGCCTCCCGACGCCGGAGAGGGTGAGCATGGTCACCCTCGGGACCTCCGCTGCCGGACCCTGCCTCCCCGGCCGTCGCCGTGCCGCCGGAGAGCCGCCGGAGCCGCCGCAAGCCTCGGCGGGGCCGCTAGGGCATCCGCGGCTGGGCCAGCTCCGCCGCCGCCCCCCGCCTCTGTTTTTGTCGCGGTCACCGGCCAACCGGTGTCCGGCGGGCCCCTCTCGCCGGTGCTCAGGTCGCCGCCGGCCGCCGTCGCCGTTTGTTTGCCGGCGCCGCCGTGCCCTAGCCGACCCGTGGGCTGTCCTCTTCCCCGCGCCGCCGCCGCCGCTTCCCGCCGTTGCCTGAGGTGAGCCCCCCTTCTCCTTGGGTCCCCCGCACCCATCCCTGGCCGCCGCCGGCCTTGCAAGTCGGCCGGCAGCCGGCCGGAGCTAGTTGCTCCGGCCAGGGTGAGTTTCGGCCTTGTTTTGGCCGCGCTTGATGGTTTGAGCTCCCTGTTGCCTCCCGAAGCTCGGGAAGGTGAGCACGATGATCACAGCGATGCGCTGATCATCATGCTCACCCTAGTTTTCCATTTTGGTGAGTTATTTTTACTGTTTGGCCTTTGTCGAGCTTCGTTAGTGTTTGTTGTGCTGTTTTTATGCACTTTCCCGGCCTGCGACTGTTCCTGTCGCAGTGAGGCTGTGAGCATGGCCTCCGTTACGTCGTTGCCGATCCGCTGGTGCTTGCGGAAGGTCGTGCAGATGTACGGTTTGCTCACACGGCCTTAGTTACGCTTGCTTTTGTGCTTGAGCTCGCTGTTTTTATGGGATTTCCCAGCTTGCGACTAGTCTTGTCGCTGTGGGACTGTGAGCACGGTTTTCGTGACGTCGTTACCTATCCGCTGGTGCTTGCGGAAGGTCGTGCGGACGTACGGTTTGCTCTAGCGGCTCCGTTTATTGCTTGTATGTATGGAATTGTGCTTGTTTTGTGACTTTGGCGTTTGTGGCAGCGTTGCGACGCTGTGGGCAGCAAGGGTTTGGTCCTCGGGACCCTGTGGACTGGTTGTCCAACCCCCTCGCCCTTCGTGGAGTTTCGGATTTGTGTCCGACGCATTTTTCGATGAAATAATCGGCGAAACGCACGTTTCTAGTTGTGCGACTCACTCGCTATTTTCGCAAGCAACTTGGCTTTGTCGTTTAGCCTTGTTGGCTGTTCCTCATTGCTGTCCCGAAGTTCCGAGGACAGCGGATGAGTGACGAGGGGTTCCGGTGTCAAGTCGGCACTTTTCGGGAACCCGGGAAGCCGTGTCGGGTGCGTTTGTGTTCGTGGCACCCCGAGCTTGTGCTCGCCGTCCTGCCACCTTGTCGTGTGTGTTTGGGGGACAGCGGAGGACTTGATTGGCTATAGGTACCCTTCTGGGGCTTTGTGTGGTTTCGGGATCGTCCCGGTGGGTTTTCCGGGCGATCCGTCGATTCGGGATTGTGTGAGCTTGGTGTTTAGCGTCGACTTGGTGGACCTTGACCGTGTGAGTCTTTCGTAGGTCCTGTCGCGGTTCCCGAGAGCCGTCGGGTTAGACTTGATCTTTCGACAGGTGGGTACTTCGACCCGGAGTCGGTTCAGTGGACTACGGTGATACCTTTCTATCCCTTCTCTTGTATTTCAGTTATTAGTTCACTTGACTCCCATTGACTCTACTTATATGCGTGCTTGGATAGTAGAGTAGTTGTGGTTTGCATGGTTCTTGAGACGACCCAGTTGGTCGGTGGTGATCGCCTGTTGTTCCGAGCGATCCTAGTTGTGGTTTACCAGTTGCTTCACGGCTCGTTGCCGTTCTGTGGATTGAGCATTAGCATCGATCATCACAGCTCTTCTAGCACTTCACGTACACCAGCGGTCTGATCCACCGTCTAGGGGTGTTCTTTTCTGGAAAAGGGTCGTTGAGTGTGTGCCGACCCGTGAGCCTTGACGCAGTGCGTCCAGAAGGTTTATGTGTCGAGAGTTGAGCAGGTGACAGTGCCAGGGATACGTCCCGGTGGCTATGATTGGGTTCACTTTGTGGTTATCTCCTTTGATGCATATACCAGTTGCTTACAGTAGCATAGCTGTTTCAGTAGCATATCAGCCTCATATTTACTTGTGCTACTGTATACCATATCAAGCTTTTGTTGACCCTCGTGCCGGTGTGTACACCTCGCCTTCGTTGGCTTGCGGTACCCACTGGGAGGGGAGACATGTTTACATGTTCTCACCCCCCACCCTCGTTGTTGTTTTCAGGTGAGCAGGGTGGTGAGTGTTGGGACGCTGCGAGGCACGCCTAGATAGTAGCTCTAGAGGTTCCGACTCGTGAGGCTGCTTCCCCAGATTTGGTTATCACCCTACCTTCGCCTATTAGATGTGATTTGTGGTTCAGTTATCCTTTGGGCTTATTCTAGCATGCTTGTGTTGTGGATTCACTCTTTATGCTTATGCGATGATTGCATGCTTGGACTAGTTGGTTGTATCCATGTTTTTCGATCGTTTCATTTATCGAGTATTTTGGCTTTCTACCCCTCTTGGTAGCGTCGTGAAATAAAGGTTTCCGTGTGGGAAACAGTTTTCAAATGGATTTCTAATTGTTCGGTTTTTTTGTGATTTCAAAAGAGAGTTCTTGTGTGGAGGACAGTTTTCAAATGATTCTTGGATGATTGAAATTAGGGTTTCAAATAAAACTTCTGGGTAAGGAGCAGCTTTCTAGAATGTTTGTTGCTTGTGCATCGCATCATCCTTCGCTTAAGGATCTGGTTAGATTCATACAGGTTTAAGGACTGTTAGCTGTATGAATCTCTCGTTGTGTTGTTATGCTGTTGTGATGAATGAATGGTGGTTGTGATCCTGTTGTAAGTTGTGGACGCCGTGCAAATACAGGGGAGGTTCAGTCCGTGTGTACAGTGGACCCTGTATTTGTGGCGGGTCTGTACGTGGCGCGGGCTAGGCTTTCAAAAAAAAAAATTTGGCACGTTTTTCCGCATCTAGAACTAGCCCGGGGCGTGACAGATTAAGATGGTATCAGAGCGTAAAGGGAACAAACACTCATTCATTCATCAACTTGTAACTGAACCACTGGTTAGGCTGACCCATAGGAGGACCTAGGATGTATAGGCGCGCGAGTTCGAGGGGTTTGTTTTCGGCTTGTGTTTTGTGGGAGTTGCCGACCCCTTTTCTCTTGCGCTGGTTTCTGCGTTTTGCAGTTGGCTTGTGGTCTTGGTAGACCTCCTCGTCCGGGTCGTGGTGGTGGGCGTGCGCCTGCGGAGCCGTGTGCTGGTGTTCTGTTTCGGGCTGTTGTGGCTGGTTCGAGTGAGGAGCTGGCCGGAGGCGGACAGCCTGGTGTAGACCGTACCCTGTGTGCTTGAGGCCGAGGCGAGGGGGGGTCAGTTGGCGACCCTCTCCGGTATGTTCCGGCTTGTTCCGGTAGTTTTTGCAGCAGCAGGCTACAGCGACTGCCGCTCCAGCCCCTCCTCCTCTTCCGCCGAGTGCCCCGATGACTGCAGACCCTCCTGTGGCACCCACACCGTTGTGCGACGACCGTGATGACGACAGCGATTTTGTCGGCTTTTGCGCGTGTGGACGCCGACCCCGTGTTTGGGGGTGGTGGCCACACCCGAGCGTGTTTGGGCGGACCTCCTGAGTTTTGATCTGCCCTAGTTCGCAGGCTCGTGCTCCTTCTAGTAGTGGTGGTGGAGTACCTTATAGATCCCAAGTGGCAGGGTGTTTTCCCCTTTGCGTAACCACTCGTTGGCAGGTGGTAGCCCTTGTGGGCTTGGGAACGTCACTTGGTGGATCTGTGTTGTTGTTGGGCTGTTCTTGCCCTGTCCCCACTTTCCGTGTTGAGCACGAGGGCCTCTGCGAGCGTCTCTACGGAGACGGTGTTTTGAGCGATTTCGACCGCAGTTGGGTGTTTCCCCTCTCTGTTTTGTTGGGTGGGCGGTGAAGCCTACCCCTCTGACGTCTTGCTGGTGGCATCGTCAATGTTGGTCTTTTGACCATTGGCTAGTTCTGGCGTCGAACTGACGTGTACTAGACTGTGTGGACACTGTTGGGTGTCGGGTTTCTGTTGGTGCCTACGTGGTTTGCGGCTATCCTAACGCCTAAATTGGTGTGTTTTGGGATTTCTGGTAGTATTCGTAGGCCTTTGTGCTGTCGTGAGATCTTCCTGGTTCTTGTTGGAGGTCTCACCGCGTTCGATGCTGGTTAGTCGACGCTGGTTTTGTTCTTCCTTCGCTTTGGTACGGGTGGATTGACGACCCCTTGTCGCCTGTGGCCGTCGGTTTGTTGTGAGAAGCCGAAGACTCCTAAGGAGTTGGCTCAGGGCAGACTTTGTTGTGTGGGTCGGTTTGCTTTTTCGCGTTAATTCGGTGACTCGTCTGTGACTTCGGTCCAGCTTTTGAGTTAGTTGACCCGGTACCTTTGTGGTGTTGCCAACTGGTTGTTGGCCTTGACCTCGGGATATTTCGCTTTTCTTTTGATAAATACGTTGGCTGCAGACAACGTAGTGTCAAAAGTTAGGACGAAATACCCTATCCCTTTTGGGGACTTTCTGGATTGGGTCGGTGCTTTCTCTTGCAAGACGTTTCTCGCTCTTGGTCGTCTTGCGGAAAGCTGTGTGTTGGTCATCCCTGTTCTAGTGGTGAACCTTGAGCTAATCCTGGCGTGGTTTTTGCGCAGTTGATTTGCCATCACTGCCGTTGGTTTGACTCCGGTTGAGTCAGGGTGCCCCTTTTAGCTCGATTTCGGGATGACGGGGGGCCTGGTTGTTGGCTCCGAGGTCTCTGTGCTTGTGTTTGCGTGCAGGGTTTTCACCGCGTCTTTCGTGTAGTCTTGCTTTAGAGCGCGTGTCCGATCTTTTGGATCTGATGTTCGGCATCGTTGGTGCTTTTATCGCTTGTTGCGATTGGCAATCCTCTGCACCTGAGTGATGGACTCGCAAGGTTTTCGTTGGTTGGATTGTGAGTCGAGCTTTCAGTTGGTCGGTGTTGTTTTAGTACCCTCTACCGCAGACCTTCGATCTCTTCGACCGGCTCCAGGGAGCCTCGGTTTTCTCGAAGTGTGTTCTGCAGCCAGGTTATCTTTAGTTGAGGATCAAGGCTGAGGACGTTGCATTAACGGCCCTCCGGACTCGTTATGGGCTTTATGAGGTCACGGTTTTGCCGTTCGGTTTGACGAACGTCCCGGCAGTTTTGTTGGATTTGATGAACTGGGTTTTCGGCAGTTCTTGGATCTATTTGTCGTGGTCTCCTTTGACGACATACTGATCTATTCGAGGAGTTTCCTTCTTGGTTCGCATCGTGACGCGGGTTGGTTTTGCGGTGGAACCAAGGAAGGTGGACTTTGTAGTAGTTGGCCTGTTCCGACTTTTGTGGCTGAGATTAGGAGCTTCCTCGGCTTGGCGAGTTGTTACCGGCGATTTGTTGAGGGTTTCTCCGGATCGCCGCCCCTTGGATCGAGCTGTCGAGGAAGGGCGCGTTGTTTCTGTAGACTCCCGCTTGTCTGTTGAGCTTCTAGGAGCCGATGGACTGTTTGACTCGTGCCCCTATCTTAGCATTGTCGCAGCCTGGTGAGGTTGTTGTGGTCTTCTGCGATGCATCTTGGATAGGATTGGGGTGCGTGCTCATTCAGCATGAGAAGATTATCGCTTATGCTGCGCTAGTTGATGGACTATGAGAAGATCTATCTGGCGCCCGATCTCGAGTTAGCAGCAGTGGTGTTCGCTCTCAAGCTTTGGAGACACTACCTGAATGGAGCGCGTTGTGAGATCTTCACGGGTCCCCTGAGTCTGTTGTATCTCTTCAAGGAGCCGTTTCTTTTGATCACCGACCAGGAGCGTTTGGTGGTGGAGTTTCGTTGACTTGAGTTGGAGACCTTACCTTGTGGAGCTACCGCACAGTTGTTGTCTTTGGAGGTGCAACCCACCTTGGCGGATCAGATTTTCGGTAGGCAGCTGATGGATCCGCACTGGCAGAGAGTACGAGCAGACGCCGAGCAGGGCAGAGATGGTGACTTCGTGCTACATGCTGTTGGTTTTCCTTCGAGGACGGAGGTGTGTGCCCAGTGTTCAGGATTTGAGGTGAGAGTTTTGACTGAGGCACACCGGTCGCCGCACATCGTTTATCCTGGAGGGACGAAGATGTACCGCGACTTGATGCAGAGTTTCTGGTTGTAGCTCAGCATGTGGCACTGTGCCGGGTTTGTCAGTAAGTGAAGGCTGTGCATCAGCAGAGAAGCTTTGACCGTTGCCTGTACCTGTAGGGAAGTGGGAGCAGATCACCATGGTTTTCGTCACCGGGTTGCCTCGTTCTCCGCGAGATCATGTTGCGATCTGGGTTTTGTGGATTGTCTGACGAAAACAGCTCACTTCCTATCGGTACATCCGTTTTAGTCTCGGGATCTACTGGCGCAGCTCTACTTGGAGGAGTTCGTCGGGCTGTTTGGAGTGCCAGTGTCGATCGTTTTGGATCGGGGTTCTCGCTTCGTTTCCCAGTTCTGGAGGAGCTTGCAGTAGGCACTGGGGACGAGGCTCGACTTCAGCTCAGTTTACCGCCCTCAGAGTGTTGGGCAGTCGGAGCGAGTCTTCTAGACTCTCGAGGGTAAGCTCCGGGCATGCGTTTTGGATTTTAGTGAGAATTGGTTCGGGTATCTTTCCTTGATGGAGCTTGCTCTCTTCTACAGCTTCCTAGCGAGCGTTGGATTGGCATCGTGCGAGGCGTTGTATGGACGTCGTTGTCGATCACTGAACTGTTGGGTTGACGTGGGTGAGCGTCGTGTGATCGGCCCGACAACGGTTCAGCTGAGGGAGGATCTCAGCTGCGGCGAGGTGCCTTTGTGGTTTCGGCTCGCAAGGTGAAGCAGTTGGGGAACCGGAGCTTTCTGTTTGTGAGAGTGCTGTGGACGAGTCGCGAGGAGCGCGAGACTTCTTGGGAGATGGAGTCTGCTTCGTGTGAGAGGTATCCGCTGTTGTTCGCGGATGGTGTGTGAGTAAGTTTCGGGGACGAAACTTCTTGTTAGGTGGGAGTGATGTGAGAATTCGAATTTTAGAAATTTGAAATTCTGTGCTCCTCTCCCCTGATACTGTGTTTTTGGTCAGTATACGTATATATATACAGGTATTTATATATATATATATGTATATAAGTGAGTTTTAGTGGATTTTATAGTTTTTGGATTTTCGTCGCGGAGAGAGAACGGCTTAACGGCGCGATCCGGAGTCCGAATCTGACGATCCAAAATGGTAAGTTCGATGTCTCGGCAGTGCTGAACGCGATGGCGTGATCCGTGTTGATGTGCGACGGACGGTTTAAGAGTTATTCCATCTTCTTCGCCGAGAGGTCGAATGTCACATTTTTGTATTTTCGCAATTTGGACCCTGTTCTCGCACCGTTTCGCGTGAGGTTGCTTGTGGAGGGGTGTTTTAGCATTTTATGCCTGCTGTGAGGGGCTTTTGTGTAATTGAGTGGAGTGGGTGGTGGAGTGTGTGTGTGGGTGTAGTAGGTGGGGGTAGTTGAGCTATCCCCTCATACCCTCTCTCTCCCTCTCTCTCCCTCTCTCACTTTTTTTCTCCCCCTGCTTCCAGAGGTGAGCACCAGGCTCCCCTGCCCCTTGGCCTCCTCCCCGAGCCCTGCCGGCTGCCGCCGGCCACCGCCTGGCCGGAGCTACCCCCCCCGGCCATCTCTCTCTCCCTTTTCTTCTTCTTCTCCTTCTTCTTCTTCCTTTTCTTCTTCCCTGTGGTGTGCACCCAGGGGAAACCCATGCTTGGGCTTCCCCTGAGGTGGCACGACCGCCGGAGTGGAGCGCCGCCGCCGGGAGCCGCCGCCGTGGGCCGTCGGAGCCGCAGCAGCCACTGCTGAGAGTGCTGCTGGCCGAGCTTGGTGGGGCCGCGCCGCCGCCACCTCCCGACGCCGGAGAGGGTGAGCATGGTCACCCTCGGGACCTCCGCTGCCGGACCCTGCCTCCCCGGCCGTCGTCGTGCTGCCGGAGAGCCGCCGGAGCCGCCGCAAGCCTCGGCGGGGCCGCTAGAGCATCCGCGGCTGGGCCAGCTCCGCCGCTGCCACCCGCCTCTGTTTTTGTCGCGGTCACCGGCCAACCGGTGTCCGGCGGGCCTCTCACGCCGGTGCTCAGGTCGCCGCCGGCCGCCGTCGCCGTTTGTTGCCGGCGCCGCCGTGCCCTAGCCGACCCGTGGGCTGTCCTTTTCCCCGCGCCGCCGCCGCCGCTTCCCGCCGCTGCCTGAGGTGAGCCCCCCTTCTCCTTGGGTCCCCCGCACCCATCCCTGGCCGCCGCCGGCCTTGCATGTCAGCCGGCAGGCGGCCGGAGCTAGTTGCTCCGGCCAGGGTGAGTTTCGGCCTTGTTTTGGCCGCGCTTGATGGTTTGAGCTCCCTGTTGCCTCCCGAAGCTCGGGAAGGTGAGCACGATGATCACAGCGATGCGCTGATCATCATGCTCACCCTAGTTTTCCATTTTGGTGAGTTATTTTTACTGTTTGGCCTTTGTCGAGCTTCGTTAGTGTTTGTTGTGCTGTTTTTATGCACTTTCCCGGCCTGCGACTATTCCTGTCGCAGTGAGGCTGTGAGCATGGCCTCCGTTACGTCGTTGCCGATCCGCTGGTGCTTGCGGAAGGTCGTGCGGATGTACGGTTTGCTCACACGGCCTTAGTTACGCTTGCTTTTGTGCTTGAGCTCGCTGTTTTTATGGGATTTCCCAGCTTGCGACTAGTCTTGTCGCTGTGGGACTGTGAGCACGGTTTCCGTGACGTCGTTACCTATCTGCTGGTGCTTGCGGAAGGTCGTGCGGACGTACGGTTTGCTCTAGCGGCTCCGTTTATTGCTTGTATGTATGGAATTGTGCTTGTTTTGGGACTTTGGCGTTTGTGGCAGCGTTGCGACGCTGTGGGCAGCAAGGGTTTTGTCCTCGGGACCCTGTGGACTGGTTGTCCAACCCCCTCGCCCTTCGTGGAGTTTCGGATTTGTGTCCGACGCGTTTTTCGATGAAATAATCGGCGAAACGCACGTTTCTAGTTGTGCGACTCACTCGCTATTTTCGCAAGCAACTTGGCTATTCGTTTTGCCTTGTTGGCTGTTCCTCATCGCTGTCCCGAAGTTCCGAGGACAGCGGATGAGTGACGAGGGGTTCCGGTGTCAAGTCGGCACTTTTCGGGAACCCGGGAAGCCGTGTCGGGTGCGTTTGTGTTCGTGGCACCCCGAGCTTGTGCTCGCCGTCCCGCCACCTTGTCGTGTGTGTTTGGGGGGCAGCGGAGGACTTGATTGGCTGTAGGTACCCCTCTGGGGCTTTGTGTGGTTTCGGGATCGTCCCGGTGGGTTTTCCGGGCGATCCGTCGATTCGGGATTGTGTGAGCTTGGTGTTTAGCGTCGACTTGGTGGACCTTGACCGTGTGAGTCTTTCGTAGGTCCTGTCGCGGTTCCCGAGAGCCGTCGAGTTAGACTTGATCTTTCGACAGGTGGGTACTTCGACCCGGAGTCGGTTCAGTGGACTACGGTGATACCTTTCTATCCCTTCTCTTGTATTTCAGTTATTAGTTCACTTGACTCCCATTGACTCTACTTATATGCGTGCTTGGATAGTAGAGTAGTTGTGGTTTGCATGGTTCTTGAGACGACCCAGTTGGTCGGTGGTGATCGCCTGTTGTTCCGAGCGATCCTAGTTGTGGTTTACCAGTTGCTTCACGGCTCGTTGCCGTTCTGTGGATTGAGCATTAGCATCGATCGTCACAGCTCTTCTAGCACTTCACGTACACCAGCGGTCTGATCCACCGTCTAGGGGTGTTCTTTTTCGGAAAAGGGTCGTTGAGTGTGTGCCGACCCGTGAGCCTTGACGCAGTGCGTCCAGAAGGTTTATGTGCCGAGAGTTGAGCAGGTGACAGTGCCAGGGATACGTCCCGGTGGCTATGATTGGGTTCACTTTGTGGTTATCTCCTTTGATGCATATACCAGTTGCTTACAGTAGCATAACTGTTTCAGTTGCATATCAGCCTCATATTTACTTGTGCTACTGTATACCATATCTAGCTTTTGTTGACCCTCGTGCCGGTGTGTACACCTCGCCTTCGTCGGCTTGCGGTACCCACTGGGAGGGGAGACATGTTTACATGTTCTCACCCCCCACCCTCGTTGTTGTTTTCAGGTGAGCAGGGTGGTGAGTGTCGGGACGCTGCGAGGCACGCCTAGATAGTAGCTCTAGAGGTTCCGACTCGTGAGGCTGCTTCCCCAGATTTGGTTATCACCCTACCTTCGCCTATTAGATGTGATTTGTGGTTCAGTTATCCTTTGGGCTTATTCTAGCATGCTTGTGTTGTGGATTCACTCTTTATGCTTATGCGATGATTGCATGCTTGGACTAGTTGGTTGTATCCATGTTTTTCGATCGTTTCATTTATCGAGTATTTTGGCTTTCTCCCCCTCGTGGTAGCGTCATGAAATAAAGGTTTCCGTGTGGGAAACAGTTTTCAAATGGATTTCTGATTGTTCGGTTTTTTTGTGATTTCAAAAGAGAGTTCTCGTGTGGAGGACAGTTTTCAAATGATTCTTGGATGATTGAAATTAGGGTTTCAAATAAAGCTTCTGGGTAAGGAGCAGCTTTCTAGAATGTTTGTTGCTTGTGCATCGCATCATCCTTCGCTTAAGGATCTGCTTAGATTCATACAGGTTTAAGGACTGTTAGCTGTATGAATCTCTCGTTGTGTTGTTATGCTGTTGTGATGAATGAATGGTGGTTGTGATCCTGTTGTAAGTTGTGGACGCCGTGCAAATACAGGGGAGGTTCAGTCCGTGTGTACAGTGGACCCTGTATTTGTGGCGGGTCTGTACGTGGCGCGGGCTAGGCTTTCAAAAAAAAAAATTTGGCACGTTTTTCCGCATCTAGAACTAGCCCGGGGCGTGACAACTTCTTAGTAAGAAGTGCCATTTGTGAAACTTCATCGTCGGATTCTGTGTCCTCGTCTTCCTCTTTTGTCGATTTAAGTGCAACACCTATACTTTTAGAGAAAGACTTGGAAGAAGATTGATTAGTAGGAAAAGTCATTTCATAGGTTTGAAGAGCACCTACTAGTTCTTCTATTTTCATATCATCCGGATGATTAATCGTTTCAATAGCCGCTAGTTTAGCCCTAAAACGCTCCGGAAGTGTTCGAAGGATTTTTCTAACGACCTTAGATTCTGGGATCTTCTCTCCTAAGTTAGCACATGTATTGATAATATCTTGAAGTCTAGTAAAATAATCAATAAACAATTCATGCTCCTCCATACGAATAGAATCAAATTGACCCGTAAGCATTTGGAGCTTTTGTATTTTAACTAGACTTGTACCCTCATGTGTAACTAGTAGAGTATCCCAAATCTCTTTAGCCGTATCACACGCGGAAACACGTGTGAACTCAGTAGGAGAAAGAGCATTAAATAAAGCGTTAATTCCTTTTCCATTAAACGATGAAGCTTCATTATCATCCTTCGACCACTTATTCCGTGGCTTAGGTACAGTCGTGTTATTAACCACTTCGGTTGGATGTTTCCACCCGAATTCCACGGCTTGCCATACTCGCTCATCAATTGCGATGAGAAAGGCTCTCAATAGGCGTAATTGGTTCATCCGGAATTTCCAATAGGCGTAATTGGTTCCGTCAAATATACATACATATATACATACATATATATATATATATATATATATACATATATATGAGCTAGTCTCCTATACTATCTATAGTACCGGGGCTCCGGTACTATAGTCGCTTTTTCGATCTTAGGGTGTTCAAATCAACGATCCACACCGTTGAAACTGATCTAGGGTATGTGAAGTTCTTAGGAATAAAATTTTAGTTTTTTTCGATATCGTTTACTTAGTAAATAAATCATGTCAAAATGAACAGTGGAAATTAAATAATCCTTAAAATTTGAGTATAGGAGTTTCGAATTCAAGATCAAGGATGTTGACATTCATCTATGTAGTTTAAAGTATTTTCTATCAAAATTTGAATAAATTTATATTCTTCTCCACCGTTAAACTACAAACTCGCCATAATAACCATTGAAATTTGACAATTTTGAAACGGTTTGATCACAAAGTAAACAACGTCGATAAATTATAAAATTTTATTTCTAAGAACTTCAAATACCCTAGATCAGTTTCAACGGTGTGGATCGTTGATTTGAACACCCTAAGATCGAAAAAGCGACTATAGTACCGGAGCCCCGGTACTATAGATAGTATAGGAGACTAGCTCTATATATATATATATACATACATACATATATATATACATACATACATATATATATACATACATACATATATATATACATACATACATACATATATATATATATATACATACATACATATATATATATATATATATACATACATACATACATATATATATACATACATACATACATATATATATATATGTGTAGAATTGGGCTGGAATATTATTAATAGTATTTGACCTTTTTTGCTATCGAGTTTTTAACCCTTGGATGAAAAATCGTAGGGTTAAGATGATAGTGGTCCCCTAGGGTTTAGTGGTGGTCCCCCTAGGGTTGAGTGGGTGGTTGGTTGAATAGTATGATCTAAAATGTGGAATTGATCAAAGTATAGATCTAACGGCTAAAAAATCGATAGCGAAAGAGCCCAAAAACTATTAATAGTATTCCAGCTCAACTCTCTCTCTCTCTCTCTCTCTCTCTCTCTCTCTATATATATATATATATATATATGTATATATGTATGTATATATATATATATGTATATATAGAGCTAGGCTGCTATACTATTGTCACGCCCCGGGGCCATAGCGGAAGCACACCCGGGCGCGTGCACAGACTTGCCGTGTACACAAGGCGCCCCAGTGCACACAAGGCATCTACAACAAGTATACAATGAAAGGAATAATAATAACAATCCTAACATGGTGATCAGAGCATAAACATACTAGATAGAGGAACAGTATCATAACAAGGAATTATATGTAAGGTGCAACAAGGAAAAGTACACAAATAAAAGTGATACAAGGTTCCACCAATAATATATATCCAAGACATAGGGTGAACTCTATAAACTATAACCCAAAAGTATATACACCTTTCATCAAAATAAAAGAAAGGTGTCCACCTATGCGACTATCTCCCTCGAAAGCTAACTAGTCACAACGTCCTTGCCTCGGTCCCTCGCCTCTCCCGCAGTGGAAGGCTCTGAAATAAAACAACAAACCCCAGGGGGATGAGAACTATTATTCAATAGTTCCCAGTGGGTAAGCCGCCGAGAGGAGCGGGATACACCACTAGGTCAACTGAGGCAAAAGTAGGATTAGTATAATAAAGCATGATTACATTTGAAGGTTCTACACTACTATGCCTCTACACATAAAGTTATAAAACATGTAAACATTCTATTCATGTTCATGTTACAATGCATGTAAGCCTTCTACTCATGTACATGTGTAAATATGCAATGTTTTAGCTACACATGTTCTAATGTCATAATCTCACTATATGTCATGTCATGTCTACTACCACATGTGACCATAGTTACCCAATCCATAGGGGACGGTGCTGTCCCGCTTGTGCCGTGCCTAATGGTCCCGTGGTAGTCAGCATTCTCTCGCTAGAATGAGACTCTCCCCCAACGGCGATCCACTTCGGCGCCCAATCCTGCACAGGTGATCAAACGTCGCAAGGCTAACTCCGGAGTGCCGGCTTGTAGGGAGCGACCCTCACAAGCATGTGCGAATGAGCACAATGGCCAACAAGCATAATCAACTTCATAAGCGTCACGTTCATCATGTCTATAACATGGAATGCCAAGTAGTGACCAAGAGTCTAACACTATGTCGTAATGTCCACTTTGTTATCCACCTAAGTAATATGCAACATACTTAGTTTAACATTATCAAGAGTTTGTCATATACCATGACTAATGCTACTAAAAGCCAATATGCAAGCATCATGAATGAACCTCATAGTCCATTATACATCTAGTACCCCACATGATGTTCCACTTATTCCAAAAATGTATTTCTACATAGTATAAGATGAAATGCCACTAAACCATCACACAAAATATACCATGCATGTTATCAACCCCTACAAGGCACATGCAATTCTCTTATGAATGACACCTATATGTCTTGATTCCAACAATGTCATAATGTCGTATTTAATATGAAAATGCACCAATTCGAGCTTTTAAACTAAACCGAAGACTTAGGAGGATTTTACCCATTTCGGTGAGGTCAAACCCACCGGAACTCCTTCGAGACCTCGCAGTACGTCGAAGCGGAGTTGTCCCCTCAATTTGAAGCACCCTAAAGAAAATTCCTAGGGGGTCACAAGTGTCGAACGAACACTTTCGAAAATTGCCAATATACAAGAGGTAAAAGGGTGGAAAATACCTTAGATCAAGAAGCACTTGTCCAAAGCCCAAATCGTAGTTAGGAAGCTTCAAATCCAACCTAACATAACATTCTACACCCATCAATTCCACCTCTAAGGCTCAAAATCAAGAAACCCAAAAATAAACCCTAGGTTCACCATTTTAAGGTTTCCACAAGTAATCATCCAGATAAACCACAAAAGAGGGTTTACAAGAGAGCTACTCACCTCTCAAGAGCTCCAAATCAAGCTAGAACAAGCTAGGGTTGGAGTTTGATCCACAAACAAGCTCTCTTCAACACATCCAAGCCTCCTCCAATGCTCCTCTAGCAAGCAACAAGTAAAAGGAGAAGAGAAAAGAGATCAAAACCCAAGATCTCAAGGGTTTGGGAGAAGAAATCTAGAGAGATAGAGAGAGGGAGAAAACTTACCTCTTCTCCTCTCCAAGCTCAGCACAAAAGAGGGCAGTGAGGGGGGGGGAGTGAGGGTTAAGTTACATATTGTAACAATTGCCTTTACACCCCTCCAAAACTCAGAATTTGCAAACTGCACGAAACTGCAGTTTCTGCACTGCATTCCGGTATACGTATAGGTATACCGGAATCAGACCAGAAATCCCGCAACCCGAGCCTCGGCCAAAAGGCCACGAAACAGTATTCCGGTATACGTAACATCAGTATCGGAATACATTAAGTCTATTCCGGTACCAAATGCCAGATTCCGCAGAACCCGAGAGCTGCGCAGATCCCAGTTTTTCACTGGATTCCAATATCCTGATACCAGTACCGGTATACAATGTCAAAACTGTAGTTTTTACAGATTTTGACCTCCGAAGTCCGTTTTCGCACTTGTAAGTCCCGAAAACACTCCCAAGCTCTCGCATCACAGCCAAAACCTCTAGATTAGTACAAAATACCAATCTCACACTAGAACCCTGCGATTTGCTAAAGTTCAGTGTACTACATTCACCCCTCCTAAAAAGGAGTTTCGTCCGCGAAACTAGAAGTCGAATACCTCAAGAATCCATCTGAAAAAGATGGGGGTAACGCTCCCACAGTGAGCTCTCCAACTCCCACGTGGCCTCGCGCTCGTCGTGATTGCTCCAAAGCACCTTCACATAAGGGATATCTCGATTCCTTAGCTTCTTTACCTCACGAGCCAGAATCTTCATCGGATGCTCTTCAAAGCTCAAATCCTCATGGAGCTCTAATGGAGAGGAGTCCAAAACATGAGCTGGATCAAAAATATACTTCCGGAGCATAGATACATGAAACACATAGTGTACTCCCGATAGGTTCGGTGCCAATGCAAGCCGATAAGCTACCGGGCCTACACGCTCTAAAACCTCAAAGGGTCCAATGAATCGAGGACTTAGCTTCCCTCGAATGCCAAATCTTTTAATTCCTTTCGTCGGTGATACCTTTAGGAAGACATGGTCTCCTACTTGGAATTCCAATTCCCGTCGACGCCTATCCGCATAACTCTTTTGGCGACTTTGAGCTGAAATTAATCTTTGCCGTGCAATGCGAATCTTGTCTTCAGCCTCTTGTAGCACATCAGGGCCTAAAACCAGCTTCTCACCAACTTCACTCCAATGAAGAGGCGATCGACATTTTCTTCCATAAAGTGCTTCGAATAGTGCCATCTTAATGCTTGCTTGATAACTATTGTTATAAGCAAACTCCGCCATAGGTAGGTGTTGATGCCACCCACCTTGATAATCCATCACACAAGCTCGAATCATGTCCTCCAAGATCTGGATGGTACGCTCAGACTGCCCGTCGCTCTGAGGGTGAAATGCTGTGCTGAAATCAAAACGAGTGCCCAACGCTTCATGTAGGCTTTTCCAAAAGTGTGATACAAATCTAGTATCTCGGTCCAAAACGATCGATGTGGGCACACCATGAAGCCGCACCACTTCATCAAGATAAACTTGTGCGAGCCTCTCTCCGGTCCAAGTAGTGTGAATAGGAATAAAATGTGCTGATTTAGTCAACCTATCCACAATCACCCACACGGCGTCATGCCCGGCTTGTGAGCGCGGCAAACTCGTGACAAAATCCATTGTGATCCGCTCCCATTTCCAAACAGGTACATGTAGACTTTGTAGTTTTCCCGCAGGGAGTCTATGCCCAGCCTTCACTTGCTGACATGTTAAACATCGAGCCACAAACTCGCCAACATCTTTCTTCATCCCGGGCCACCAATAATGTAACTTCAAATCCTTGTACATTTTCGTGCCACCCGGATGTATAGCATAGGGCGCTCGATGAGCCTCCATCAAGATCTTCTCTTTAATCTCAGCCTCTGCCGGCACACAAATCCAACTCTGAAATTGGAGCATCCCTTGATCATCCAATTGAAAGCTACCAGCGTTTCCTTCGTCGATTCTAGATCGAATCTTTTGCAGCTCCAAGTCTTGGGCTTGCTTTTCTTTAATCCAATCTAACAAGGTAGGTTGCACTACCAAAGACATCAACCTCAAAGGTGTGTCGGGAGCTACCACTTCCAAATCCATCCGTCTCAACTCCGCCAACAATGGTGGTTGAGTGACAAGTAGCATAGCCAAATTCTCCATCGATTTGCGACTTAAAGCATCCGCCACCACGTTTGCTTTCCCCGGGTGGTAGAGAATCGTCAAATCATAATCCTTTAGTAGCTCCAACCATCTTCGCTGCCTCAAGTTTAATTCTTTCTGAGTGAAAAGATACTTTAGGCTCTTATGATCGGTGTAGACTTCGCACCGCTCACCATAAAGGTAATGGCGCCACAGTTTCAGGGCAAACACTATGGCTACCAGCTCCAAATCATGGGTTGGATAATTCTTTTCGTAATCCTTAAGTTGACGGGAAGCATAAGCTATCACCTTTCCGTCCTGCATCAAAACACAACCCAAACCGTTATGTGAAGCATCACTATAAACTACATACCCTGCTCCTGCGATAGGCAAAGCCAAAATCGGGGCGGCGGTCAAACGCTCCTTTAGCTCCATAAAGCTCCTATCACACATATCATTCCAAATGAACTTGGTCCCTTTATGTGTGAGCCGAGTGAGGGGCGTAGATAACTTAGCAAATCCCTCAACGAACCTCCGGTAGTACCTGTAGCACTCTGAATTTCAGTGCGTTGTATCGAACTTTACTAATTTGATAAAGTTCGATGGAAGCCGATAATGGCTGGTGTGGAATTAGGTTCCGAAGGTTTCGGAAAAATTTTGAAAAAGGGACCAAGTGGAGCAAAACTGCTCACGGGGTCCGGACCCTAGAAGCTGGGGTCGGGACAATGAAGTCCGCGGGCAGCTACGGTCCGGACCCGGATGTCACGGTCCGGACCCGAGCTGGTTTCCAAGTTGGGGTGCGTACGGGTTCCGGACCCTGATGCCAAGGTCCGGACCCGGCCTGCGCGGTGGACTGTCACCTGTGCGGGGTCCGGACCCCACTTGCAAGGTTCGGACCCGGCTGGGGCAGAATGCCCAGTGAGGGGTATTTTAGTAATTTCATGGTGGAGGGCTATGTATAGGGGCTGAGGTATCTCTCTCCTCATTACTCCTCCACTCTCCTCACATTCCCTCTCCCTCTCCCTCACTTTCTCTCTCTAGAGATTTCTCCAAAGTTTGGAGAAGTGTAGGATTTGACCTTGGGAAAAGCTTCTAAGGTGGATTTGGAGCTTCTTGGTGCAAGAAGAAGCTTGGGAGCTAGGGCTTTGAGGTGAGTTCTTGTGATTTAGGGTTTAAACCTTGGATTTAATCCTTTAAGATGAGGTTTTTGGAAACCCTAGGCAATCTCAACCACAAATGGTGAAAGATTGGCCATAAAATCTAGGGTTTGGCTTGCATGCATGCAAACCCTAGGTAGATTTGGGGCTTTTGCCATGGGAGGTTCTAAAAATATTTGGACCTTCGGGAATTGCAATTGAGGCATAGGAAATCATGTTAGAACACTTGATTTCATGTATTGAGTTGATTTAAGGGTTCGTAACGAGTAACGAACCATTTTCTTGTAGAAGCTTGGGTTGAAGCAAGAACTCAAGGCTTGGAGACTTAGGAGCTCAAAGAATACAAGAATTTGGAAGCTCTTAAGGTGGGTTTGTGTTTACCGAAGTGATTAGGTCACTTCCATGTCTAGGGTAAATATCCATTTAAAGATAAAATGGTATGTATGGTGAACCCTAGGACTTGCATGTTGGCAAAGATGAAAATTATGATAGGTAGAGCCATGAGCTCCTATTGCATGTTATAGAATTCAATTATATTTCTATTATCTATACTTGTTATGTGATTGCATGTATGATTGGAACCTAGAGTCATTGAACATAGGTTGGAACATGTGCGATTGGAACCTAGAGTCATTGAACATAGGTTGGAACATAAGAATGGAACCTAGAGTCATGGAACCTAGGTTGAGAACGAGAAAGTAAACCTAGTGTCATTGAACATAGGTTAGACTTAGTGACTTGAACCTAGGGTCATGAGACTTAGGTTGGCAAGTGTGAAATGTTGAGATGGGATGTGCAACGAGATTGCTATCCCGGGTATGCGACGAGTTCGCTACCCATGCCATGTGATGGCGGTGTTGAGATGGGATGTGCAACGAGATTGCTATCCCGGGTATGCGACGAGTTCGCTACCCATGCCATGTGATGGCGGTGTTGAGATGGGATGTGCAACGAGGTTGCTATCCCGGGTATGCGACGAGTTCGCTACCCATGCCATGTGATGGCGGTGTTGAGATGGGATGTGCAACGAGGTTGCTATCCCCGGTATGCGACGATTTCGCTACCCGTGCCATGTGATGGCGGTGTTGAGGTGGGATATGCGACGGTTTCGCTATCCCGAGTATGCGACGGTTTCGCTACTCGAACACGGAGGTGACGATTTCACTCCTTGGATGTTGGAACTATTATGGTGATGCGGCGATTCCGAAACCATAAGTTTATGACAAGTAGTTGAACTTGGTCAATGTGAAATATAGGATGAACCTAGGAGAAAATGAAAAATGGACATTTTATTTGGTTGCATCCTTTATGTTTATTTACAAGCACGTAAATAATTGTTGCATAGCTATTTGTGATCTAACTTATGCATATGGTGTTTCTTTGGACCTGGTGGGTCGAGCTTCTCTCTTGGGTGGCCTTACCCACTGGGAACTATGTTTATAGTTCTCACCCCACGTTTTTCAGGTCTTTCCGCGAGTGAGGCGGCGGAGCGAGGCAAGGGTTTGGCTCTCTAGATAGCAGCCCTTCCATTTTGGTGATACATAGAGTTGTACCCCTAGTCTTGGACATTGATAGTATAGGGGTTTTCATTGATTTTATGCAACTTGTATATTCCATGATTTTGGAACTTGATGTATGGAATGGAAATGAAAAAAAAAAGAAAATTTTGGGCATGTATAAATGTGCAATTGTAATGTAATAGAAGTATAACTTCTTTATGTTGATGCTTTCCTTATGCAACTCTTGTACTCCGTTCCTAGTTGGAACCTCGTGGACATGCTTGTGTTGTGACGCCTTGGGCGGGTAGAAGAGTGTCACGCCCCGGGCCCTCGTGGGAGCCTACCAGGCACGTGCACAGACCCGCCGTGTACCTCAAACAACACAATGTACACAAGGCGTCTATGCTAACAACCATCAAGAAGGATAAAGAATACATCCTAACAAGGTAATCAGAGCGAGAACATAGTTCTACATCTAAAACAAAATCCACATAACTAAAATCTCAAGATATACAAGAATTTATACATCTTAACAACAATAGATCAACCAAACATCTATACACCTTTCATATAAAATACAATGAAAGGACAACATGGTATGCCTACAACGACAACACCGTAGAGGCTCTAGCTAGCTGCTAACCCCTCGCCGCGATCCCAAGCCTCTCCTGCTGCGGAAGGCTCTGAAATAAAAACAACAAACCCCAGGGGGATGAACTCTATTATTCAATAGTTCCCAGTGGGTAAGCCGCCGAGAGTGGCGAATTACACCGCTAGGTCAACTGAGGCAAGATAGTTTAAACTGAAACATAAAGCATAAAAATATTAAATGCTAACAGATAGTTCTACAACTATCATGCCTCCAATGACTAAACCATCTACATGAACATGAACATGCTCTATTGTCATATGCTCGACAATTAATTTCATGGTTTACATGCATGTCAAATTAATGCCATGATCAATTACATATGTCCTAATGTCATAAACTCGCTATATGTCAAGTTTAACTATTTCATGTATGACTTGTCTCCAAACTATAAACACATTATGTTCACTAATCACTAGTGTGCCAAGTCATGTCAATACCTCGCTACATGTAATGCCACAATGTCACCACCCTATACTATGTCCATACACTACATGTAATGCATTAATTGATTAGGGTGTCAAATGTCACATTTACGGTTAAAATAACCTTTTACCATATGAATATTCACCTTGCATACACCATAACTGTGTAATCATAAGATAATACAATAGCGGGATGTTCACTTGTGCCGTGCCTAATGGCTCCGTGGTAGTCAACACCTCACGCTTCGGTGAGCCTTACCCACGGCGGTTCCATTTCGGCGCTCTCTCAAACACACGGGCGAAATAACTGTCGCTAGGCCATCTCCGGAGTGCCGGCTTGTAGGGAGCGACCCTCACAAGCATGTGTAAACGAGCATAGTGGCGAACAAGCAACAAATCAACCATAATAATATCATAAGTTTAATTTCACGTTATGTCAAAACATATCACTTTATGTTTACTACATTCAATAGCCAATATGCTAAATGTCAACAATATCATGTTGTTCTCAATGTCCGATGATATGTCCCTACCAATATGTCCATGTCTCTAACATGTAAATGTTCATCTCTTTGCTTACTAAGTTCATAAATCATGCATTATTCTAATGCCATAAATCATGCATTCTACGATGCCATATGTCATGCATTCTCTAATGCTATAATCCATGCATTCTACAAATGCCAACATCATGCATTACTCTAATGCTATAATCCATGCATTCTACGATGCTATAACAATATAATCTACGATGCCAACGGGTCCATAATCACGCCATGCATAAGCTACAATAACCTCTACTACATAGAGTATAGAGCTATCATGTAGGTGTTTAATTAACCAAATGGACTCATGTTAAACCAATTATAATATCAAATGCAAATAGTATCCCTTTCCTCATGTCTTAAACATGGAATCAATCCACGACCAAAAGGTCGAGCCAAAGCCAACGATGCCCGTCAAAGTTGCCCACCTAAATGAGGTGCAACAACTTATCCTGCATATATCAAATCCTCTCTTTCTCTATACAAACATACATATATTGCATTTGCCATAATTCCTCTTTTCTCTATACAAGCATACTTTGGTATGCAAGAGAGTTCACTAGTCCACCGATCAAGTGGTGTCTCAAATGATGCTCATCCCTAGCATGCATAGTATACTTAGCATTTCCTAATGCGTCATTACACTAATAGTGCCAATACCCTAACATGCATAATATTCTCATAATGCCACACTATATGAAATATGCATTTTTCATAAACAACTTGCATGTCTCATGCAATCACAATTATCATCATGCCATAATTAACATAATTATGCATCTAATTAATCCTATAACAAGATAGGAGACATAGGGGGAGTTCACCCATTTCGGTGAGGTCAAACCCACCGGATACCCGTCGAAACCTCGCAGTACTTCGAAACGAAGTTGTCCCCCGAGCTTCTCATACCCTAAGATAATTTTCCAAGGGGTTAAAAGCTTCGAACGAACAATTTCGAAAACCACCAAAATCTATGAGGTAAAAGGGTGAAAAAATACCTTGAGCAAGTAAAACTTGTTCTAAGTCCAAATTGAGGTTAGAGATCATCAAATCCAACCTACAACAACGTTCTACACCCATCAATTCCACCTCAAGGGCTCCCATTCAAGAAACCCCAAAATAAACCCTAATTCTCATGAAACTAGGTTTACATGCTAAATCCAAGCAAAAATCACAATTAGAGGTTGTAAGAGAGTTTACTAACCTCAAATCAAGCTTCCAACCAAGCTCAAGCATGCTAGGTTGAAGCTAAGCCCACAAACAAGTTCCTCTCCTCCATCCCGAGCTCCCCACAAGGGCTAGGAGCACTCCTCCATGAAGAAAATAGAGAAAAAAGAGATCAAAACATGATCTAGAGGGGTTGGAGAAGAGAAAATCTAGAGAGAGAGAGAGGGAGACCTGCCAATTCCAGTACCGGTATGCAGTGCATTCCGGTATGCCAATTCCAGTACCGGTATGCAGTGCATTCCGGTATGCCAATTCCAGTACCCGAATGCAGTGCATTCCGGTATGCCAATTCCAGTACCCGAATGCAGTACAAATTCTGCACTTTATGCAGAATTTGATCTCCGGAGTCCGTTTTCGCCCTTTTTAAGCCACGAAAACACCTCAAAGCTCACCAAACTCAACCCAAAACTCCAGAATAGTACAAGCCACTATTCTCACACTAGAACTCCGCAATTTGCAAAAGTTCAGTGTACTACAAAGAGACTCTATCCGTTCGGCGGGTCTGGGGCATGCGCCCGGGCGGTTATCCTTTCCACCTAGTTGGTGTTAAAGGTCCGACGGGGCGTGACAGTACCCAGCCAAACCGAGGAAACTTCGAACCTCAGTCACATTGGTCGGTCTAGGCCAATCCTTGATCGCCTCGATCTTCTTAGGATCCACCGCTATACCGGCTCCCGATACTACATGTCCCAAAAATGATCTTAAACTCACATTTATTCAATTTAGCAAAAAGCTTTTTCTCCCGAAGTACTTGCAACACTTGCCTCAAATGATCCTCATGTTCCTCGTCGCTTCGGGAATACACCAAGATGTTGTCGATGAATACCACGACAAACCTGTCTAGATAAGGCTTAAAGACACGATTCATCAGATCCATAAAAGCTGCCGGGGAATTAGTAAGCCCAAACGGCATAACTGTAAACTCATAATGTCCATACCGTGTTCGAAAAGCCGTCATAGGCACGTCCTCTGCCTTGATCTTAAGTTGATGGTACCCAGATTGCAAATCTATCTTGGAGTACACATCGATCCTTGCAATTGGTCAAATAGATCATCAATCCTCGGCAATAGATACCTATTCTTGATCGTGACCTTATTGAGCTCACGATAGTCCACACAAAGTCGAAGGGATCCATCATTCTTCTTCACAAATAAAACTGGCGCTCCCCAAGGTGAGACACTTGGTCTAACAAAATCTTTGTCCAACAGATCCTGCAACTGCGCCCTCAGCTCCTTAAGCTTTGCAGGTGCCATCCTATAGGGTGCCTTTGAGATCGGGGTAGTCCCAGGAATAAGATCTACCACAAACTCAATCTCCCTATCAGGTGGCATTCCCGGTAATTCAGTCGGGAACACATCCCCAAATTCTCGCACAACCGGTGTATCCTCAACCTGAGGGGTATTTCCATCCCTCACAGTGACACTGGCCAAGTAGGCTACACAAACTCTCCGAATCAATTGTTTAGCTCGCGTCGAAGAGATAGTCATCGCAAACAGCGAACCCTTGCACCCTTGAAATACAACTTCATTTTGTCCAGGTTCTCGAAAGATCACAACCCGGTTCATGCAGTCGATCGTGGCATAATATCTGCTAAGCCAATTCATGCCCAACACCACGTCGAATTCTCCAAGCTTCCGTAGAGCTAATAAATCAATCGGCATAATCCAATCCCCTATCCTAACGGGGCAACTAGGGCAAAACTCCCGAATGTCCAAAACATGATCGGGGACAACAACTCGACCAGGATGCACGGTCGGTAAAAGCTCAATGCCATGCAACTCGGCAAACAGCCGATCGATGAATGAATGCGATGCACCGGTATCAAATAATGCTCTAACTCTTATGCCATTAATTAACATGATACCTGCAACGACCTCCCCCGCTGCCGCTGCCTCCTCAGTCTGGGCCGCATACAAACGCCCACTAGGTGCCTGCCGCGACCCCTCAGTCTGTCGCTGAACGGGCAGTCGCCCGGCCTGGTGGTGGGTAGGTGGAATCCCACAACTCTGACCCGGTGATGCTGGTGCTGATGCTGATGACGGGCTGGGGAAGAACCTCTCGGACACTCCGAGCGAAAGTGGCCCTCTTGGCCACAAAGATAGCACTTGCCCACCCGCTGCGGGCACTGTGGTGGAATATGAGGACCACCACAGATCACGTAACGCGGTGGCCGGTGGTGATCCGGCGCTCCGCGCGATGAAGTAGAGCCACGCCCTTGGGATTGGCTCCTAGGATGCTTCGGCGGCCTCTTCGAGCTAGCCTTGCTGCCTCCTTCATCCGTTGATGTAGTGAACCGAATTTTCGTATACCTCCCTGAGGTTAAGTCAAGTTGGGTAATTGTGGTTAAGAAGTGGAGTTGATGAGTTCTATGTTGGGTTCCGAGAGCATCGGAACGATTAGAAGAAGTATCGGTGAAACTTGGAGAAAGTTGGGAGGAAATTGAAACTTTTGAGAAATGATTGTACCTCGAAATCTAATAGTTTTTATAAGGAAAAATTCTAAATCTCCAACTTTGAAAGTGTCCTATATGTGTAAGAGGAGTTTCGGTTGTGTTGGATTTGATTTGGAAAGAAAACGGAATGAAAATCAGAGTTTTGTAGTGAAAATGAGAAGAAAATAAAAAGGTTGAAAATACTGTTCATCGTGTCCGGGTCCGGACCCCAGATCTGAGGTCCGGACCCCAGCTGCGAAAATGCTGAAATTGCTCACGGGTTCCGGACCTTGATGCAGGGTCCGGACCCTACACTGTTTGGGGGTTATAAAGAGAGCCCCACAACTCTCTCCTCTCATTTCCCTCACCCCAAACGCATGAGAGAAGGGGGAAACCCTTCTCTCTTCCTCTCTAACACCTCTCTCTCCCTCTCTCTTGCAACCTCTCCACCAAAGAGGAGATTGGAGTTGGAGGAGATGAAGCTTGCTTGGTGGTGAAACAAGCTCTCCAATGGTGGATCAAGCTTGGGGAGCTCGCGGCCCGAGGTGAATCCTTCGGACTAGGGTTTAGGGTTTGGATTAAATCCTTTAAAATTGGTGTATTGGAGATCTCTAGATGATTCTAAACTAGTTTAATCAAAGGATCAACATGATTTTTGGGTGTTCTTGAGGTTCATGAAACCTAGGGCTTAGATTTGGGGTTTTTATCCCTAGGGGGTTTTGATCTAAATTGATCTCATAAATCTTTAATTGAAGGATAAATCGACGCGTTGGGCAACTTGGATTGGAGTTCCTACGAGCCTACGGCATTCCATTGGGAAAAATTACCGTTTTGCCATCGTTAGGCTGTCAAGGCACGATTCACCACCTCCCGGTATGTCTGCAAACCCGCCGACTGAACCATCCTGTAGATCGACGGTCGAAGGCCCGTCTCAAAGATACGAGCCTTGTCTTCATCATCTCTCACCACGAACGGGACACAATGCAGTAGACGAGAAAACTCTCGTTCATACTCTGTCACCGTCCTATCTCGCTAGCGCAAACTACGCAAATCCCTCTCCATCTGTCTCTTGACGCTATGAGGGAAGTACGTCTCCAACAATAACTCCTTGAACCTTTTCCAAGTGATGGCCGCAAGGTCAGTGTTAGGATCATCCCGAATGTCCGCCCACCACTGGTATGCAACGCTGTCCAGGTGATAGGTCGCTAGCCACACTTTGTCTCGCTCCTCCACAAAGGTGTCGTGGAACAGCTTCTCCACGTGAAGAACCCACTTCTCCACAACCCAATGACCAGCCTTCTCACCATCAAAGATTTGAGGATTGCACCTCCTAAACTCATTCAAGCGGTCCATAAGTCGATCCCGCTCCGCTCCAGTCACCATCGTCAGTAGAACCGTCCTCAAAGGTGATGCCTGAACTGGCGGTGTCACAACGACCTCCTCCCTTGACTCCGTACCCAGGGCTGCATGACCAGTACCCGGTGCCGGTGATTGTGCTCCTGTAGTCACACCTCCTGTCGGCGCGGGTGGTGAAGGATACTGTGTCGTCCTGGTAGAAGCTTGTTGCAGTAGCAAATCTTCTAATCGCTTCATCCTCGCTTCCTGTCGGCGTGAGGCATCCGCCTGCTGTTGAGCCGCAGTTGATTGCTGCGCCACCAGGTCCGTTAACAGAGTGAGCTGATCACGAAGCTCATGGACCTCACTAGATCCGGAGGTAGCAGAGGTCTCCACCTCCTGTGCATCGGCTGCCGCGGCCGCCTCGGTCGATTGAGAACGAGTAATCGGCATTACAAGCTACAACAAACACAAGATGCGCAAGTTAGAAAACTCACGTTAACGAAACCCCACACAAGCAATTAATATCCCAATCACGCGAAAGTAAATGAAGTGAGCTCCTAGCTAACCCCCGATGTCACATTGTCGGCCGCCAACGTGACCCTCTATGAGTTAGGTATCACACACTTCGATCAAGCTCCAATCATTTGGAGTTAAAACACAACCCAATTGTGTTACTTTCGCCCAAAGTCATAGACAATCTTGTCTCTCACGAGCCTAATTCCTATAGTCCAACCGGCCTAAGGTTTACTAGGTCCACAATGACTTAACCCTAGGCTCTGATACCACTATAATCTGTCACGCCCCGGGGCCATAGCGGAAGCACACCCGGGCGCGTGCACAGATCCGCCATGTACAAAAGGCGCCCCAGTGCACACAAGGCGTCTACAACAAGTATACAATAAAAGGAATAATAATAATAATCCTACTATGGTGATCAGAGCATAAACATACTACATAGAGGAACAGTATCATAACAAGGAAGTATATATAAGGTGCAACAAGGAAAAGTACACAAATAAAAGTGATACAAGGTTCCACCAATAATATATATCCAAGACATAGGGTGAACTCTATAAACTATAACCCAAAAGTACATACACCTTTCATCAAAATAAAAGAAAGGTGTCCACCTATGCGACTATCTCCCTCGGAAGCTAACTAGTCGCAACGTCCTTGCCTCGGTCCCTCGCCTCTCCCGCAGTGGAAGGCTCTGAAATAAAACAACAAACCCCAGGGGGATGAGAACTATTATTCAATAGTTCCCAGTGGGTAAGCCGCCGAGAGGAGCGGGATACACCACTAGGTCAACTGAGGCAAAAGTAGGATTAGTATAATAAAGCATGATTATATTTGAAGGTTCTACACTACTATGCCTCTACACATAAAGTTATAAAATATGTAAACATTCTATTCATGTTCATGTTACAATGCATGTAAGCCTTCTACTCATGTACATGTGTAAATATGCAATGTTTTAGCTACACATGTTCTAATGTCATAATCTCACTATATGTCATGTCATGTCTACTACCACATGTGACCATAGTTACCCAATCCATAGGGGACGGTGATGTCCCGCTTGTGCCGTGCCTAATGGTCCCGTGGTAGTCAGCATTCTCTCGCTAGAATGAGACTCTCCCCCAACGGCGATCCACTTCGGCGCTCAATCCTGCACAGGCGATCAAACGTCGCAAGGCTAACTCCGGAGTGCCGGCTTGTAGGGAGCGACCCTCACAAGCATGTGCGAATGAGCACAATGGCCAACAAGCATAATCAACTGCATAAGCGTCACGTTCATCATGTCTATAACATGGAATGCCAAGTAGTGACCAAGAGTCTAACACTATGTCATAATGTCCACTTTGTTATCCACCTAAGTAATATGCAACATACTTAGTTTAACATTATCAAGAGTTTGTCATATACCATGACTAATGCTAATAAAAACCAATATGCAAGCATCATGAATGAACCTCATAGTCCACTATACATCTAGTACCCCACATGATGTTCCACTTATCCCAAAAATACATTTCTACATAGTATAAGATGAAATGCCACTAAACCATCACACAAAATATACCATGCATGTTATCAACCCCTACAAGGCACATGCAATTCTCTTATGAATGACACCTATATGTCATGATTCCAACAATGTCATAAGGTAGTATTTAATATGAAAATGCACCAATTCGAGCTTTTAAACTAAACCGAAGACATAGGGAGATTTCACCCATTTCGGTGAGGTCAAACCCACCGGAACTCCTTCGAGACCTCGCAGTACGTCGAAGCGGAGTTGTCCCCTCGATTTCAAGCACCCTAAAGAAAATTCCTAGGGGGTCACAAGTGTCGAATGAACACTTTCGAAAATTGCCAATATACAAGAGGTAAAAGGGTGAAAAATACCTTAGATCAAGAAGCACTTGTCCAAAGCCCAAATCGAAGTTAGGAAGCTTCAAATCCAACCTAACATAACATTCTACACCCATCAATTCCACCTCTAAGGCTCAAAATCAAGAAACCCCAAAATAAACCCTAGGTTCACCATTTTAAGGTTTCCACAAGTAATAATCCAAATAAACCACAAAAGAGGGTTTACAAGAGAGCTACTCACCTCTCAAGAGCTCCAAATCAAGCTAGAACAAGCTAGGGTTGGAGTTTGATCCACAAACAAGCTCTCTTCAACACATCCAAGCCTCCTCCAATGCTCCTCTAGCAAGCAACAAGTAAAAGGAGAAGAGAAAAGAGATCAAAACCCAAGATCTCAAGGGTTTGGGAGAAGAAATCTAGAGAGAGAGAGAGGGAGAAAACTTACCTCTTCTCCTCTCCAAGCTCAGCACAAAAGACGGCAGTGAGGGGGGGAGTGAGGGTTAAGTTACATATTGTAACAATTGCCTTTACACCCCTCCAAAACCCAGAATTTGCAAACTGCACGAAACTGCAGTTTCTGCACTGCATTCCGTTATACGTATAGGTATACCGGAATCAGACCAAAAATCCCGCAACCCGAGCCTCGGCCAAAAGGCCACGAAACAGTATTCTGGTATACGTAACATCAGTACCGGAATACATTAAGTCTATTCCGGTACCAAATGTCAGATTCCGCAGAACCCGAGAGCTGCGCAGATCCCAGTTTTCCAGCCAAAACCTCTAGATTATTTCCCGAAAACACTCCCAAGCTCTCGCATCACAGCCAAAACCTCTAGATTAGTACAAAATACCAATCTCACACTAGAACCCTGCGATTTGCTAAAGTTCAGTGTACTACAACTATCGGTAGCATGGAGGCCTTCGTGCTACCAAGTTGTTTTCAATTATGCGGCTTCCAAATCGACAATCGATTTCATTAGACTTGATCTACACTATTGAAAGTATTTGGAAACTAAATTTCGTAATTTTTCGACATTATTTGGCTAGTGATCAAAAGGGTCACAAAATTGACAATTTTAATTGTAATACTTGGTTTTTGTGGATTTTGAGGGTTTCTGGACTTGGCGGATTTCGGGCTCCCGGAAGTAAGGAAGTGGACGCCCGAAAGATCTGGATCCAGTTGACTTTGTGGATGATCCGGAAGTTGCTGATGAGTTTCGGATCTGGATGCAGGGAACCGGACGCCCGGAAGAGGATCCGGATTGAGCTGATGACGTGGAGAGCCACGTGTCGCAACGCAGGACACGTGTCGACCGCTGGAGACATGCCGCCCCACCGCCTGCCGACCGACGACCGACCGCTTCGTAATTTTTCGACATTATTTGGCTAGTGATCAAAAGGGTCACAAAATTGACAAATTTAATTGTAATACTTGGTTTTTGTGGATTTTGAGGGTTTCTGGACTTGGCGGATTTCGGGCGCCCGGAAGTAAGGAAGTGGACGCTCGAAAGATCTAGATCCAGTTGACTTTGTGGATGATCCGGAAGTTGCTGATGAGTTTCGGATCTGGATGCAGGGAACCGGACGCCCGGAAGAGGATCCGGATTGAGCTGATGACGTGGAGAGCCACGTGTCGCGACGCAGGACACGTGTCGACCGCTGGAGACATGCCGCCCCACCGCCTGCCGACCGACGACCGACCGCTTGGCCGCCAGCTGACACCTGGATTGCAGGGTTTTCGGACGCCCGTAAGTTGGATTCGGGCGCCCGAATGTGGGACTTTTGGGAGCCTATAAATAGGTGAGTCCCTGTGGAATTGAGCTCACTTCCATTTCGTGTGACCCATTCCTAGAGAGAGAAAGTTGGGTTTAGGGCCATGTGTTGGCATTAGTTGTAACCTAGCTTGCTCTCCTCTATTCTGTTGATCTGATCTGGTGCTGAGCTATTGTTCTGTCGGAGGTAGCAGCCTTTTGGAGATATATTCAGATCAGAGTGCTGCTGGAGCTTGATTATCTTGGAGGGTTGGATCTGAGGATACTGTTTTCCCCACCGTGGTTGGATTAGCTCTTGAGGTGGGTTGATGTTTGCCAGATTCAATGGACTTCCTCCTATGTGTTTACTCTCATGTTAGCATGATATGATAGTGTTGGATTATGTTAGCATGATATGATGATATTGGATTATGATAGTGTGATACTATTGGGATTATGATAGCATGACATGCTGAGATTATGTTAGATATGACCTTGTCACGCCCCGAGGCCTAAGCGGAAGCACACCCGGGCGCGTGCACAGACCCGTCGTGTACACAAGGCACCCCAGTGCACACAAGGCGTCTATAACAAGTATACAATGAAAGGAATAATATAACAGTCCTAACATGAATATCAGAGCATAAGCATTCTAGGTTAAAGAACAATAAACATGACAAGGTGGAGTATACATAAGGAGTACAAGGAAGGTACACAAAATAGAGTTAATACAAGTTCCACCAATAATATATCCACTACATAGGGTGAACTCTACTACTAACTCAAAGGTACATACACCTTTCAATAGTACAAAAGAAAGGTAACCACCTAAGCGACTATCTCCTCAGAAGCTAACTAGTCGCGACGTCCTTGCCTCGATCCCTTGCCTCTCCCGCAGTGGAAGGCTCTGAAATAAAAACAAAAAACCCCAGGGGGATGATGCCGTCATGTGTAAATATGCAATATTTTAGCTACACATGTTCCAATGTCATAATCTCACTATATGCCATGTCATGTCCACTACCACATGTAACATAAATACCCAATCCATAGGGGACGATGCCCTCCCGCTTGTGCCGTGCCTAATGGTCCCGTGGTAGTCAGCATTCTCTCACTAGAATGAGACTCTCCCCCAACGGCGATCCACTTCGGCGCCCAAACCTGCACGGGCGATCAATGTCGCAAGGCTAACTCCGGAGTGCCGGCTTGTAGGGAGCGACCCTCACAAGCATGTGCGAATGAGCACAAATGGCCAACAAGCATAATCAACTGCGTAAGTGTCACGTTCATCATGTCTAAAACATGGAATGCCAAGTAGTGACCAAGAGTCCAACACTATGTCATAATGTCCACTTGTTATACACCTAAGTAATATGCAACATACTTAGTTTAACATTCTCAAAGGTTTGTCATATGCCATGACTAATGCTACTAAGAGCCAATATATAAGCATCATGAATGAATCTCATATTCTACTATACATCTAGTATCCCACATGATGTCTCACTTATCCAACATGCATTTCTACATATAATAAGATGAAATGCTACAAAACCATTACATAAGTTTATTCCATGCATGTTATCCACCCCTACAAGGCACATGCAATTATTATGAATGACACCTATATGTCATGATTCCAACAATGTCATAATGCTACCTTTAGCATGTAAATGCACAATTTAGAGCTTTTAAACAAAACCGAAGACATAGGGGGATTTCACCCATTTCGGTGAGGTCAAACCCACCGGAACTCCTTCGAGACCTCGCAGTACGTCGAAACGGAGTTGTCCCCTTGATTTCTAGCACCCTAAAGAAAATTCCTAGGGGGTCACAAGTGTCGAACGAACACTTTCGAAAATCGACATATACAAGAGGGAAAAAGGTGGAATTTACCTTAGACCAAGAAATCTTTGTCCAAATTCCAAATCGAAGTTAGGAGGCTTCAAATTCAACCTAACATAACATTCTACACCCATCAATTCCCATCCAAAAGCCTAGAATTAAGAAACCCCAAAATAAACCCTAGGTTTACCATTTCAAGGTTTCATCAACAATGATCCAAATAAACCACAAAAGATGGTTTACAAGAGAATTACTCACCTCTTTTGAGCTCCAATCTAGGTCCAAAGAAGCTAGGGTTGGAGATAAACCTCAAACAAGCTCTCTTCTCCACCTCCAAGTTCCTCCAAGGGTAAGCTAGCAAGCTTGAGTGCAAGGGAGAAGAGAAAAGAGATCAAATCCTTGGTTCCATAACCTTGGAAGCAAAAAATCTAGAGAGAGAAAGGGGAAGAAACCCTACCTTTCTTCTCCAAGTCCTCAGCACAATGAGGGCTGTGAGGGAGTGTGAAGGGTTAAGTTACACGTTGTAACAATTGCCCTAACACCCCTCCAAAACCCAACATTTGCAAACTGCACAAAGTTGCAGTTTCTGCACTGTATACCGGTATGCGTATGGGCATACCGGTATCCGGCTAGAAATCCCGCAAACCCGAGCCTCGGCCAAAAAGGCCACGCAACAGTATTTCGGTATGCAACACCCAGTACCGGAACAAAAGACTTCAGTACCGGTATGTGCATATCAGTACCGGAATACCATCTCATTCCGGTATCTGCCGCCGGATTCCGCAGAACCCGAGAGCAGCGCAAACCAGTTTCTCACTGGATTCCGGTATCCCAAAATCACATACCGGTATACAATGTCAAAACTGCAGTTTTTGCAGATTTTGACTTCCGGAGTCCGTTTTCGCACTTTTTAAGTCCCGAAAACACTCCCAAGCTCTCGAAACACAGCCAAAACCTCCAGATTAGTATAAAGTACTAATCTTACGCTAGAACCTTGTAATTTGCTAAAGTTCAGTGTACTACAGACCTGTTAGGTTGAGATTTGCATATGCATGATAAGCTAATGATATATATATGAGCATGCATGATTTCCTTGTATCCTTGTTGCATGAATTGACCTACACCTATCCTGTTAATATTCCTTGTACCAGTTGTTGTACATACTAGTGTAGGTGATCATGTTGAGGCTCGTGCTATGTTGTTGTACCTCCTCTTTGTGATAGAGTTGAGATTGATTGTAAGCACTGGAGCATTGATTGGGTCATGTTGTTGACTATCCTTTGAGGTGCCGAGGGCACGTGATTCTTTGTGAGATCAGTAGATTGGGTCATACTTGTTGATTATCCTTTGAGATGCCGAGGGCATGTGATTCCTTTGTTGATCCAGTCGTGTCGATCATATACCTGTGGGTGCTTCGCGCTGATATGTGTTACTATACTCGGTTGGGTCGCTCCCACGAGTACCGCTCCGGAGTTGGCATGTTCCGTACAGAGGGTTGTACGAGGGGCTAGTGACAGATGGTGTTCCTGTTCTAGCAGGCTCCCTACGGGTAGAGCATGATCAGGCCGCAGGTATCGTATTGTATCGTATTGTATTACATTATGGATTCGTGATAGTCCTCATTTGATATATTCAGTTCATTGGTATTCATGTTGACAGTTGAGTATTGTGCATAGTAGTGGTAGTATATCTCCTACTCTTTTTATTGCTCCATATATATCTCTTGAGATTGAGGACTTAGTGGGCAGACCGCTGAGGCTGGTGGCGGTACCCACTGAGGACTACTTGTTTGATAGTAGTTCTCACACCCGTTGTTGACACCTTTTTGTAGAGTCTTCTTCCCCAGTTGTGCATACTGAGCGCGGAAAGGAGACCGTCGGGTAGAGTTGATCCCCGGATACTTGGCTAGAGGTATACCCCATTTTGGTAGATGGTTATGAGTCTGTACATACAGTGAGATAGAGATTATCAGTGTTGTATATTATGGTTATGGATGATGTATGTATGTAAAGTGATCCTTGATATATTTATATAGCAGCTCTGTTGATACCTTTAGCTCTGTGTGGTTGTTGTTATTTTCGCTTCGTATACATGGTAGAGATACTGTGTATGCGGCGGATCTAGTCATGCGCTTGGGAAGAGGTAACCCGGGGCGTGACATTAATAGAGCTTCCGAATCGACGATCCATACCGTTAAACATGAGCAAGAGTATTTGAAACTTCTAGAAACTAAATTTTATAATTTTTTGAAATTATAATAATGCCATGCCCCGGGTTATATCAGAACCCGGGCTCGCCAACAGATCTGCCGCGTACACGAAAAGCTCTGTGTCCACGAAGTGCTAGTACCTGCTTAAAATATAATAAAGCCATAAAGAAGAGCAAAACAGGGCTGAAGTATCAAACTAGCTAAAGACTGAACTGTATAAAAATATCATCTGGATACAAGATCCATCTCCCAGATATAAAAATAAATATAACTAGCTAGCAAAAGCCAGACCCAAATGTACAGCGGTCTAACAAAATAATATTTGGATTCACAGCTAGCCCACAAAATTGGAAGGAGAGCTATTTAGCAAGCGATCCCCTTATCTCGGTCTAAAGTCGCCGCTACCGCTGCAGAGGTCTCTGCAAAAAAGGGGTCAACAGAGGGTGTGAGAACTACTAAAAATCAATAGTCCTCAGTGGGTACGTCATCGACAACTACAACCAACCCACTAGGTCTACCAGAGGCGTAAAGTGTAAAGTGGTAAAGAACAGGTAATAGCTGCTGAAAGGAAAACTACCACTACTATGCCTCATCACTAGTATGGAATGAACAAGTATAAATAGAATGATGTGCATCAACTATAATAATAATCCGCCGAGAATAACCCAATCAACCAACTGGCTAGAAAGCCCAGTCCCGCCTGCACTAGCATCACATCTGTTCTCACTAACAACCCGTGGATTACCGACATGGAACATACCCAAAAGTAATCAAGCCGCCTTACTCCGGAGTGGCACTTGAGGGGAGCGACCCGCTCGAGGATAAGGTAACCAGGTCAAGTATTTCGCAGGCTAAAATCAAGCTCATGACCAAAGTGGAACATCCTAGCCACTAATGAATAATCTCGGCCCAATCCGATGTAAAATCAATAACCCGGTACAACTGTCCCAAATCCACGGTTACCGTAAATCACAAGAGTCAAAAATCCGGTGATCTACGCTCTAAACGGTCAAAAATCTATGATCATCACACTACCTCTAATCCATGCTCAACATCCCAAGCACAATGATCTAACCAACATAAGAAAAGAGGTTTCAGGTTCAAGTTCATAAGCAACATGTATAGGCAGTGTATGTAATGTGAATCCTAACTAGATGGCTAAATAACTCATGCAAATAGTCATTAAAACATGATAAGCTCAGTTTAGGATTCTTGTCATCAAGATCTAGCATACTAACTAGATAAAACATCATATATCTTAGCTATAACATGCTGAAATTTACACTAGACGTAGAGTGCAGTTTGCAGTTTTCGATGTGTCAGTTCAAACCCACCTGGAGCACAAATCCAACCACGGATTGGGATGAAACTCAGCGGGCACGTGCCTCAGATCCCAAATCACTAAGAAAAGCAATAAAATCCCAAGGATCCCTGTCGGATTGAGCCGAATAAAAAATCGAGCTAAATTCCAACAAAACAGCGATTCGGTTGAAAAAACTGAAATTCAGCGATACTAACCACAAATCAGCGGCTCAAACTTAAATTCTAGGTTCCTCTCAACCTTAGGAACACCCAGGAATCTTTAAATTGCAGCAACAAAGTCCCAATCAAAAGGAATTTCGAAAATACTTCACTGTTGTCCCTACATTAGGCTGTTGCTACTGTTGCTGCTGTAGCTGAGTTCCGGCGGCTCTTGTGGCTATTCCAGCAAGTCCACGAGGGAGCCAAGGCAATGAGGAACACCACAACACTCAAGTGTGTTTCCAAGCCCCTAATCCATCAGAAAAACTCCGTAGTTACCGTGAAATCACCATGCAAAGGTGATAAAAAACTCAAGAACACAAACACCACAAAATTCTGATTTTTGGTTGATGAACTCAAAGAAAACTGAAATTCACTAAAAACCAACCTCTGATTCAGCTCAAACGAAGTTCTCACTTGCTCTAGATGAATATAAGATTCTCCGCAACCAAATGAAGGCTTAGCTCCAAGAGAAAAATGCAAAGAAAATCCATCAAAATCTCAGCTCGCTCAAAAACTGTCAACTATACTAAAACTTCAATAAATCCAAAAATATCTGGAGATTTGATGAAGTGAAGCCTTCCACAAACTCTTAACTTTAAGAACTAGCTGTGCATGCACCTCTCCTACAATCCCAAGCTTCTAAACATCACCAAAATCCAATGGAAAGTTGAACTCCTCAAGCTGCCAGGCGGCTGCTACTGTGGGAGTGCTCCAATGGTGAATAGAAAAGGAAGAAGATGGAGATTAGAGCTCCACACTTAGCCAAATTCTGATATTGTAGTTGGAGTTGCAAAAGGACTCACAGGGGACGCAGGGGGTCAATTTACAAGGGATTCCATCGAGTAAAATAAGCCTGTAGACCAATTTAATCTTATATTGTCCCTTAGCCAGAACTGCATTTTTGGGTGCCCGGAACTTCAATTCGGGCATCCGAATCCTCAGTCTTCCTCTGCCAAGGGTAGAAAACGTCTGACACGTGTCAAAATCCATCGATACACACGACTGATGATCCAAAAATCCAATTCGGGCTGCTACAATAACACTAGGGCGCCCGAATCAGGAGCCCGAAACACTATAGTTCAAAACCGCAGCACTGTGCAACAACTAGGTGCCCGAAACCCCTGTTAGGGCGCCCAAATCCCGCCAGAACTCTAGTTCTAGCTCAAATTGCACTTCGAATCCGTTTTCGCGTCTGATTTGCGCTCAAACGTCACTGACTCGTCCTGACACTCTACAGAGGTGTCGTCCAGCTGCTCATACTATAGCTATTTCGCTGGCTAAGATTTCGGGTAACTACATCCGCCCCCTTACAAAAATTTTCGTCCTCGAAACTAAAAACATGCCTCAAGGAGAATTCTCGAATAGGTAGGGGTAGGAATCCAACATCACCGCCTCAGGCTCCCAAGTTGCCTCTCGCTCCTCGTGATTACTCCACAATACCTTAACATACGGGACAACCCTATTGTGCAATTCTTTTACCTCACGAGCAAGAATTCGCATTGGGTGCTCCTTGTATCTCAAATCCTCGCCAAGCTCTAGTGGAGTGAAGTCGATCACGTGCGAATGAATTTCACCCAAGGAATTTCACCCAAGGCGTAAGCAACATCATGTACAATGAATTTCACCCAAGGAATTTCAACAAATACACAATATGCACGAGGGCATCAACACATGCGAGAGAGGTAAACTTAGCTAAACAACTAAACATTTACACCTTACATTCATTCATTTACTTCACATTATTACATTTACATATTTAGCATCATCACATTCACATTTACATTCTCTCCAAAATACATGTTCAACAAGTTCTTTTCTTGAAATGAACTATATATAACCTTGGTCATGGTGCGCTAAACATACAGAGTGCACTACCTAGGGCGCTATGCCCTTGCCGCAGTCCAGTGCCGAAGTACTCGGGGGAAGCTCTACAAAATAGGGTGTGAGAACTAGATAAAGTTCCCAGTGGGTTCGGCCACCGACCCCGCCGACTTTCCCACTAGGTCTAAGAAGGCATAGAGACAAGAAAGGGTCAATATGATAAGAAAATAAACAAGGAAAAGGAACAACAATAAGTCTACTTGCTCAATGTATATCATGCTACAATGGGTCTACTATGCCTTTAGCAATATCAACATGTGAAGTTTCTACTAGATGCAATATGTATGAAATGCCATCTACCTAATCCACAATTCATACCTTGACCCAATTGCACCGGCTTGCCCATAGGCCGAGTCAGAACTCACCACACTAAGTCACGTGGGGAAGAGGTCTTTCACTCATAAGCCAGCCATCGTGACCGTCTGCTGGGGAGGGCTACCGGGGCCCTTCACATCCGTGTTCGCGTGACACTCCGGAGCTCACGGCTTGGGAGTCGCGACCTCCACAAGCCAACAACAGACTGTGTGAGTATGATCCGCCCTCCAACTTGAGGACCTTCCACCTACCGGTGGGACAACATCTAGAGACCTCACCAAATCCCAATTAGTCTCATGTCACGCTATGCTCAACACTAGCTTGATACTCAAAATCAAACTACATATGCAATTAACTCAATTCTCTTTAGTGCCCAAGGTTTACACAACTTAATGCCACTATGTTTAAGTTCTAGTGTTTCACAAAGTACATATATGTCTACATCTAGTTCACATTTAAATCTAAAATTCTCATAACATGCATATGCCCATCTTTATCTCATGCAATAATATATCTCTATCTTGGCAACATGCAACATACATATTGGTGTCATGCTACATACATGCATCATGGTGTCATGCAACATAGGTTCCATTGCTTATTCTAGAGCATGTAACAACTATACAAGAGCTCATATGATTCTCAACCATATTAACTATGCATGATACTACAATAGTGCTACATGACCAATTAATGGCACTTAGACATAGAATTAAATTCAACGACTTCGGTTAGCACCCCCCACCTCGAGTTGATGCCGCGAAGTGGGAAAACATTGTTGCGTAATTTATCCACGCCGATTTCTCTCTACTGCAGCAAACGAAGCCAAAATGGTGTATTCTCGCAATTGGTCGCTGTAGACTCGACGAAAACTCAAGCGGAGCGGTTCAACGCGTCGATTCACCCTTCAATTAGGGAAATACAAGATCAATTTCACAAGAAATCTCATTTCAACCACAACCCCCAATTGGAACCCTAGGACTTTACATAACTTCAAGAACACCACTATTTCATGGTGTCACATGAATATCCATAGCTAGGATCCTCTAGGGTTTCTAAAGAAGCTACAAAATGGCACAAAGCCAAATCCTAACCTCAAAACCCTAAAAACTCATCTTACAAACAAGCTCTCTTCAAGCTTCTTTTGCACAAGAAGCAAGCTTCACCTCCAAACAAATTCCTCTCCACCAAGCTCCACTCTTTGGAGAGATCTCTAGATATATATATATATATATATATATATATATATATATATATATATATATATATATATATATATATATATATATATATATGAGGGGAAATGGGTTTTAGAGAGAGAAAGGGAAGTCTCATGTGAGGGTGAAAGAGAATGAGAGGAGGAGGGGAAATAACTTAAGCACTAAGTTTACATATTTACACTTATGCCCCTGAAAGCTAATTCTCAAAAGAGGAGGAAGGGAAATAACTTAAGGACTAAGTTTACATATTTACACTTATGCCCCTCATTGCAATACACCTCATTTTCTTTATTTTTGTTTCCAAACTCATGGTTTCACTCCCATAACTCCCAACAAGCATCCAAAACACTTCCAAGTGATCCGGAGTTCATCCAAACTCTCTCAAATGACCTCAACGGCGCCGTATCCGCACTTTGCCCAATTTGGCCAAACTCCAGGGGAGCACACCGACACTCGGTACACTACATTCTCCCCCCCATAAAATAATTTCGTCCGCAAAACTTAGAACCATACCTTAGTTTGCCTCGGTGAGGAGATGTGGGTAATGCTCCCGCTTCACATCCTCGAGTTCCCACGTAGCCTCACGTTCGTCGTGATTGGTCCATTGCACTTTAACATATGGAATGGTGCGATTCCGTAACTCCTTCACTCCACAAGCAAGGATGCGAATGAAAACTCCTTTTACTTCATGTCCTCTTGAAGCTCCAACGGCTCATAATGAAAGACGTGTGTCGGGTCATGAATATACTTGCGGAGTGTAGATACGTGAAACACGTCGTGAACTCCCGCAAGCTTTGGCGGCAATGCAAGCCGATAAGCCACGGCACCAACTCGTGCAAGAATCTTGTACGGCCCAATGTAACAGGGACTTAGCTTTTCCCGGACCCCCAATCTCTTTACTCCACGCAACCTTCAAGAAGACGCGGTCCCCCACCGCGAACTCAAGCTCTCGGCGGCGCTTATCCGCATGATTCCTTTGTCGTGCTTGCGCCGTCAATAATCTTTGGCGAGCAAGACAGACTTTTTCTTCGGCCTCTTGTAACACATCCGGGCCCAAAGTGACCCGCTCGCCAACTTCACTCCAATGTATAGGAGATCGGCACTTTCTTCCATAGAGAGCTTCATGTAGAACCTCTCCCCGAACATTCTTATCACTCGGCACACACAATCGGTTTCGAAACCGAAGTGCGCCATTAGAACCAATGCTAAAGTCACCGGCACGCCCACCCTCAACTTCACGCCGCACCTTTTGGAGATCCGGGTCCGAAGACTGTCGATCCTTGATCTTCTCCAACAAGGTCGGTTAGACAACAAGAGTAGTAAGTGTAATAGGGGCGTCAGGAGCTACAACCTCCAAATCAAGTCGCTACATTTCTTCAAGCAACGGCGGTTGGCTCGTAATCATCATTGTGAGATTCCCCACCGACTTTCTACTAAGTGCATCCGCCACTACGTTGGCTTTCCCCAGGTGGTACAGAATGGTCACATCATAATCTTTTAGTAACTCTAATAATCTGCGCTGCCTCAGATTTAGCTCTTTCTGCATGAACAGATACTTGAGGCGTTTGTGATCCGTGTAGATCTCGCAATGCTCGCCATATAAGAAATGGTTATTTTCGAGAACCCCTCCACGAACCGCCGATAATAACCCGCAAGGCTAAGAAAACTTCGTACCTCCGTGATATTTGTCGGGCGAGGTCAATCTTTAATTGCCTCAACCTTTCCCGGGTCGACGGATATGCCACTCTCCGATATAACATGACCCAAGAAGGCGACTTCCCGAAGCCAAGAATCACATTTCTTCAGCTTTGCATAGAGCTTCTCCTCCCGAAGGACTTGGAGCACAATCCTCAAGTATTCTTCATGCTCTTCATTGCTACGGGAATAGACCAAGATGTCGTCTATAAACACCACGACAAATCAGTCAAAATAGGTGTCACGCCCCGAGCTAGCAGCGGAAGATTACGGGACGCTAACAGATCCGCCGAACGGACAGAGTTTCCCCTGTCCGAACGAAGCGGTAAAGGAAGCAAACAGATTTCAAGAGATACAAGAAAGCTTACGACTATTTTCCACATAACACATACAAAGATGAAGAAAAGCCACTAAATAAAAAACGAGTATCAGAGCACTATGAAATACAAGCTGAACCACTGAACACCAACCACTAGTATCAAGGAAATACTAAATCCAAATAACATAGAAATACTAAGTCCAAAACTATATATAAAACGTGGCCTGGCCCCCGCCAGTCCAAAAGGTAGTATAGGGTAGCTCTCTATCGGATAGTCCGCTGTAGCCAAGCATGCTAGTGGATATGCCTATCTATAGTGCGGGTCCCTTACCTCGATCAACAGTACCTGTCTCTGAAAAAAGAAAACCACAAGAGGGAATGAAAACTACTGAAAGCAGTTCCCAGTGGGTACGGTCGGCGACTACAACGACCTTCCCACTAGGTCTAAATGAGCAAAAGTAACTAGAGCAATATAACGAAAGAAAACTACTAAATGTTCCATGCAAGGAGTAAAAAGAAACAATACTAAACTATAGTAGCTCCATGAATATAAGTAACGGGTCAAGCTACTAGTGTGAACATTCAATGAATGAAAAGAGGTGCCACTAGTGCGAACTCACAGAAGAAAATCCAAAACTATGCATTAGTTTGTTCATGTCCAAAAATTCTCATATACACTAGTAATGTACAGCAGTCTAAATACCCAATCACCACAACCGACTCGTAGGTCCGGTCAAGCCTGCGCCCGCCTAGTATGAGGTCACACTCTCATGAGTGTGACAGCACCCTCAAAACTAGGCTACTGTCTCAAATAACACCAGCCAGCAATCCGGAGTGGCACTCGAGGGGAGCGACCCCTACCGAGTAACATAGCACATAGCACGTATCAAGCTCATGTGGCATCTGCAGGCTATAATCCATAATCACGAGAAGCTACTACTATGCTCAACACAATAAAGATGTCCAAGGAATTAATCTCACATTGTCACAACTCAAAAGCCGATATCCAAAGGTTCTAGTATAGCATAGCATGATGTCACGCCCCGGGCCCCAGCGGAAGCCCACCCGGGCGCATGCACAGACCCGCCGTGTACACAAACAACAAACATGCACACAAGGCGTCTAATAACGAACATGAATGAAAGGAATAAAGTAAGTAATCCTATCATGATAATCAGAGCCTACATACTAAACAAGTAAGGTCTCAAGGTAAAAGTATAAAATACTATAAAAGTAAAATTACTACAAGAGTTTAGTACAACATAAACCCAAAAAGGGACATAGGGTAGTCTCTACAAATGTGGTCGATACAAAAACACCTCTCAAATAAAAACATAAAGAAAGGTGCGCCACCTAGTCGCTAGCACCCTCGCGATCTAGCTACTCGCAATGCCCTTGCCGCGGTCCCTAGCCTCTCCCGCAGTGGATGGCTCTGAAATAAAACAACAAACCCCAGGGGGGTGAGAACTATTATTCAATAGTTCCCAGTGGGTAAGCCGCCGAGAAGAGCGGAGTACACCACTAGGCCAACTGAGGCAAAGTAGGGTTAGATAATAAAAGCATATTTTATAATGAAACTTCAATGCTACAATGCCTCAAGATTTAATCATATTAACATGGACTAAACTACTCATGCACATGTATAAGTATGCAACCTTTTACAATATGAATGTTCATTTGGCATATTACATTAAATGTGTAGTCATAAAGAGTACATTAAAAGAATGTCCACCTTTGCATATAATTATAAGTATGTAGTCATGAAGAGTACAATAGCGGGATGTTCACTTGTGCCGTGCCTAATGGCTCCGTGGTAGTCAACACCTCACGCTTCGGTGAGCCTTACCCACGGCGGTTCCATTTCGGCGCTCTCAACCACACGTGCGAAGCAACTGTCGCGAGGCCAACTCCGGAGTGCCGGCTTGTAGGGAGCGACCCTCACAAGCATGTGTAAACGAGCATAATGGCCAACAAGCAACAATCAACCATAATATAATATCATGCATCATATCTATAACATGGAAAACCAACTAATGTCATTCTAGATGTTCAACTAAGTGGAATGTCATGAGTTTAACTTCACATTGTGATTCTAACATGTCATATGTCACATATACTCTACACTAGTCCAACAAGCTAAGTGTTAAGAGTGTTTTCTAGTCCATTGTCCATCTACCATCACACACGTCTCTAGTCCTTCAAGTAAGCAATTAAACCATTGCTTGAATGAAATATTTACTTCCCATAGCCAACCATGATGCGCTATGTTCAAATACTATGCAAATCTCCTACTACATAGGGCATATAATTTGCATCTATAAAGCACATGAATTTTATGCATTCTAAAATTCTACCATGCCATAATTGGTATGAAAATGCATTAAATTAAGCTCTTAAGCTACAACGATGACATAGAGGGAATTCACCCATTTCGGTGAGGTCAAACCCACCCGAAGCCCTTCGGAACCTCGCAGTATCCGAAAACAAAGTTGTCCCCTCGATTTCTAGCGCCCTAAAGGAGATCCCTATGGGGTTAGAACATCGAACAACCAAAATCGAAAAACGACATACAACAAAGGGAAAAAAAAGGTGAAAATACCTTAGACCAAGAATTTCTTGTCCAAAGTCCAAAATAGAGTTAGGAGGCCTCAAATCCAACCTAACACAACATTCTACACCCATCAATTCCCATTCAAAATCCCGAAATTAAGAAACCCTAAAAATAAACCCTAGGTTTCCCATAATGGGATTTCTCCAATAAAAACCCAAATAAACTACAAAAGAGGGTTCAAAGAGGAGGACTCACCTCTTTGTAGCTCCAAACAAGATCCAAGGAAGCTAGGTTTGGAGATAAACCTCAAACAAGCTCTTCTCTTTCTCCACCAAGTCCACCAAGAACAAGCTAGCAAGCTTGAAAGCAAAAGAGAAGGAAATAGAGATCAAACCCTAGGTTTAATCACCAAAAGCCCAAGAAATCTAGAGAGAGAAAGGGAGAAGAAGCCTACCTCTCTTTTCTCTAAGTCCTCAGCAATGAGGCTGAGAGGGGGCTGTGAGGGGTTAAGTGTTATGATGTAACAATTGCCCTAACACCCCTCCAAAAGCCAACATTCGCAAAACAGCTCAAACAGAATTTTTGGTTCTGTATACCGGTATGCGTATGGGCATACCGGTACCAGGCCAGAAACTCCGCAAACCCGAGCCTCGGCCAAACAGGCCACGCGAAGGGATTCCGGTATGCGCATTGCCAGTACCGGTATCTCAACTCCAATACCGGTATGCGATGGCACATACCGGAATGCCAGCCTATTCCGGTATTTCCAGCAGGATTCCGCAGAACCCGAGAGCTGCGAAATTCGGTTTAACACAGCATTCCGGTATCCCAAAGATGAATACCGGTATGCAATGCCAAAACCTGCAGTTTTGCAGATTTCGACTCCCGGAGTCCGTTTTCGCACTTCTCAAGTCCCGAAAACGCTCCCAAGGGCTCGAAACAAAACCAAAACCTCCAGATTAGTACGGAGTACTAATCTCACACTAGAACCTTGCAATTCGCTAAAGTTCAGTGTACTACATACACCCCTCCTAAAAAGGAGTTTCGTCCGCGAAACTAGAAGTCAAGTACCTTAGGATTCCATCTGAAAAAGATGGGGGTACCGCTCCAACAGCGAGCTCTCCAACTCCCAAGTTGCTTCGCGCTCGTCGTCGTGGTTGCTCCAAAGCACCTTCACATAAGGGATTTCTCGATTCCTGAGTTTCTTCACCTCGCGAGCTAGAATCTTCGTCGGATATTCCTCGAAACTCAAATCCTCATGCAATTCCAACGGAGTGGAGTCCAACACATGAGTTGGGTCGAAAACATACTTTCGGAGTAAAGATACGTGGAACACGTTGTGTACTCCCGATAGATTCGGCGGTAAAGCGAGCCGATATGCTACCGGGCCTACCCGTTCCAACACTTCAAAAGGTCCAATAAAACGAGGACTAAGCTTTCCTCGAATACCAAATCTCTTAATCCCCTTTGTCGGCGATACCTTTAGGAAGACATGATCTCCTACTCGGAACTCCAATTCCCGCCGACGCTTGTCAGCATAACTCTTTTGGCGACTTTGAGCTGAAATCAATCTTTGTCGAGCAATGCGAACCTTGTCCTCGGCTTCCTGTAGCACGTCGGGACCCAAAACTAGCTTCTCACCCACTTCACTCCAATGAAGTGGTGATCGACACTTCCTTCCATAAAGAGCTTCGAAAGGTGCCATCTTAATGCTTGCTTGATAACTATTGTTATAAGCAAACTCCGCCATAGGTAGGTGTTGATGCCAACCTCCTTGATAATCCATGATACAAGCTCGAAGCATGTCCTCCAAGATCTGAATGGTACGCTCAGATTGACCATCGCTTTGGGGGTGAAATGCCGTGCTGAAATCCAGACGAGTGCCCAAAGCGTCATGTAAACTTTTCCAAAAATGCGACACAAATCTAGTGTCTCTATCCGATACGATCGATGTAGGTACTCCATGAAGCCGCACCACTTCATCAAGATAGACTTGTGCAAGTCTCTCCCCTGCCCAAGTAGTATGTATAGGGATAAAGTGTGCCGATTTAGTCAATCGATCCACTATCACCCACACTGCATCATGCCCGGCTTGAGAGCGAGGCAACCCTGAAACAAAATCCATAGTAATACGCTCCCATTTCCAAACCGGTATCGGTAAACTCTGAAGTTTTCCCGCGGGGAGTCTATGTTCAGCTTTCACTTGTTGGCAAGTTAAACATCTAGCTACAAACTCGCCAACGTCCTTCTTCATTCCGGGCCACCAATAGTGCAATTTCAAATCCTTGCACATCTTTGTGCCACCCGGATGCACGGTATAAGGTGCTCGGTGAGCTTCTGTCAATATTCTTTCCTTGATCTCCGCTTCTGCCGGTACACATAAACGATTCAGGAATCGTAGCATTCCTTGATCGTCCACAAGAAATCCATTAGCATGGCCTTCGCTGATTTTGGATCGAATCTTTTGCAATTCTGGATCAAGAGCTTGCTTCTCCTTAATCAAATCAAGTAAAGTAGGTTGCACAACCAATGCCATCAACCTCGCGGGTGTGTCGGGGGCTACAACCTCCAAATTCAATCGTCGCAATTCTGCCAATAGCGGGGGTTGAGTAACAAGTAGCATAGCCAAGTTTTCCATCGATTTGCGACTTAGAGCATCTGCCACCACATTCGCTTTTCCCGGGTGGTAGAGAATAGTCAAATCATAGTCTTTAAGTAGCTCCAACCATCTTCGCTGCCTCAAATTTAAATCCTTCTGTGTAAACAGATACTTTAGGCTCTTATGGTCGGTGTAGACTTCACAACGCTCGCCATAAAGATAATGACGCCAAAGCTTCAAGGCAAACACCACGGCCGCTAATTCCAAATCGTGGGTTGGATAGTTCTTTTCATAATCCTTAAGTTGACGGGAAGCATAAGCTATTACTTTTCCGTCCTGCATCAAAACACAACCCAAACCATTAAGTGAAGCATCACTATAAATCACATACCCTGCTCCCGCAACCGGCAAAGTCAAGATCGGGGCGGTAGTCAAGCGCTCCTTCAACTCCAAGAAGCTTCTATCACATAAGTCATTCCAAATGAACTTAGTTCCTTTGTGTGTGAGTCGAGTGAGAGGCATAGATAACTTAGCGAATCCCTCGACGAACCTCCGGTAGTAGCCGGCTAGACCAATAAAACTTCGAATCTCGGTCACATTAGTTGGTCTAGGCCAATCCTTGATCGCTTCAATCTTCTTAGGATCCACGGCTACACCGTCTCCCGATATCACATGTCCCAAAAAGGACACTTCGCGGAGCCAAAATTCGCACTTCTTCAACTTAGCAAAAAGTTTCTTCTCCCGAAGTACTTGCAATACTTGCCTCAAATGATCTCTATGCTCCTCGTCGCTTCGAGAATACACTAAAATGTCGTCGATGAACACCACTACAAACCTGTCTAAGTAAGGCTTAAAGACACGGTTCATTAAATCCATAAAAGCTGCCGGGGCATTAGTAAGCCCAAACGGCATAACAGTAAACTCGTAATGTCCATACCGTGTTCGAAAAGCCGTCAGGGGTACATCCTCAGCCTTGATCTTGAGTTGGTGATAACCAGATTGTAAGTCGATCTTGGAATACACCAAAGATCCTTGCAGTTGATCGAACAAGTCGTCAATCCTCGGTAGTGGATACCTGTTCTTGATCGTAACCTTATTAAGCTCACGATAATCCACGCATAGGCGAAGAGATCCGTCTTCTTCTTCTTCACAAATAAAACTGGCGCTCCCCAAGGTGATACACTCGGTCTGATGAAGCCCTTATCCAACAAGTCTTGCAACTGCGCTTTCAACTCCTTCAGCTCGGCAGGTGCCATCCTATAGGGTGCCTTTGAAATCGGGGTAGTCCCGGGAACGAGATCCACCACGAATTCAATTTCCCTATCCGGTGGCATACCCGGAAGATCCGCCGGAAACACATCAACAAACTCCCGCACAACGGGTATGTCCTCAATCCCGCGGGGTGTCTCCATCCCTCACCACCACGCTAGCTAGGTAAGCTACACAACCACTCCGAATCAAGTGCTTAGCCCGTGCAGAAGAGATAGTCATCGCGAACAGCGAACTCTTGCACGCTCGAAACACAACTTCATCCTTTCCGGGCTCCCGAAAAGTCACAATCCGATCCTTGCAATCGATTGTGGCGTAGTATTTTGTGAGCCAATCCATGCCCAATACTACGTCGAACTCACCAAGCTTTTCCGCAAAAGCTAGTAAATCAATCGGCATAACCCAATCCCCTACTCTAACAGGGCAACTAGGGCAAAACTCCCGTATGTCCAAAATGTGATCGGGAACAACAACATGTCCCGGATGCAAAGTAGGTGCAATCTCGATGCCATGCAACTCGGCAAACAGCCGATCAATAAAAGAGTGAGATGCACCAGTGTCAAATATAGCTCTAACTCTGATTTCATTAATTAAAATGATACCTGCAACGACCTCCCCTGCTGCTGCGGCCTCCACAGCCTGAGCCGCATACATACGCTCACTAGGCGCCTGTCGGGATCCCTTGATCTGCTCTGCTGCTGCTGCTGCTGCTGAAAAGGGCGGTCGCCCCGCTGAGTAGTGAGTAGTTGGGGTCCCACGACCCTGTCCTGGTGGTGTCGGTGCTGAAGCCGTCGAAGGCGCTGGGGAAGAACCCCTCGGGCACTGAGATCGAATGTGACCCGCCTGGCCACAGTTAAAAAACACCTGCCACTACGCTGCGGGCAGTGAGGTGGAAAATGAGGGCCACCACAAATGGTGCAACGCAGCGGTCGGTGGCGATCCGGTGCTCCCCGCGGTGGAGCCGAGCCGCGCCCACCCGATTGGCTCCTCGGGTGCTTCGGTGGTTTCTTGGAGTAACTCTTGCTGCCTGCCTCCCTCGCCCGCCGGCCTCTTACCCTTCAGTCGGTCCCAAGCTTCGATCTCCTCTCTCGCAATCTCCGCGCCCTTTTCCACAACTAAGGCGCGATTCACCACCTCCCGGTAGGTCTGCAACCCTGCCGCTTGCACCAATCTATAAATCGACGGTCGAAGGCCCGCCTCGAAGATACGAGCCTTATCCTCGTCATTCCTCACCACGTAGGGTACGCAGTGCAAAAGACGAGAAAACTCTCGTTCATACTCCGTCACCGTCATGTCCCGCTGACGCAAGCTGCGCAAATCCCTCTCCATCTGCCTCTTGACACTTGGAGGAAAGTAGTTTGACAACAAAAGGTCCTTGAATCCGCTCCAAGTGATAGCCGCCAAATCAGTGTTCGGGTCATCCCGAATATCCGCCCACCAACGATAAGCCGCGCCGTCGAGATGATACGTGGCCAACCATACCTTATACTGCTCCTCCACAAACGTATCATGAAAAAGCTTTTCCATGTGGAGAACCCACTTCTCCACCATCCAATGATCCGCTTTCTCGCCATCGAAGACTTGAGGGTTACATCTTCGAAACTCGTTCAAACGCTCCATCAACCTATCTCGCTCTGTCCCGACAACCATCAAAGGCAAAACCGTCCTCGCCGGCGATGCCCGCATCGGGGGTGTCATAACCGTCTCCTCCCTCGGCTCGGCACTGGGCGCCACAGGGGTCGGCCCAGGGATAGGCGCCGATGCTCCAGCAGTCGCACCTCCAACTGGCGTAGGTGGCGTAGGATCCTGAACAGTCCTGGTAGAAGCCTGCTGAAGTAATAACTCCTCCATCCTCTTCATCCTTGCCTCCTCCTGTCGACGTGCGGCGTCGGCTTGCTGTTGAGCCGCAGTCGCCTGCTGTGCTACCAGACCCGTCAACGTCGTCAACTGGTCTCTCAACTCACGGACCTCACTGGATCCGGAGGTTGCAGAGGTCTCCACATCCTCTGTGTCGGCTGCCGCTGCCATCTCGGTCGACTGGGAACGAGTAGTCGGCATTACAAGCTACAATAACATAGAATGCGTAAGTTAGAAAACTCACGCTAACGAAACCCCACTCAGATAATAAAATCCCCAATCATGCGAAAGTAAATGAAGTGAGCTTCTAACTAACTCCCGATGTCACGTTGTCGGCCGCCAACGTGACCTCCTAAGAGTTAGGTGTCACACACTTCGATCAAACTCCAACTACTTGGAGAATAAAGACACAACCCAATTGTGTTACTTTCGCTAAAAACAATCTCGTCTCTCACGAGTCTAAGTCCTATAGTCCAACCTGCCTAAGGTTTTCTAGGTCCACAATGACTTAACCCTAGGCTCTGATACCACTATAATCTGTCACGCCCCGGGGCCCCAGCGGAAGCCCACCCGGGCGCATGCACAGACCCGCCGTGTACACAAACAACAAACATGCACACAAGGCGTCTAATAACGAACATGAATGAAAGGAATAAAGTAAGTAATCCTATCATGATAATCAGAGCATACATACTAAACAAGTAAGGTCTCAAGGTAAAAGTATGAAATACTATAAAAGTAAAATTACTACAAGAGTTTAGTACAACATAAACCCAAAAAGGGACATAGGGTAGTCTCTACAAATGTGGTCGATACAAAAACACCTCTCAAATAAAACATAAAAGAAAGGTGCGCCACCTAGTCGCTAGCACCCTCGCGATCTAGCTACTCGCAATGCCCTTGCCGCGGTCCCTAGCCTCTCCCGCAGTGGATGGCTCTGAAATAAAACAACAAACCCCAGGGGGATGAGAACTATTATTCAATAGTTCCCAGTGGGTAAGCCGCCGAGAAGAGCGGAGTACACCACTAGGCCAACTGAGGCAAAGTAGGGTTAGATAATAAAAGCATATTTTATAATGAAACTTCAATGCTACAATGCCTCAAGATTTAATCATATTAACATGGACTAAACTACTCATGCACATGTATAAGTATGCAACCTTTTACAATATGAATGTTCATTTGGCATATTACATTAAATGTGTAGTCATAAAGAGTACATTAAAAGAATGTCCACCTTTGCATATAATTATAAGTATGTAGTCATGAAGAGTACAATAGCGGGATGTTCACTTGTGCCGTGCCTAATGGCTCCGTGGTAGTCAACACCTCACGCTTCGGTGAGCCTTACCCACGGCGGTTCCATTTCGGCGCTCTCAACCACACGTGCGAAACAACTGTCGCGAGGCCAACTCCGGAGTGCCGGCTTGTAGGGAGCGACCCTCACAAGCATGTGTAAACGAGCATAATGGCCAACAAGCAACAATCAACCATAATATAATATCATGCATCATATCTATAACATGGAAAACCAACTAATGTCATTCTAGATGTTCAACTAAGTGGAATGTCATGAGTTTAACTTCACATTGTGATTCTAACATGTCATATGTCACATATACTCTACACTAGTCCAACAAGCTAAGTGTTAAGAGTGTTTTCTAGTCCATTGTCCATCTACCATCACACACGTCTCTAGTCCTTCAAGTAAGCAATTAAACCATTGCTTGAATGAAATATTTACTTCCCATAGCCAACCATGATGCGCTATGTTCAAATACTATGCAAATCTCCTACTACATAGGGCATATAATTTGCATCTATAAAGCACATGAATTTTATGCATTCTAAAATTCTACCATGCCATAATTGGTATGAAAATGCATTAAATTAAGCTCTTAAGCTACAACGATGACATAGAGGGAATTCACCCATTTCGGTGAGGTCAAACCCACCCGAAGCCCTTCGGAACCTCGCAGTATCCGAAAACAAAGTTGTCCCCTCGATTTCTAGCGCCCTAAAGGAGATCCCTATGGGGTTAGAACATCGAACAACCAAAATCGAAAAACGACATACAACAAAGGGAAAAAAAAGGTGAAAATACCTTAGACCAAGAATTTCTTGTCCAAAGTCCAAAATAGAGTTAGGAGGCCTCAAATCCAACCTAACACAACATTCTACACCCATCAATTCCCATTCAAAATCCCGAAATTAAGAAACCCTAAAATAAACCCTAGGTTTCCCATAATGGGATTTCTCCAATAAAAACCCAAATAAACTACAAAAGAGGGTTCAAAAGAGGAGGACTCACCTCTTTGTAGCTCCAAACAAGATCCAAGGAAGCTAGGTTTGGAGATAAACCTCAAACAAGCTCTTCTCTTTCTCCACCAAGTCCACCAAGAACAAGCTAGCAAGCTTGAAAGCAAAAGAGAAGGAAATAGAGATCAAACCCTAGGTTTAATCACCAAAAGCCCAAGAAATCTAGAGAGAGAAAGGGAGAAGAAGCCTACCCTCTCTTTTCTCTAAGTCCTCAGCAATGAGGCTGAGAGGGGGCTGTGAGGGGTTAAGTGTTATGATGTAACAATTGCCCTAACACCCCTCCAAAAGCCAACATTCGCAAAACAGCTCAAACAGAATTTTTGGTTCTGTATACCGGTATGCGTATGGGCATACCGGTACCAGGCCAGAAACTCCGCAAACCCGAGCCTCGGCCAAACAGGCCACGCGAAGGGATTCCGGTATGCGCATTGCCAGTACCGGTATCTCAACTCCAATACCGGTATGCGATGGCACATACCGGAATGCCAGCCTATTCCGGTATTTCCAGCAGGATTCCGCAGAACCCGAGAGCTGCGAAATTCGGTTTAACACAGCATTCCGGTATCCCAAAGATGAATACCGGTATGCAATGCCAAAACCTGCAGTTTTGCAGATTTCGACTCCCGGAGTCCGTTTTTTTTCGCACTTCTCAAGTCCCGAAAACGCTCCCAAGGGCTCGAAACAAAACCAAACCAGATTAGTATCGGAGTACTAATCTCACACTAGAACCTTGCAATTCGCTAAAGTTCTGTCGCTCACGGGCTCTCCGTCGGCTCACAATTGCCCGAAATCACTAAATAAAGCAAAAACGACGATTTGGCGATCAAAAGTCAACTTTTCTAATTACGCGCGATTTACGCGAATTGAACGCTAATTACCTTAATTAGCGACTAACCTGACGTGCGGGGAGTACTAATTCGAGTTCCTAGACACCCTGGAAGCACCAATTTCGGATTTAGAGTTGCGAATTTTGCCAATTTTACAAGCCGACTTACAAAATCACTTTCTCTCCTCTCCTCGATTTCTCTCAAATTTCTCGCATTCTTTTCTTCTCCTTTCTTTTTCTTTCTTCCATTCTCACTCTAATTTCTCCTTTTTTTCTCCTTCTCCTTCTTCCTCTCTTTCTTCGTTCTTTTTCTTTCTTTCTTTTCTCTTTCTCTTCTTTCCCCTCTTTTTTTCTTTTTTTTTTGTGCAAGCTGCTGCTGCCCTGCAGCAGCTTGCAGCAGCAGCTGCTACTGCTTCAGCAGCAGCAACTTGCTGCTGCTGCTGCTGCTGCGCAGGGTACAGCAGCAGCTTGCTGCTGCTGTTGCTATTTCAACAGCAGCAGCAGCTGCTGCTGCTGCTGAAACTGCAGCAGCAATAAGCTGCTGCTGTTGCTGCTGCTGCTGCAGGAAACCTGCAGCTTGTTTCCTGCAGCTTCAGCAGCAGCAGGGAGGGGAAAAAGAGGAAGAGGAAGGGAAGGAGAAGGAAAGGAGAGGGAAAGGAAGGAAGAAGGAAAGAAAAGAAAAGCAAAAACTGAAAAAAAGAAAAATTACCTTCTTCTACTACTTCTACTTCTTCTACTACTTCTACTTCTTCTACTCTTCTCTTTCTCCTCTTTTCATTTCTTCTTTTCTTTCTCTTTCTTTTCTCTTTTCTGCAGGAATATCTGCAGGAAATGAAATGAGAAAGAAAAAATCTGAGAAAGAGACAAAGAGAAAAGAGGTAGTGGAATTCCACTATGCTTGCAATTTTGCAACTTAGTCCATTGATCCTTGTAATTGCATTTAAGTCCCTCACATGCATCATTTGGCCTAATTAATTCGTTTTCGCGTCAATTTCGCGCCAAAACAAATCCACTTTACTTCAATTTCACACTCACACAATAATCGGCAATCCACGCAACGTCTAAATGACAAAAGCGGTATTCTACATCCTCCCCTCCTTAAAAAAAGTTTCGTCCTCGAAACGTACCTACTCACTCAATCCGATTCCAAGAATAAGTAGGGGTAGCGCTCCCGCATCTCAGACTCTAGCTCCCAGGTTGCCTCCCGCTCATCATGGTTGTTCCAATGTATCTTCACGTAGGGAATGACTCGATTCCGCAGCTCTTTCTCTTGACGTGCAAAAATCCGGAGTGGCCGCTCCTCGTAACTCAAATCCTCCGCTAACTCTAGAGGAGTGTAATCGATCACATGCGTAGGGTCAAAAATATACTTCCTCAGGGCCGAAACATGAAATACATCATGAACATCGGCGAGCTTAGGTGGCAAGGCGATGCGATAGGCCACAGGTCCAACTCGCTCTAGAATCTCAAAAGGTCCAATGTAGCGCGGGCTCAACTTCCCACGCATTCCAAACCTGTGGACGCCTTTGGACGGCGACACTTTTAAGAACACATGCTCTCCCACCTGGAACTCAAGGTCTCGTCGCCGTGTATCAGCATAACTCTTCTGTCGACTTTGGGCTATCTGAAGGTGTCGATGCGCAAGCTTCACCTTTTCTTCAGTTTCCATTAAGATGTCAGGGCCCAAAGTCTTTCGTTCACCCACATCACTCCAATATAATGGCGATCGACAGCGACGTCCATATAGTGCTTCAAATGGAGCCATTTTGATACTTGACTGATAACTGTTATTATATGCAAACTCTGCCAATGCTAGATATCGATACCATCCGCCTCCAAAATCGAGAACACAGGCCCTTAACATATCCTCAAGTATCTATATCGTCCTCTCGGACTGGCCATCAGTCTGCGGGTGAAACGCGGTGCTGAAGTGGAGCTGAGTCCCCAAAGCTGTCTGTAGGCTCCTCCAAAAGTGTGAAACGAACCTCGGGTCTCTATCCGATACAATTGAGGTCGGTACACCGTGGAGTCTCACTATCTCGCCAATGTAAATCTGAGCGAGTCTCTCCCTGGTCCAAGTGCTATGAATAGGAATGAAATGAGCAGATTTCGTCAAGCGATCGACAATAACCCAAATAGCGTCATGTCCGCCCTGAGAACGTGGCAATCCAAGCACAAAATCCATCGTAACCATATCCCATTTCCAGACAGGAATTGGGAGATTCTGAAGCTTGCCAGCGGGAAGTTGATGTTCTGCCTTGACTTGCTGGCAAGTCAAGCACTGCACCACATGCCTCCCAATATCTCTCTTCATCCCTGGCCACTAATAGTGCGTCTTCAAATCTCGATACATTTTTGTTCCTCCAGGGTGAATTACATAAGGAGAGCTATGCGCCTCCCTCAAAATCTCTTCGTGAAGCGCCGCATCCCCGGGTATGCATAAACGATCGCGATAGCGAAGAATCCCAGAGGCGTCAACACTATACTCCCCCGTCTGTCCAGTCTCAAGAGCTGTTCTAATCCTCGCCAAGTGTGGGTCTTCACCCTGCTTTTCCTTGATCTTGTCCATGAGAGTAGGCTGTAGAACCAGTGACATAAGTCGGGCAGAAGTTCCAGGGGCCACAACTTCAAGTTCGAGTCGCCGCATCTCTTCCAGTAGTGGCGCCTGCCTAGTAATCATCAAACTTAGATTCTCCACTGCTTTACGACTCAGGGCATCTGCAACTACATTGGCCTTCCCAGGATGATAAAGAATTGTCACGTCGTAATCCTTCAATAATTCAAGCCAACGGCGTTGCCTTAAATTCAGTTTCTTCTGAGTGAACAAGTACTTGAGGCTCTTATGATCGGTGTAAATCTCACAATGTTCTCCATATAAGTAATGACGCCACAACTTCAAAGCAAACAACACTGCAGCGAGCTCCAAGTCATGCGTAGGGTAGTTCTTCTCATACTTCTTTAGTTGGCGCGAGGCATAAGCAATCACCCTACCATGCTGCATCAGTACACAACCTAGTCCGCTATGCGAAGCATCACTATAAATCACGAACCCCTCTCCTATCACTGGCAGGGCAAGAATCAGAGCTGTCATCAATTAAGTCTTCAGCTCTTCGAAGCTCCTCTGACACTTCTCAGTCCAAAGAAACCTTTCCTCTTTCCGAGTTAATCGTGTGAGAGGAGCGGAAAGCTTCGCAAAGCCTTCCACAAAACGACGGTAGTAGCCGGCGAGTCCAAGAAAACTTCGGATTTCTGTAACCGTCGTCGGTCTGGGCCAATCCCGAATAGCCTCGATTTTCTTTGGGTCCACCGCTAAACCCTCTGTTGAAATTACATGGCCCAGAAAGGCAACCTCCCGAAGCCAAAATTCATACTTCTTCAACTTCGCATAGAGCTTCTTTTCCCGCAGAGTTTGCAAAACCAGTCTCAAATGCTCCTCGTGCTAAGCATCACTACGAGAGTAAATCAAGATATCATCGATGAAGACCACCACAAATTGGTCCAAGAATGGTTTAAACACCCTATTCATCAAATCCATAAATGCAGCGGGCGCATTTGTCAATCCAAAGGGCATCACTGTAAACTCATAGTGCCCGTAGCGCGTCCTGAAGGCTGTTTTCGGTATATCTTCTGCCTTAATCTTCAATTGGTGATAGCCCGATTGCAGGTCAATCTTGGAGAAGACGCAGGCACCTTGCAACTGATCAAAAAGATCGTCAATCTGCGGCAATGGGTACTTGTTCTTGATGGTCACTTTATTTAGCTCCCTATAGTCAACACACAAGCGAAGTGAACCATCCTTCTTCTTCACAAATAAAATCGGTGCTCCCCAGGGTGAGACGCTCGGCCGTACAAAGTCTTTGTTCATCAGATCCATCAATTGGGCCTTCAATTCTCGCAACTCCGCCGGTGCCATCCTGTAGGGTGCTTTCGAGATTGGCGCGGTCCCTGGTACCACGTCAATCACGAATTCTATCTCCCGATCTGGTGGCATACCCGGTAACTCTGGCGGAAAAATATCTGGAAACTCTCGAACGACTGGGATATCCTCGAGCCTCAGTGCCGCTACAGACGTCTCCACTACGATCACCAAATAGGCCACACACCCCCGACTCAACATCTGCCTTGCCCGAGAAGTAGAAATCATCATGGCAAAAATGGTACTCTGACAACCCCTATACACGAACTCCTCCTGTCCTGGCTCACGAAAAACTACCGTCCTCGTGCTACAATCAATAGTCGCATGATAACGGGTGAGCCAGTCCATCCCCAAAACAACATCAAAATCCTGTAGCTGCCTCAGGACCAAAAGGTCTGCGGGCATAATCCACTGATCTAACTGAACTGGACAAGACCGACAGCACTCGTCTACATGCAATATGTGGTTAGGGATCTGCACCTCGCGTGGACATGCTAAAGACACAAACTCCAGCCCATGCACCAATGCAAATGTGCGTCCCACAAAAGAATGTGATGCACCGGTATCAAATAAAGTACGTGCTCGAGTATCAGAAATCAGAGTAATACCTGCCACCACCGTGTTTGCCGCAGTTGCATCCCCAACTTGTGCTGCATAAACTCGTCCACTTGGTGCCGGCGGCTGTCTCTCCAAGGGACGCGCAGCTGGGGCTCGGTCAGATGGGAGGAAAGTAGGTGGAGCCGCTGTCGCCTGTCGAGTAGTCGACGAAAATGAAGCTGTCGATGGGGTAGATGTGCCTCCTTGTGGACAAGTGATCCAAATATGTCCCGGCTGATCGCAACGGTAGCATCGACCGTCCCGCTGAGGACACATGGGTGGCTAGTGCGGACCTCCACAAATCACACACCGTCTCTGACCATGTCGCTGTCGCGGCTGCCTCGCTCCTCCTGACGATCTGCCTCTACCGGGCCTCTGTCCCGCAAAGGACCCACGACCCTGAGGACGAGGTCGTGAATACCTCGGCGGTCTCCCTGAGCTGGAAGGCCCAGCCTCACTCTCAGCAGACCTCTTTCTGTCTCCACTCTGTTCCACTCCAGCTCTCTCTCGCATCACTACCTCACTGCGCTCTGCACGCAGCGCCAACTCCACAGATGCCTCCAATGTCGGGAGGTGCTGAATCTGCACGAACTGATATAACTCAGGCCTCAACCCCCTCTCAAACATATCAGCCCAGTGCCGATCGTTCCGCGCGACAAACGGCACACACGTCAACAAACGAGTGAACTCCCGATAATACTCCTGCACGGTTCGAGTCCCCTGACGCAATCTCTTCAATTCATCCTCCAATCCTTCCTTCGCACTGCTAGGGAAGTACATGTCAAAGAGCATGCCCCGAAACTCTGCCCACGTCACTGGTAGCGCATCCTCAGGTCTAGTCCTCCGGGCCCTCGTCCACCAATCGCGTGCATCTCCCTGAAGGCAATGAACTGCTAGATGCACCTGATCTCTCTCGGGAATAAAGAGATCCTCGAATAACTGCTCCATCCCCCGAACCCAAACCTCCACGGTCCCTGGGTCAGTGCTCGATCCTTGGAAGTACGGTGGGTCGAACCTCTTAAACTCTACCAATCTCGTCCGGATCCTATCCTGCTCTGCCTCAGATACCTCTTGTGCGGCGGCGGCTACATTAGGGGTAGTACCAGGTGTCACTGGAGCAATCTCAGGTGGCGCAGTCTGCGTAACCGGTGGAGTAGAAGTAGTCCCTATCGGAGGAGTCGAAGTCGTCGGTGCGGTTGTCTGAGCAGTCGACAGGGGTACAGGCTGCTCCTGGACACGTGGGGCAGTACCCGCCTGCTGAGCCCACACGTCAAATAACCTCTGAATCGTCTCCCACTGCCGCCGCGTAGTCTCCATCAGACTCGTCAACTGCTCCTGCAGCCCCTGGCTCTCACTGGGTCCCGCCTGATCAGACGTTTCAGGCGGTGCCGGGTGGGCTCGTGTCGATGGTCGTCCACGGGGGCGTCCACCCGATGCCGGCAACGGAGCTCGTCCTCGTCGAGGCATAGCGCCCACCTGTAAGATACAAACAAGTAAATAACTAACTTAGCAACATCGTCATATGAAACTCGACCCAATCAAGCGAAAGCCTAGAAGGAACTCCCCAATGTCCTGTCATATTATGTTGTTTGCAGCCAACATAATACTTCAGGAAGAAAGGGTACGTCTCCCTCAGTCACTCTTTAGTTCCTTTTAAAGAGTTCACGATAATCCATCGACTTTCGCCAAACAAGTCACGCCTCTCACGTCTTAGGTCCTATGGTTTTCCAATTGCTAAGGTTTCTAGGTCCACACGACCTATCCCTAGGCTCTGATACCACCCAATCTGTCACGCCCCGAGCTAGCAGCGGAAGATTACGGGACGCTAACAGATCCGCCGAACGGACAGAGTTTCCCCTGTCCGAACGAAGCGGTAAAGGAAGCAAACAGATTTCAAAAGATACAAGAAAGCTTACAACTATTTTCCACATAACACATACAAAGATGACGAAAAGCCACTAAATAAAAAACGAGTATCAGAGCACTATGAAATACAAGCTGAACCACTGAACACCAACCACTAGTATCAAGGAAATACTAAATCCAAATAACATAGAAATGCTAAGTCCAAAACTATATACAAAACGTGGCCTGGCCCCCGCCAGTCCAAAAGGTGGTATAGGGTAGCTCTCTATCGGATAGTCCGTTGTAGCCAAGCATGCTAGTAGATATGCCTATCTATGGTGCAGGTCCCTTACCTCGATCAGCAGTACCTGTCTCTGAAAAAAGAAAACCACAAGAGGGAATGAGAACTACTGAAAGCAGTTCCCAGTGGGTACGGTCGGCGACTACAACGACCTTCCCACTAGGTCTAAATGAGCAAAAGTAACTGGAGCAATATAACGAAAGAAAACTACTAAATGTTCCATGCAAGGAGTAAAAAGAAACAATACAAGACTATAGTAACTCCATGAATATAAGTAACGGGGCAAGCTACTAGTGTGAACATTCAATGAATAAAAAGAGGTGCCACTAGTGCGAACTCACAGAAGAAAATCCAAAACTATGCATTAGTTTGTTCATGTCCAAAAATTCTCATATACACTAGTAATGTACAGCAGTCTAAATACCCAATCACCACAACCGACTCGTAGGTCCGGTCAAGCCTGCGCCCGCCTAGTATGATGTCACACTCTCATGAGTGTGACAGCACCCTCAAAACCAGGCTACTGTCTCAACTAACACCAGCCAGCAATCCGGAGAGGCACTCGAGGGGAGCGACCCCTACCGAGTAACATAGCACATAGCACGTATCAAGCTCATGTGGCATCTGCAGGCTATAATCCATAATCACGAGAAGCTACTACTATGCTCAACACAATAAAGATGTCCAAGGAATTAATCTCACATTGTCACAACTCAAAAGCCGATATCCAAAGGTTCTAGTATAGCATAGCATGATCAAGGCAAGTAAGAAAGGGTCATCAAGAATAAGTTGACATATTATGATCCAAATGCAAAATGTCATATTCTAGCTTCAATTCACGGTTTGAGGCTTGCTATAGTACAATCACATTTACATAGAAGCGTCCAATGCAAGAGTTTATGAAAATAATATACATTTGCTAAAATAGACATAAAGGGAAATTCGTCGTTTTCGACGACTCGGAACCCACCTCAACGTAGTATGGCAGCTAAAACAAGAAATATGTCGCTCACGGGCTCTCCGTCGGCTCACAATTGCCCGAAATCACTAAATAAAGCAAAAACGACGATTTGGCGATCAAAAGTCAACTTTACTAATTACGCGCGATTTACGCGAATTGAACGCTAATTACCTTAATTAGCGACTAACCTGACGTGCGGGGAGTACTAATTCGAGTTCCTAGACACCCTGCAAGCACCAATTTCGGATTTAGAGTTGCGAATTTTGCCGATTTTACAAGCCGACTTACAAAATCACTTTCTCTCCTCTCCTCGATTTCTCTCAAATTTCTCGCATTCTTTTCTTCTCCTTTCTTTTTCTTTCTTCCATTCTCACTCTAATTTCTCTTTTTTTTCTCCTTCTCCTTCTTCCTCTCTTTCTTCGTTCTTTTTCTTTCTTTCTTTTCTCTTTCTCTTCTTTCCCCTCTTTTTTTCTTTTTTTTTTTGTGCAAGCTGCTGCTGCCCTGCAGCAGCTGCTACTGCTTCAGCAGCAACTTGCTGCTGCTGCTGCTGCTGCTGAAACTGCAGTAGCAATAAGCTGCTGCTGTTGCTGCTGCTGCTGCAGGAAACCTGCAGCTTGTTTCCTGCAGCTTCAGCAGCAGCAGGGAGGGGAAAAAGAGGAAGAGGAAGGGAAGGAGAAGGAAAGGAGAGGAAAAGGAAAGAAGAAGGAAAGAAAAGAAAAGCAAAAACTGAAAAAAAATAAAATTACCTTCTTCTACTACTTCTACTTCTTCTTCTCTTCTCTTTCTCCTCTTTTCTTTTCTTTTTTTCTTTCTCTTTCTTTTCTCTTTTCTGCAGGAATATCTGCAGGAAATGAAATGAGAAAGAAAAAATCTGAGAAAGAGACAAAGAGAAAAGAGGTAGTGGAATTCCACTAAGCTTGCAATTTTGCAACTTAGTCCATTGATCCTTGTAATTGCATTTAGGTCCCTCACATGCATCATTTGGCCTAATTAATTCGTTTTCGCGTCAATTTCGCGCCAAAACAAATCCACTTTACTTCAATTTCACACTCACACAATAATCGGCAATCCACGCAACGTCTAAATGACAAAAGCGGTATTCTACAATAGGACTTGAAGACACAGTTCATTAAATCCATGAATGCTGCCGGGGCATTTGTGAGCCCAAATGGCATAACCGTGAGTTCATAATGGCCATACCGCGTGCAGAACGCGGTCTTGTGCACGTCCTCCTTTTTTTATCTTCAATTGGTGATATCCCGACTGAAGATCGATCCTAGAATATAGCCGAGAACCTTGTAGTTGATCAAACAAATCATCTATACGAGGTAACGGGTACTTGTTCTTAATGGTGACCTTGTTCAGCTCGCGATAATCAACACAAAGCCGAAGCAAGCCGTCCTTCTTCTTCACGAATAACACCGGAGCTCCCCAAGGCGATACGCTCGGTTTGATGAAGCCCTTGTCAAGGAGATCTTGCAATTGAGCCTTCAACTGCTTTGACTTGGCCGGTGCCATTCGATATGGGGCCTTCGAGATTGGCGCAGTCTCGGGAACCAATTCTATCACAAATTCGATTTTCCGGTCCAGCGGCATTCCCGGCAACTCCGCAAGAAATACATTCAGAAACTCTCGGACCATAGGGATGTCCTCGAGCACCGAAACATCTTTATGATTCTTCACCACCGTCGCCAAATAAGCCACACAACCGACATTAATCAATTTTCTTGCACGCGACGTGGTCACAGTCATAGCAAAGAGCGAGCTCCTATACCCTTGGTAGACGAACTTCTCTTGCCCAGGCTCTCGAAATGTCACCACCTTGCTTTCACAATCGATGGTTGCATAGTACTTTGAGAGCCAATCCATGCCTAGCACAAGATCGAACCCTTCAATTAGCCGCAACACTAACAAGTCCACCGGCATGATCCAATCACCTATCCGCACAGGACAGGCCACACACATGTCCGTTACGCAAAAGGTGTGATCTGGGACTTGAACCCAACTAGCGCGCACATTTTCTACCATATCGATGCCATGTGTAATTTCAAATGTCCTACTTATGAATGAATGCAAGGCACCCGTGTCAAATAAAGCGCGACATCGAATTCCATGCACAAGCACAATACCTGCCACCACGTTGTCGACGACAGCAGGTTCCTCCACCTGAGCCGCGAACACTAGGCCACTGGGCGCCGATCGAGATCCTTCCATTGGACGCGGCACCGGAGTACGCCTAGACGACATAGTGGACGGTGGAACTGAAGCAGATGACGGGGCCAGAGATCCACCTCTCGGGCAATCACTCCACATGTGCCCCGCTTGCTCGCACCGAAAGTATCTTCCTTGCTGCTGCCCACACTCCCGGGGCAAATGATTTCCGCCACAAATGACGCAGCGGGGAGGTCGACGGTTCCTCACTCAAGTCCGTGGGTACCTAAGGGGCATCTTCGAGCTTGACTGCACCCCAGCATCACCCAAAGGTCGCTTCCTTCCTTTCTCCGTTTCAAACGCCTCGCGCTCCTCCCGCGCGATCACATTGCCCTGCTCAACCCATAGGGCACGGTCCAATACCTCGGCGAATGTTTGGAGCTTGAAAGAATGCACCACTCGAAAAATCTCAGGTCTAAGTCCTCGCTTGAAGCACTCCGCCTTGTCCTTGTCATCCCGCACAACATACGGGATACAATTCAGTATATGCGAGAACTCCCGCTCGTACTCCCTCATAGAGCAATTTTCTTGCTTCAACTTGCAGAAGTCCTCCTTCATCTTCTACTTCACACTGTCGGGAAAGTAGGCCGCGAAGACAACGCCCCGAAACACATCCCAAGTGACTGGAGGAAGATCCGGGATCGATCTCTTTTTACTCCCCGCCACCATACTCGAGCCGACTTCTCGAAGCAATAAACGGCCAAATGCACCTTATCCTGTTCGAGGGTATAGATGTCCTCAAACAGGGTCTCCATCGAAGCGATCCGAGACTCCACCCCCCATGGGTCCACCGCTTCACCATCAAACGTTGGCGGATTAAACTTCTTAAAAGTCTTCAAAGCCACAAGCGCTCGCTCTCTTTCCGCATCCACGGCCGCTACATCGGGGACCGAGGAGCCAGAAGCCGTCGGAGGAGCACTCATCGGACCATGGCGCGCCGTCACTGGCACGGCAGGCGCGTCCACTCCCTTAATGGCATTCGGCGCATGTGTTGGAGGCGCGGGCGGTTCATGACTAGCTTGTGCCGCCGCCGCCGCCTGTTGCGACACCAACTCCTAAAGCTTCTTTATTTGCTCCTCCTGCCGCTGCGAAGCTTCAGCCTGCAGTTGAGAGGCCTCGGCCTACCTCTGCACCACCCCGATTAATGCAGTCGCCTGGTCTCGCAACTCCATGACCTCACTGGAGTCGGACCGCTCGGGCACCTCAGAAGTCGGTACCGGAGTCGACATTTTCTCAAGGTGTTTTCCCAGGGGACTTGAAACACAACACTTGGGTTAACCACTTAAACCCACAAGACCATGCGATTCGAGAACGTAAGCAAACAAAACCAAATTAGGCGAAAGCACACAAGGGTACTCATTCTCCTCCCTAGGTGTTATGTTGTCGGCCGCCAACATAACCTCCTCGAGTCGAGAATAAATAACATCTTGCATCCGTCTCTAGCAACTATTAGAGACATACTAACAACTAGACCCAATCGACTTCACTTCCGCCAAAAAACATGGATCACCATCTCTCACGTGTCTAAGTCCTTATGGTCACCATCCTAAGGGTTCCTAGGTCCTCCTAGACATCTCCTCGCTCTGATACCACCCCAATCTGTTGCGCCCCAAGGCCGCCAATTTGGCCGGCTCGGACCCGCACACAGACCGCCTGTCACGCCCCGGGCCCTCGTGGGAGCCTACCAGGCACGTGCACAGACCCGCCGTGTACCTCAAACAACACAATGTACACAAGGCGTCTATGCTAACAACCATCAAGAAGGATAAAGAATACATCCTAACAAGGTAATCAGAGCGAGAACATAGTTCTACATCTAAAACAAAATCCACATAACTAAAATCTCAAGATATACAAGAATTTATACATCTTAACGACAATAGATCAACCAAACATCTATACACCTTTCATATAAAATACAATGAAAGGACAACATGGTATGCCTACAACGACAACACCGTAGAGGCTCTAGCTAGCTGCTAACCCCTCGCCGCGATCCCAAGCCTCTCCTGCTGCGGAAGGCTCTGAAATAAAAACAACAAACCCCAGGGGGATGAGAACTATTATTCAATAGTTCCCAGTTGGTAAGCCGCCGAGAGTGGCGAATTACACCGCTAGGTCAACTGAGGCAAGATAGTTTAAACTGAAACATAACATAAAGCATAAAAATATTAAATGTTAACAGATAGTTCTACAACTATCATGCCTCCAATGACTAAACCATCTACATGAACATGAACATGCTCTATTGTCATATGCTCGACAATTAATTTCATGGTTTACATGCATGTCAAATTAATGCCATGATCAATTACATATGTCCTAATGTCATAAACTCGCTATATGTCAAGTTTAACTATTTCATGTATGACTTGTCTCCAAACTATAAACACGTTATGTTCACTAATCACTAGTGTGCCAAGTCATGTCAATACCTCGCTACATGTAATGCCACAATGTCACCACCCTATACTATGTCCATACACTACATGTAATGCATTAATTGATTAGGGTGTCAAATGTCACATTTACGATTAAAATAACCTTTTACCATATGAATATTCACCTTGCATACACCATAACTGTGTAATCATAAGATAATACAATAGCGGGATGTTCACTTGTTCCGTGCCTAATGGCTCCGTGGTAGTCAACACCTCACGCTTCGGTGAGCCTTACCCACGGCGGTTCTATTTCGGCGCTCTCTCAAACACACGGGCGAAATAACTGTCGCTAGGCCATCTCCGGAGTGCCGGCTTGTAGGGAGCGACCCTCACAAGCATGTGTAAACGAGCATAGTGGCGAACAAGCAACAAATCAACCATAATAATATCATAAGTTTAATTTCACGTTATGTCAAAACATATCACTTTATGTTTACTACATTCAATAGCCAATATGCTAAATGTCAACAATATCATGTTGTTCTCAATGTCCGATGGTATGTCCCTACCAATATGTCCATGTCTCTAACATGTAAATGTTCATCTCTTTGCTTACTAAGTTCATAAATCATGCATTATTCTAATGCCATAAATCATGCATTCTACGATGCCATATGTCATGCATTCTCTAATGCTATAATCCATGCATTCTACAAATGCCAACATCATGCATTACTCTAATGCTATAATCCATGCATTCTACGATGCTATAACAATATAATCTACGATGCCAACGGGTCCATAATCACGCCATGCATAAGCTACAATAACCTCTACTACATAGAGTATAGAGCTATCATGTAGGTGTTTAATTAACCAAATGGACTCATGTTAAACCAATTATAATATCAAATGCAAATAGTATCCCTTTCCTCATGTCTTAAACATGGAATCAATCCACGACCAAAAGGTCGAGCCAAAGCCAACGATGCCCGTCAAAGTTGCCCACCTAAATGAGGTGCAACAACTTATCCTGCATATATCAAATCCTCTCTTTCTCTATACAAACATACATATATTGCATTTGCCATAATTCCTCTTTTCTCTATACAAGCATACTTTGGTATGCAAGAGAGTTCACTAGTCCACCGCTCAAGTGGTGTCTCAAATGATGCTCATCCCTAGCATGCATAGTATACTTAGCATTTCCTAATGCGTCATTACACTAATAGTGCCAATACCCTAACATGCATAATATTCTCATAATGCCACACTATATGAAATATGCATTTTTCATAAACAACTTGCATGTCTCATGCAATCACAATTATCATCATGCCATAATTAACATAATTATGCATCTAATTAATCCTATAACAAGATAGGAGACATAGGGGGAGTTCACCCATTTCGGTGAGGTCAAACCCACCGGATACCCGTCGAAACCTCGCAGTACTTCGAAACGAAGTTGTCCCCCGAGCTTCTCATACCCTAAGATAATTTTCCAAGGGGTTAAAAGCTTCGAACGAACAATTTCGAAACCACCAAAATCTATGAGGTAAAAGGGTGAAAAAATACCTTGAGCAAGTAAAACTTGTTCTAAGTCCAAATTGAGGTTAGAGATCATCAAATCCAACCTACAACAACGTTCTACACCCATCAATTCCACCTCAAGGGCTCCCATTCAAGAAACCCCAAAATAAACCCTAATTCTCATGAAACTAGGTTTACATGCTAAATCCAAGCAAAAATCACAATTAGAGGTTGTAAGAGAGTTTACTAACCTCAAATCAAGCTTCCAACCAAGCTCAAGCATGCTAGGTTGAAGCTAAGCCCACAAACAAGTTCCTCTCCTCCATCCCGAGCTCCCCACAAGGGCTAGGAGCACTCCTCCATGAAGAAAATAGAGGAAAAAGAGATCAAAACATGATCTAGAGGGGTTGGAGAAGAGAAAATCTAGAGAGAGAGAGAGAGGGAGACCTACCTCAACTCCTTCTCCTCCATCCTCAGCCAAAACAGCAAAGAGGGGTGAAGGGGTAAGTTAAAATAGATGTAACAATATCCCCAAAAGCCCCTCACAAAGCCAAAATTGCAAAACTGCACAAAAATGCATTCTGCAGCACTGTATACCGGTATGCGCATGTGTATACCGGTATACTGTGCAAAATTTGCAAAATCCGAGCCTCGGCCAGCAAACTGCGCAATCACATTCCGGTATGCCAATTCCAGTACCGGTATGCAGTGCATTCCGGTATGCCAATTCCAGTACCGGTATGCAGTGCATTCCGGTATGCCAATGCAGTATTCCGGTATGCAGTGCATTCCGGTATCCAATTCCAGTACCCGAATGCAGTACAAATTCTGCACTTTATGCAGAATTTGATCTCCGGAGTCCGTTTTCGCCCTTTTTTAAGCCACGAAAACACCTCAAAGCTCACCAAACTCAACCCAAAACTCCAGAATAGTACAAGCCACTATTCTCACACTAGAACTCCGCAATTTGCAAAAGTTCAGTGTACTACATACTCCCCTCCTAAAAAGGAGTTTCGTCCGCGAAACTACGGATCAACAACAACAACAAACAATATAACCAGAGGAGATAAGAATATCGCCCTCGCAGTGAAGCCTCCAGCTCTTACACCATGCATCGCGTCCAAGATGTTGCTCCAAAGCATCTTGTAGTAGGAATAGTGATAATCCCGAATTCCTACATTCCACAAGTCCAATCCGCAACCACTGCTCCTTGAAGTTAAATCTTCATCATGCAGCTCTAAAGAAACGTCATCCACCATCGGGGAAGAATTCAAATACTCGCTCAGAGCGTCGACACACTTCAAACACCTTCAGTAGATCTGAAGTAAAACAGCTCGACATGCCACTAGGCCCATTTGCCTCAGGGTCTCAAATAATCCTAAGAATCTGAAACTTAGATTCTTCAAACACAAATCTCTTGGATTCCCTTAGCCAAATATCACAAATCAGATTATCCGATCCAGATGTTCAAACCTCTATCTCACACCGAGGATCATCCAATGGTCCAAATTCCAAAATGATAGCGCTAGATGCTCTACACACTTGCACAAAATCCAAAGTATACTTGTGCGAAAATTTCCTCGATCCAACTCAGGTGAATAGTTACTCCTATTCACAACCTCTCAACAACATCACGTCTAGCTTAAAAGCGAGACAATCCAATCCCAGAACCTCCGGTAATCATCCTTTCTCCATACAAGGTAGATAGTCTTTACTTAGCATATCACATAAGCCTTGCCATCACAAGCACAACTTGTCGGTTCCACCGTCAAGACACTTTTTGACAGTCTACTAGAAAATCATCAATCACTACACTCTTGGTCTCAATTGCACCATTTACCATTCGAGATCAAGGCTAGCTCCTGTGATTCGATCCAAAGGATAGATATCACATCATATTGCTCATCTCATCGATAACTCTAGAACACTAGCCTCTAACATGATCTCACAGCTTCAACTCATTTTCTTGAGTGTAGAGGTATCTCCAACAATAAGATCTGGGTGCACTTCACACCACTAACAATACATAAACTTGCCACATTTTCCAAGCAAATACCATGGCAATCATTTCCAAATCACAATTTGGCAAATCCTCTTGTATTCTCTCACTTGCTGAAAGGTTAACCCTACCTTTCTATTTTACACCAAAGTGCAACTCAATCCGTAGAGAGAAACACAACTACCAAAACACAAAGCCCACCTTCGGGGTAACCAAGGTTGGCGGTCATCGACCACACCAACGGTTCCAAGAAACTCCTCTCACACATATCTTCCCAAAAGGTTTAATCCCTTAATGTGTGAGTCCAGAAAAGGGAGTAGATAACTCAATAATCTCCCCACAATTATCCATAACATCTAATCAAACTAGGAAGTTTGAACTTCAATTGCATCCGCTTGCCTCAATCCACTATGGATGGTTGATTTCCTTGAGATCTCCAATCCTAACCACTTTGGCATCAACTGCCAAGGGACGCTAGTCCTCACAATCCAAAATCAGCACGTCTTCACTTGAAGCACTTGCAATCCTCATCCAAAGAAATCTTTATGGTCTTCATCGCCTCTCGATTTCCCACTCATCGTCGATGCGCACAGGGACCAAGATACCCAAAAGGGCCAAACATCGCAACACACAAGAGCATCAACAGCTCGAACGACACCACGACAATTTCGTAATGTCTACACCGAGTAAACAAGTTACCCTCGGTCCAAACTCAAATTCATCTCAACGAGAGTAGTACTCAGATTGCAACTACCCTCGAATAAAACCAAAATTTGTGGAGCTTGATCAAACAGATCAACCGATCCCAACTACGGGTATATATCCGGATCGTAACCCTACCGAGTTCGCGATAGTCGACCCAAAGTCGAAATGACCCGTCCACATAAAACAAACGAGATCTACACTCCACCAGAGGGAACACAAGGCAAAAGAGGTCTCCAGACCAAGCCTTCAATTCTCACAACACAACCGGGATTGCACAAGCAACTCCCTCACAAGAGACATCCTCGCTTTTGAGGATTCTCAACACTCACCAAAGGTGCTGGCCTAAAGGCCACCCACTCACTCAGCCAACAACCAGGCTTGGGCAGGTGAAACAAGCATCGCAATTAGCGAACTTTCACGCCCTCTGAAAACACTATTTCGTGTCCAAGATCCCAAAGCACTACTGCTCGGCTCACACACTCATCGGCAATCAAATAGCCGAAGAGCCAGCCCAAGTTCAAATTAGAACTATACGCTTTCAGCCAAATAAAGCCAATCACTTCGTTGGCGCACAAAACATCCAAAACTAACGGAGTACAAGAACAGTACTCACAAGTCCAAGCGATCAGGACCAACTCATCAGCAAGCATCCAGGGATAAGTTCCCTGCCAAGCATTCGGCAAACAGCCGATCCAAAGCCACAATCATAACAAACCACAACAAGCTCCAATACTACGAGCTGCGACAACCTCCATTGTCGCTGCATCATCCTCTGCCTGTCAAATAGACATGCATTCACCCGGTGCCAACCGCACGAAGTCGATCTCAATATCGTCGACATTAAAATCTCCTCAAACACTCCAACTGGAAATGGCCCACCTGGCCACGAAGAGAGCACTAGCCTCAACTCCAAGAGTATCATCGGGCACTCGCGGCTCCACCGCTCACACGTCACAATAGTTGATGACGATTTGACGTCCCATTAACATCCTGCTAAAGGTCCACCTTCTCGAGGTCAATTTCTCCTGGATCACTTGATTGTCCTCTTACAATAATCTTGCCACTCATAGTAGCTTCTTTTGCCGTCCCAACGGTCTCCACGTCTCTCGTCCTTATCAAGGTGCGATCCGCATTCTCATAACACTTCTTGAGGTCGACTGCCAACTGGATTGACAAATCCTCCAGTTGCTTAATCCTCTCGTCTGCCGGCGCAAAGCCTCAGCTTGGAGTAACATCATAATTGATCGCCGCTCCATCACACTCGCTGAATTTACCAGTTGTTCTCTCAACTTCAGGGTCTCACCAAACCCGGAGGATGCAGAAGTCCCGCCTCGGCTGCCTCGGCCGCCATCGAGTGCGTCGATCAACACTCAAGCTGCAACAAACAAAACAGGCGCAGGTGAAACACCCCACGCCCAACGCATCCCCACACAAAACTATAACCCCAATCATGCGAAAGTAATGAAGTGGACTCCCACTATTCCCCGATGTCACGTTGTCGGCCGCCAACGTGACCCTCCAAGGGTATAGAAGTGGTTCACTCCGATCTAACTCCAACAAGTTTGGAGCTTTTAGAAATGACCCAATCATAATACTTTCGCCAATATGTCACAAGAGATCCCGTCTCTCACGTTCCTATTCCTTATCGTCCAACCTGCCTAAGGTTTGCTAGGTCCACTAAGACTCAACCCTAGGCTCTGATACCACTATAATCTGTCACGCCCCGGGCCCTCGTGGGAGCCTACCAGGCACGTGCACAGACCCGCCGTGTACCTCAAACAACACAATGTACACAAGGCGTCTATGCTAACAACCATCAAGAAGGATAAAGAATACATCCTAACAAGGTAATCAGAGCGAGAACATAGTTCTACATCTAAAACAAAATCCACATAACTAAAATCTCAAGATATACAAGAATTTATACATCTTAACAACAATAGATCAACCAAACATCTATACACCTTTCATATAAAATACAATGAAAGGACAACATGGTATGCCTACAACGACAACACCGTAGAGGCTCTAGCTAGCTGCTAACCCCTCGCCGCGATCCCAAGCCTCTCCTGCTGCGGAAGGCTCTGAAATAAAAACAACAAACCCCAGGGGGATGAGAACTATTATTCAATAGTTCCCAGTGGGTAAGCCGCCGAGAGTGGCGAATTACACCGCTAGGTCAACTGAGGCAAGATAGTTTAAACTGAAACATAAAGCATAAAAAATATTAAATGCTAACAGATAGTTCTACAACTATCATGCCTCCAATGACTAAACCATCTACATGAACATGAACATGCTCTATTGTCATATGCTCGACAATTAATTTCATGGTTTACATGCATGTCAAATTAATGCCATGATCAATTACATATGTCCTAATGTCATAAACTCGCTATATGTCAAGTTTAACTATTTCATGTATGACTTGTCTCCAAACTATAAACACATTATTTGTTCACTAATCACTAGTGTGCCAAGTCATGTCAATACCTCGCTACATGTAATGCCACAATGTCACCACCCTATACTATGTCCATACACTACATGTAATGCATTAATTGATTAGGGTGTCAAATGTCACATTTACGGTTAAAATAACCTTTTACCATATGAATATTCACCTTGCATACACCATAACTGTGTAATCATAAGATAATACAATAGCGGGATGTTCACTTGTGCCGTGCCTAATGGCTCCGTGGTAGTCAACACCTCACGCTTCGGTGAGCCTTACCCACGGCGGTTCCATTTCGGCGCTCTCTCAAACACACGGGCGAAATAACTGTCGCTAGGCCATCTCCGGAGTGCCGGCTTGTAGGGAGCGACCCTCACAAGCATGTGTAAACGAGCATAGTGGCGAACAAGCAACAAATCAACCATAATAATATCATAAGTTTAATTTCACGTTATGTCAAAACATATCACTTTATGTTTACTACATTCAATAGCCAATATGCTAAATGTCAACAATATCATGTTGTTCTCAATGTCCGATGGTATGTCCCTACCAATATGTCCATGTCTCTAACATGTAAATGTTCATCTCTTTGCTTACTAAGTTCATAAATCATGCATTATTCTAATGCCATAAATCATGCATTCTACGATGCCATATGTCATGCATTCTCTAATGCTATAATCCATGCATTCTACAAATGCCAACATCATGCATTACTCTAATGCTATAATCCATGCATTCTACGATGCTATAACAATATAATCTACGATGCCAACGGGTCCATAATCACGCCATGCATAAGCTACAATAACCTCTACTACATAGAGTATAGAGCTATCATGTAGGTGTTTAATTAACCAAATGGACTCATGTTAAACCAATTATAATATCAAATGCAAATAGTATCCCTTTCCTCATGTCTTAAACATGGAATCAATCCACGACCAAAAGGTCGAGCCAAAGCCAACGATGCCCGTCAAAGTTGCCCACCTAAATGAGGTGCAACAACTTATCCTGCATATATCAAATCCTCTCTTTCTCTATACAAACATACATATATTGCATTTGCCATAATTCCTCTTTTCTCTATACAAGCATACTTTGGTATGCAAGAGAGTTCACTAGTCCACCGCTCAAGTGGTGTCTCAAATGATGCTCATCCCTAGCATGCATAGTATACTTAGCATTTCCTAATGCGTCATTACACTAATAGTGCCAATACCCTAACATGCATAATATTCTCATAATGCCACACTATATGAAATATGCATTTTTCATAAACAACTTGCATGTCTCATGCAATCACAATTATCATCATGCCATAATTAACATAATTATGCATCTAATTAATCCTATAACAAGATAGGAGACATAGGGGGAGTTCACCCATTTCGGTGAGGTCAAACCCACCGGATACCCGTCGAAACCTCGCAGTACTTCGAAACGAAGTTGTCCCCCGAGCTTCTCATACCCTAAGATAATTTTCCAAGGGGTTAAAAGCTTCGAACGAATAATTTCGAAAACCACCAAAATCTATGAGGTAAAAGGGTGAAAAAATACCTTGAGCAAGTAAAACTTGTTCTAAGTCCAAATTGAGGTTAGAGATCATCAAATCCAACCTACAACAACGTTCTACACCCATCAATTCCACCTCAAGGGCTCCCATTCAAGAAACCCCAAAATAAACCCTAATTCTCATGAAACTAGGTTTACATGCTAAATCCAAGCAAAAATCACAATTAGAGGTTGTAAGAGAGTTTACTAACCTCAAATCAAGCTTCCAACCAAGCTCAAGCATGCTAGGTTGAAGCTAAGCCCACAAACAAGTTCCTCTCCTCCATCCCGAGCTCCCCACAAGGGCTAGGAGCACTCCTCCATGAAGAAAATAGAGGAAAAAGAGATCAAAACATGATCTAGAGGGGTTGGAGAAGAGAAAATCTAGAGAGAGAGAGAGGGAGACCTACCTCAACTCCTTCTCCTCCATCCTCAGCCAAAACAGCAAAGAGGGGTGAAGGGGTAAGTTAAAATAGATGTAACAATATCCCCAAAAGCCCCTCACAAAGACAAAATTGCAAAACTGCACAAAAATGCATTTTGCAGCACTGTATACCGGTATGCGCATGTGTATACCGGTATACTGTGCAAAATTTGCAAAATCCGAGCCTCGGCCAGCAAACTGCGCAATCACATTCCGGTATGCCAATTCCAGTACCGGTATGCAGTGCATTCCGGTATGCCAATTCCAGTACCGGTATGCAGTGCATTCCGGTATGCCAATTCCAGTACCCGAATGCAGTGCAAATTCTGCACTTTATGCAGAATTTGATCTCCGGAGTCCGTTTTCGCCCTTTTTAAGCCACGAAAACACCTCAAAGCTCACCAAACTCGACCCAAAACTCTAGAATAGTACAAGCCACTATTCTCACACTAGAACTCCGCAATTTGCAAAAGTTCAGTGTACTACACCGCCGAACGAACAGAGTTCCCCTGTCCGCCCAAGGCGTAAGCAACATCATGTACAATGAATTTCACCCAGGAATTTCAACAAATACACAATATGCGCGAGGGCATCAACACATGCGAGAGAGGCAAACTTAACTAAACAACTAAACATTTACACCTTACATTCATTCATTTACTTCACATTATTACATTTACATATTTAGCATCATCACATTCACTTCTCTCCAAAATACATGTTCAACAAGTTCTTCTCTTGAAATGAACTACATATAACCTTGGTCATGGTGCGCTAAACATAGGGAGTCCACTACCTAGAGCACTATGCCCTTGCCGCGGTCCAGTGCCGAAGTACTCGGGGGAAGCTCTACAAAATAGGGTGTGAGAACTAGATAAAGTTTCCAATGGGTTCGGCCACCGACCCCGCCGACTTTTCCACTAGGTCTAAGAAGGCATAGAGACAAGAAATGGTCAATATGATAAGAAAATAAACAAGTAACAAGGAACAACAATAAGTCTACTTGCTCAATGTATATCATGCTACAATGGGTCTACTATGCCTTTACAAATATCAACATGTCAAGGTTCTAATAGATGCAATATGTACGAAATGACATCTACCTAATCCACAATTCATGCCTTGACCCAATTGCACCGGCTTGCCCATAGGCCGAGCCACAAGTCACCACACTAAGTCACATGGGGAAGAGGTCTTTCACTCATAAGCTAGCCATCGTGACCGTTTGCCGGGGAGGGCTCCCGGGGCCCTTCACATCCGTGTTCGCGTGACACTCCGGAGCTCACGGCTTGGGAGTCGCGACCTCCACAAGCCAACAACAGACTGTGTGAGTATGATCCGCCCTCCAACTTGAGGACCTTCCACCTACCGGTGGGACAACATCTAGAGACCTCACCAAATCCCAATTAGTATCATGTCATGCTATGCTCAACACTAGCTTGATACTCAATGTCAAACTACATATGCAATTAACTCAATTCTCTTTATTGCCCAAGGTTTACACAACTTCATGCCACTATGTTCAAGTTTTAGTGTTTCACAAAGTACATATATGTCCACATCTAGTTCTCATTTAAATCTAAAATTCTCATAACATGCATATGCCCATCTTTATCTCATGCAACGATATATCTCTATCTTGGCAACATGCAACATACATATTGGTGTCATGCTACATACATGCATCATGGTGTCATGCAACATAGGTTCCATTGCTTATTCTAGAGCATGTAACAACTATACAAGAGCTCATATGATTCTCAACCATAGTTACTATGCATGATGCTATAGTGCTACATGACCAATTAATGGCACTTAGACATAGAATGAAATTCAACGACTTCGGTTAGCACCCCCCACCTCGAGTCGATGCCGCGAAGTGGGAAAACCGAGTTGCGCAATTTATCCACGCCGATTTCTCTCGACTGCAGCAAACGAAGCCAAAATGGTGTTTTCTCGCAATTGGTCGCTGTAGACTCGAAGAAAACTCAAGCGGAGTGGTTCAACGCATCGATTCACCCTTCAATTAGGGGAATACAAGATTAATTTCACAAGAAATCTCATTTCAACCACAACCCCAATTGGAACCCTAGGACTTTACACAACTTCAAGAACACCACTATTTCATGGTGTTACATGAATATCCATAGCTAGGATCCTCTAGGGTTTTTAAAGAAGCTACAAAATGGCACAAAGCCAAATCGTAACCTCAAAAACCCTAAAAACTCACCTTATAAATAAGCTCTCTTCATGCTTCTTTTGCACAAGAAGCAAGCTTCACCTCCAAACAAATTCCTCTCCACCAAGCTCCACTCTTTGGAGAGATCTCTAGAGAGAGAGAGAGATATGAGGGAAAATGGGTTTTAGAGAGAGAAAGGGAAGTCTCATGTGAGGGTGAAAGAGAATGAGAGGAGGAGGGGAAATAACTTAAGCACTAAATTTATATATTTACACTTATGCCCCTCAAAGCTAATTCTCATAAGAGGAGGAAGAGAAATAACTTAAGCACTAAGTTTACATATTTACACTTATGCCCCTCATTGTAGTACACCTCATTTTTCTTCATTTTTGTTTCCAAACTCATGGTTTCACTCCCATAACTCCCAACAAGCATCCAAAACACTTCCAAGTGATCCGGAGTTCATCCAAACTCCCTCAAATGACCTCAACGTCGCCGTATCCGCACTTTGCCCAATTTGGCCAAAGTCTGGGGGAGCACACCGACACTCGGTACACTACACATGGTCTCCAACTTGGAACTCCAGGTCTCGTCGCCAAGTGTCAGCATAACTCCGCTGTCGACTCTGGGCTGTAATAAGGTGTCACCGTGCAATTCTGACCTTTTCCTCAGTTTCCACAAGAAAATCTGGCCGCAAAGTCTTCCTTTCACCCACATCACTCCAATGTAGAGGTGATCGACCCTTGCGTCCATACAACGCTTCAAATGGAGCCATATGGATGCCACCTGATGGAGCCATCTGGATGCTCGCCTGATAGCTGTTGTTGTACACGAACTCAGCCAAAGATAGATGCCGATACCACCTTCCTCCAAAGACCAGGATACAAGCCCTCAGTATATCCTCCAAGATCTGAATAGTCCGCTCCGACTATCCATCGGTCTGTGGGTCCAAAGCGGTGCTGAAGTGTAACTGAGTACCCAAAGCTGTCTGTATGTTTCTCCATAAAAGCGAAACAAATCTCGGGTCCCGATCTGATACTATCAAGGTAGGTACTCCATTTAACCTCGCTACCTCATCCATATAAAGCTGAGCGAGCCTCTCTCGGGACCAAGTCGTCTGAATCGATAAAAAGTGAGCAGACTTGGTCAATCTGTCCACTATCACCCAGACTGCATCAAAATTGCCCTGAGCACTAGGCAATCCCATGACAAAATCCATCGTGATCTAGTCCAATTTCTACTCTGGAATTAGAAGATTCTGAAGCTTGCCGCCAAGTACTCGATGTTCCGCTTTCACTTGCTGACAAGTTAAGCACTCAGCAATAAACCTACCAATGTCCCTTTTCATTCCATTCCACCAAAAATGTGCCTTAAGATTCTTATACATCTTGTTCCCACTAGGGTGAATAGTAAAAGGAGAACATGAGCCTCTCTCAAGATCTCCTCACGGAGCTCTAACTCCATAGGCACACACAGTCGATCCCTATACCGCAGTACTCCCGTGGTGTCAACACTGAAGTCCCCTTGCTGGCCACTCTCAATCTGTGCTGGAATTCTCATCAAATAGGGGTCCACACTCTACTTCTCCCTAATCTTGTCCAACAGAGTGGGCTACAAGACCATAGACATAGGTCTTGCAGTAACCCCAGAGGACACAGCCTACAATCCAAACCTCGTAGCTCCTCAAGCAATGGCGCCTGACTCGTGACCATCATGCTCAAACTCTCCACTGTTTTCCTGCTCAAAGCATCTCAAACTACATTAGCCTTGCCTGGATGATACTGGATGCTCACATCATAATCCTTTAATAACTCCAACCACCGGCGCTGTCTCAGGTTCAACTCTTTCTGGGTGAACAAGTACTTGAGACTCTTGTGATCAGTAAATATCTCATAGTACTCCCCATACAGATAATGTCGCCAAAGCTTCAGTGCAAACACGACTGCTACTAGCTCCAAGTCATGCATAGGGTAATTCATTCCATAATCCATTAATTGCCGGAAAGCCTAGGCAATTACCCTACCCTGCTGCATCAACATGCATCCAAGTCCACTGTGTGATGCATCACTGAAGATCACATATCCTTCCCCCATAATAGGGAGGGAAAGGATATGAGCTGTCATCAATCTCTGGTTTAATTCCTCAAAGCTCCTCTGGCATTCCTCACTCTAGATAAACTTAATTTTTTTTTGCGTCAATCGAGTGAGAGGTGTGGAAAGCTTCGCAAAGCGTTCCACAAACCGACGGTAGTATCCAGCTAATCCCAAGAATCTTCTCACCTCAGTGATCGTCGTCGGTCTGGACCAACCCCGAATCGCATCAACCTTCTTCGGGTCTACTGCCACACCTGTGGCTGAAATTACGTGGCCCAAGAAAGCAACCTCCCGCAGCCAAAACTTGCACTTCTTAAACTTGGCATACAACTTCTTCTCTCGCAGAAATTGTAGCACTATCCTCAAGTGCTCCTCGTGCTCGACATCACTTCGGAAGTAAATCAAAATGTCATCGATAAACACCACCATAAACCTATCCAAATACGGCTTAAACACTCTATTCATCAAATCCATGAATGCGGCAGGGGCATTAGTCAATCCAAAAGGTATCACTGTGAACGCATAATGCCCGTACCGAGTCCTAAAAGCCGTCTTGGGAATGTCTTCGGCCTTCACCTTTAACTGGTGGTAACCTGACTGCAGATCAATCTTTGAGAAGACATAAGATCCTTGCAGCTAATCGAATAGATCATCGATGCGCTGCAAAGGATACTTGCACTTGATGGTCACATTGTTCAGTTCCCTGTAGTCAACACACAATTTAAGTGAACCATCCTTCTTCTTCACGGACAACACCGGCGTGCTCCAATGCGACACACTCGGTCTTACAAAATCTTTCTCCATCAAATACAGAAGTTGCTTCTTTAGCTCTCGCAGCTCAATTGGTGCCATTCTGTAGGGTGCCTTCGAGATCGGCGCAGTTTCAGGAACCATGTCAATCACAAACTCAATCTCCCTCTCTATCGGTATGCTCAACAGCTCAGAGGGAAACACATCTAGAAACTCAAGGACTATAGGGATATCCTCGAGTCTCGGTGCCGCCGTAGGCACCTCTGCCACACTCGCCAAGAAGGCTACGCATCCTCTACTCATCATCTGTCTCGCTCTGGACGTCGAGGTCGTCGTAGCGAAAAGAGTACTCTAGCAACGTCGATACACAAACTCCTCCTGTTCAGGCTCGCGAAAGGTTACCGTCCTCGCCACGCAATCAGTCTTCATGAAGTACCTCGCCAGCCAATCCATCTCGAGCACCACATCAAAATCTTGTAGGTGCCGCAAGGCTAACAGGTCCGCCGGCATGATCCAAGGTCCCAGCTGCACTGGACAAGACCAACAACACTCCTCCACGTGCAAAACATGATTAGGAATCTGCACCTCACATGCACGTGGCAACAGCCCTATCTCTAGTCCATGCAGTGATGTGAATGCTCTACTAATGAATGAATGTGATGCACCAGTATCAAATAATGCATGCGCTCTAATGCCAGATAATAAACTGATACCTACCACCACATCATCTGCTGCAGAAGAATCCTCAACCTGTGCTGCGTAGACCTGACTGCTCTGGATCTGCTGCCTCTTGTCTAAAGTGTGGGAAGGTGGAGCCCGGTTAATCTGCGAGTACGTCGGTGGAGCTCCTGACCTCTGTTGCGGTGAAGGAGAGGCTGATGCCGACGACGGTGCTGATGAAGCCGTAAGGGGACACGACGCCCGCATGTGCCCCGAATGTCCACATCGTTAACAGCGCCCTCTCCGCTGGTCACAGGTGTGGGGAGAATGCTGCCCTCAATAGAAGATGCACCGATCAGACTATGACTGCCTCTGCTGTTGCCTTTGGGATCCACCAGACCTCCACCGCCCTTAATTTGAGACCCCAGGTAGTCTTATATATAAGCTATAATAGGGCTAAAAACACTTAATGCTGCTGTAGCATTTTGGGCAGTGGCTAGACCCAAGAGGTTAAGAGAGTTAAGCATGCTAGGACTAGAGTAGTCCTAGGATGGGTGACCCTCTGGGAAGTGGGGCGTCACAGTTGGTATCAGAGCCAATTACCAGCCAGAAGTGTGAGATGAGTCTCGGCTGAGCCAGGTTATACAGTGCGGAGAGCGAGGCTCTCATGCTGATGACTGTTGTGGGTAGAGCACGGCTCCCCCACAAGGTTGGTTAAGGCTAGCAAGACGAGTCTCACATCGCCTGGTACTTGTAAGTCTAGGCTTGACGAGGACGTCAAGGCTTAAAGGGGGAAGAATGTGAGACCCCAGGTAGTCTTATATATAAGATATAATAGGGCTAAAAACTCTTAACCCGGCTATAACATTTTGGATGGTGGCTAGGCCCAAGGGGTTAAGAGAGTTAAGCGTGCTAGGACTAGAGTAGTCCGAGGATGGGTGACCCCCTGGGAAGTGGGGCGTTACACTTAACGACTATGACCCTGGGAGTGAGATCACGGTGGTCTAGGTGGTCTCCTCTCACTTGTCTGTCCTGTCTCCTCCGGCGCTGGCCGCTTCTTCTCTGAGCTTTGCCCTGGTACTGGAACTCTCTCTCTCTCTCAGCACGGTGGCGCCTCACTCTACCCATAAAGCTTGCTCAATAGCCGCATCTAGAGTCTGCAACCTTTGCGACTTAACCACTGCGTAATAGCCGCATCCAGGGTCTGCAACCTCTGCGACTAAAACAAGGTATAAATCTATGGATGTAGCCCTCTCTCGAATAGATACACTCTGTGCAGCTCGTCCCTCGCAATGAACGGCATGCAGTTAAGCAACCGCGTGAACTCCCTGAGGTACTCCTGCACTGATCTGTCTCCCTGATGTAAATTTTTTTAGATCTTTTTCGAGTTTCTGCTTTACGCTGCTCGGGAAATAGATCCCAAATAGTTGTTAGAAAATTGCGTACGGTAAAAACGCAGCGGAACGAAATCAAACAAATTTGATTTTTAAAAATTCGAGATCCGATCTCAAAACCACGTAATAGGATCCCTCATGTTGTTCAAGATTAAGGAGAAATGAAGAACTAATCTTCACCTTTGCGCGAGTAGTTCTTCACCGCAATCTGATGATCGTGGAATTAGGTTCTCTTGAATCCGCACATGCGTCCGGTCTCTATAGGTATCCACACGAGATTGGCGATCTGATCGATATCCTCATCGGGGTGCTAGCTCCCTTACAAAGGACGTCTTTCTTGCTAGAGGATAGAAGAGAGAGGAGGAGAGAGATGACGGCTAGGATTTTCTAAAATCTCCTATATCTCATAAAGAGGGACACAATCCCTTTTTATAATAATATAATTATCATTAAGGATAAGAATAAATCTAGATTTGATTTTATCCTTTCCTTCATTGATTAAACCAATCAAATTCTAATTTGATTCGACTTGAACTTTATCCTAATTTGATCATATCAAATTAATAACGCAATATTTGCACATAAACCCTCTCATTACTTATTAACTGTTAATAAGTCCTCTCTTGCAACATTTGCACTTTAATACCACTAATTTATAATAATTATAAATTAGTCCAATTATCAACATATTGATAATAAAATCCTCGGGCGATTCGAAAATCGCGATCTAGCTATCCGATCAGTCACAACCTCTTATGTGTGTGACCCCATAGGTTCTATTCTATCTGGTAGTGAGATATATTTTGATCACTATCAAGATTATCACTGAAACTCCTTTCAGTGGGTCGAAACAATTTCAACTCAGCCCAATAAAAATTATCGATCATCCAAATAATTCTCATGAGTCTCACAATCCACTATAGCAGCATATAGTGGCATTCCAGTAGAATGGAATACTGAACCTCTTGGTGCAGTTTCTGTGTGATAGAGTCCATCTATCATGAGTCCCGACTAGACGGAGGTCATGGAACAACTCGTCAAACCCCATCGTCTGTCATATGTCAAATTTATTCGACTCGAGTTTCTAATATCGAAAATCCTTTTCGCTATTTATTTTGCCTTGGCCAAGGTCTTCTAAACTCGGTCTCATAAATCACATAGGACTAACGCCCCTATCTACCAAGGGAGATAGATTCCATATAGGTGCACACCCTATTCCTACAACGAACCTACTGCAGCCAACATGCACCGCAAGGACCCGAATGGATAGGGACCAAGTGTATGTACAGTCAAACTACAGTAACCTCATTGTGAATAGTCGAGGCACCGCAAGTCAAAGGACCAGTCACACTACTGCAACATTGAGTAAGTCACTGACGAGTGAGTAGACATCCAAGTGACTTCTCGCATTGGTCACGCTCGGTACCCTTGTTCTCTAACAACCACATGCACATTCGCTCCAGTGTCCCCACACTGTTGACTCGAGACTCGTCTACCCAAAAAGGGAAGCGACATGTGCACCAATCTCACCGGATCAATCACCGTCTCCGTGATGATCCATCGATCAGGAGCATTTAGGAATTAACCACCAATGACACATGTCTCAAATTCTCAACTCTTGAGAATACATGTCATTATCTTATTAATTCCTTGGACGATTGATGGACACATACTCAACATGAATGAAAATAAGAACCCATATTTATTCATAATATTTAAAGTCAAATACAAATTTATGTCGTAAAAAGAATACATGTGTCGGCTTAGTTGGCTTCTAGGGCATACATCTAACAATCTCCCACTTGCACTAAAGCCAATTAGCCATATTCCTAAGCCCCATCTTCTCAAGGTGGTTTCAGTCTTCCGCTGGCTAAGCGGTTTAGTCAATAGGTCTGCCACGTTGTCTGCGGAGTCTGCTCTTTGCACCTCGATGTACTTCTTGTCGAGATAGTCGTGTATAATATGAAACCGCCGCTTGGCCTTCTGATGAGACTTGGGCTCCTTAGCTAGGGCTATGGCGCCATTGTTGTCGCAATAAAGTGGTATGGCATCTGATGGCATTACACTTAACTCCGCGACAAACTTCTTAAATTAGAAGGCCAACATCAGATGCGGCGATATACTCTGCTTCCATGTTAAAGTGGTTGTTTGGAACTCTTCCAATAGACTAAACCATCATTGCACAAGAACACATATCCTGACGTAGACTTTCTAACGTCAACATCAGAAATAAAGTTTGAATCGGTGTATACTTATATTTCCAACTCTTCTCCTCCAAAGACCAAGAACATATCCTTAGTTCTCCTCAAGTACTTAAGTATGTTCTTCACAGCAGTCCAGTGCTTCTCGCCTGGATTAGACTAATATCTGCTTGTGACACTCACAGCAAGTGCGATATCAGGTCGTGTACATAGCATAGCGTACATAAGACTCCCTATAGCTGAGGTATAAGGGATCTTACTCATACGTTGAATCTCTTCAAATGTATTGGGGCACATTTTCTTGGAGAGATAAATTTGATGCCTAAGGGGTAAAAGCCCATTTTTTGAGTTTTTCATGCCGAACCTTTTTAGCACCTCCTCTATATACATTTTCTGTGAAAGGCCTAGCATCCTCTAAGATCTATCTCTATAGATCTTAATCCCTAAAATATAGGATGCTTCCCCTAGATCTTTCATGGAGAATTCTTTAGACAACCACATCTTAAACGAAGTCAGCATTGAATATCATTTCCAATTATGAGAATGTCGTCCACGTACAATACGAGAAATGTGACAGCACTCCCACTGACCTTCTTATAAACACATGATTCCTCCTCGTTTTTAATGAAATCAAACGATTTGATTACGTCATTGAAACGAGTATTCCAACTCTAAGATGCTTGCTTAAGTCCATATATGGACCGTTGCAGCTTACATACTTTGTGTCGTTCGTCACCGGAAGTGAAACCCAGAGGCTGCTCCATATAGATATCTTCCTCAAGATATCCATTTAGGAATGCAGTTTTTACATCCATTTGCCAGATCTCATAATCTTGGTATGCTGTAAGGGTAAGTATTGTTCGAATGGATTTAAGCATGGCCATAGGCGAAAAGGTCTCCTAATAGTTGACTATAGCCTTTCGCCACCAGCCTTGCTTTATAGGTCTCCACCTTTCCATCCGAACATATCTTTCTTTTGTAGATCCATTTACACCCAATAGGTATTATACCTTCTGGTGGATCTACCAAAATTCAGACCTGGTTGGAGTACATTGAGTCAATTTCTGACTTCATGGCTTCCAGCCATTTCTCAAAATCGATGTCAGCCATCGCTTCGTTGTACATTTTGGGATCATCTCCATGTTCCCTATCTCCCATTAAGAACATTTCCTCTACATCCTAAGTATCTCTTGGAAGGATGAGAGATTCTGCTCGACTTACGAGGTGGATGAGGTACTACATGTACTAGCTCAGCTTGAATGCGTTCTATAGGTTCGACGACTCGTTGCTCTTTAGAGACTCTCTCTTCAAGCTCAATTTTTCTCCCACTAGCTACTTCAATAAACTGTTTTTCCAAGAGAGTAGCATATCGGCTCACAACTACATTGTGATCCTCTGGGATATAAAAATAGTAACCTAAAGTTTCTTTAGGATATCCAATAAAACAAGCCCTCTTAGACCTAACCTCTAACTTGTCTGCCCGTAATTGCTTTACATGGGCAGGACATTCCCAAATCTTGATATGACTAAGACTTGATTTCTTACCATGCCACATCTCATACGGCGTAGTAAGAACGGATTTAGAGGGTACCCTATTTAACAAGTAAGCTGCAGTAAGAAAAATATGTCTCCAAAAAAATAAAGGAAGATCAGTGAAACTCATCATGGATCGAACCATATCCAATAAGGTTCGGTTTCTCCGATCCGACTCCCTATTGAGTTGAGGTGTTCCCGGAGGAGTCCATTGTTATGTCGTTTTCTTTGAGATAGTTTAGGAACTCTCCACTAAGGTATTCACCTCCTCGATCTGATCGAAAGAACCATCATGGATTTTCCCGTTTGCTTTTCTACTTCATATCTGAATTCTTTGAACTTTTCAAAAGCCTCAGTTTTATGTCTCATAAGATACACATACCCATATCGTGAATAATCATCAGTAAAGGTTATGAAGTAGAGATAACTACCCCTGGCTTGCACATCAAATGGGCCACACACATCAGTATGTATCAGGATAAGTATCTCAGTGGCTCTTTCCCCTTATCCTACAAAGGGTAATTTGGTCATTTTTCTTTGAAGATAAGATTCACAAACTGGATAAGACTCAGAAGTCAATGAGCCAAGAAGTCCATCTTTATCCAATTTATTAATCCTTTCTTCTCCAATATGATCAAGTCTTAGGTGCCACATATACTTTAAGTTCATTTTATTTCTAGGTCTCTTAGACCCAACGACACTCACTACTTGCTCAGAAATATTTATAGATACATCCATATGTAAAAGATAAAGACTGTCAATTATAAAATCACGGCCAATAATTTTATTTCTAAAATAAATTGTGCAGTAGTCTTTATTAAAATATAACCGTCCTGTGTCAAAAAAAATCAAATTTTTGCTAGCAGCAGGTACAAAATAACAGTCTTTAAGTAATAAAACATATCCTGACGGTAGTCACAAAGGATAGGTGCCAGTAACCACAGCAGCAACTTTTGCCCCATTGCCTACCCGTAGGGTTACTTCACCTTCCCTAAGCCCTCTACTTTCCTTTAGACCCTGCATTGAAGTACACAAATGTAAACTAGAACCAGAGTCTATGACCCAACTGGAAGTAGAAGAAACCGTAAGGTTAGTTTCTATTTCGAGCAAGTTTAACAAACCTTCCGAAAGTGTGTCTTTCCTCTTATTCTTTAGGCTCTCCAGGTAGACGGGACAGTTCTCCTTCCAAAGGCCGTTAACATTCTAGTGGAAACATTTTCCTTTGTCGACGGCTTTCTTCTTAGGAGCTTCTCTCTTGGGCTTGTTCTCCGTCTTTTGTTTCTTCGTGAGTTTCTTCTTCCAATTAGACGTTCTTTTGGAAGAGAAAGCCCGCACCACAGCGAGAACCGAGCCCTTTGAACTTTTCAAAGTCTCCTCCGTTGTTACCAACATGTTCAATAACTCCGCGTTGGTGCAGTCAATTTTATTCATATGGTAGTTTACAATAAACTGGCCATATCATATAGGAAGGGATTGCAGGATCAGATCAACTTGCAATTCCTTATCCATTTTCACGCCGAGCTTCTCAAGGTCTTCGAGATCTTTTGATCATTGTCAAAAATGATCATGAACAGACGGCCCTTTAGTAAGCTATTGGACGGTTTGGTAACGTGAGGATTTTCTGGTCGGGAACATTACTAAGCTTTTCAGAACTCAAAATTATTTTAAGTTCCTTAGCCAGTCTTTATAATTTGTTTCGGTTAAGGGTTTAGTGTAGAGAATACGAGAGAGACGATTGGAAGCAGACATTTGCTTTGCAGAGAGTAAAGATTCAAGTTAGATATTTGTATTTGTTTTGAAAATTTTGTTTTAGGGATTTTAAAAACAAATTTAGCCTCCCACTATTTTCTCGAGTCTCTTACACTCCTCAGGTAGAGAAACGGAAACCCAACGCGACAAAAGGTTTCAAGTGGGTACTGCGGTCCCACCAATTTAACGTACCACCTCACCTGACAGATATTGGCGACACGCAAACTGATGAGTGGACAACTCTTGTCCAATGCTTCTCAAGCAAATTACAGTGATCGGTCTCTAAGTCCTGTAGGCCTCACCTGACAGATATTGGCCTCATTCCTTAGTTAAGTCAGACCCACCGTTCAAACGCGTAAGCAAAGCCGTCATTGGGTCCCTCACCTGACAGATATTGGGCCCAACTCCATCTTTACTCCGCAACATCTCATGCTAATAGAGTGGTTGCACATTCCCGATGCAACTGGCCACTATAACCAGCCGTGCCAATCAACACCAGAAAAAATGCCCGCACTTCTACAACGGCGGAAGACCACTCGACTTAATATTTGTGAGGAGATTAAAATTTAGGTCTCAAATTTTATTTTATTTATTTACATCTAATGCACCGCACATAAAACATAATGTAACTGGTGATGATCATAGATTTAAAAAGTGGATTCGGACTCGAGCCACTGAGTCGGAATCAAAGGTCTTAGGGTCATAAATTACAAGCACACACACGTCATTGGTTTGATCGTCTTCAACTATTAGATCCGATCTGGAGTTACAACTTGATCCGATCCCTGTCAACATCTTGATCTGACTGCCATCAAGTACTTATCTCGATCTGGGCTTTGCGTGCTTCTCGGCTTGCAACCGATCAACCAATGACGTGCAACCATTCAACATACAACCCAACAATAATGATAAAAATAATATTAATTATATTTGATAATTTTAATCTCTAATCTATCGAGACACGTAGGTCTCCAAATAAATCGGCTCATGCACGCAGGCACCCAAAAAGCCATCTCTCATACAGAGTCCTTAATTTAAATAAATTTAAAATTACAGGATTCCGCATACACATCATACATCACATGTCGAAATAAAATAAATAGGTCACTATCCATGATCATCACCGATATGTATCTCATACATCACATGCACAATAATTAATTTTGGGTATTCTAATTAACCGTTTACCAATGATTCGAAAAATAACAATGATCAAATCACTGAAATCAACCAATCTTATTGATTGTTTATTATTTTGATCAAAAAATTTAATCCGCAAACATAACTGTTGATCTCATCACGAATTCACATCTCATGTGAAAAAGATTCATAAAATAAAAATCGAATTTGATCTCATCAAATTGATCTCATCACCCAAAAAAAAAAAATCTTAAAATTTTTTGTCCGTACGGTCATACAGTACATGCGTACGGATACTAAAGTAACATCCGTACGGATACTACAGTACATCGTACTTTTTTTTTGTAAAAACTGCGGATCGAATTTAAAAATAATTGATCAAAATTTATAATATTTTTGAATATGGTAAAAAGACGATCTATATATCGTTCAACCGGCGAAGAACGGTTTAAAATACGCAAATCTATAATTTAATCTTGAAAACCATGAGGGTGGCTCTGATATCACTGTTAGAAAATTGCGTACAGTAAAAACGCAGCAGAAAGAAATCAAATAAATTTGATTTTTAAAAAACTCGAGATCCGATCTCAAAACCACGCAATTGGATCCCTCGTATTGTTCAAGATTAAGGAGAAATGACGATCACGATCTAATCTTCACCTTTGCGCGGGTAGTTCTTCACCGCAATCTGATGATCGTGGAATTAGGTTCTCTTGAAACCGCACATGCGTCCGGTCTCTATAGGTATCCACACGAGATTGGCGATCTGATTGATGTCCTCACCGGTGTGCTAGCTCCCTTGCAAAGGACGTCTTTCTTGCTAGAGGATAGAAGAGAGAGGAGGAGAGAGATGACGGTTAGGGTTTTCTAAAAACTCCTATATCTCATAAAAAAGGATACAATCCATTTTTATAATAATATGATTATCATTAAGGATAAGAATAAATCTAGATTTGATTTTATCATTTCCTTAATTGGTTCAACCAATCAAATCCTAATTTGATTCGACTTGAACTTTATCCTAATTTGATCATATCAAATTAATAACGCAATATTTGCACATAAACCCTCTCATTACTTATTAACTGTTAATAAGTCCTCTCTTGCAACATTTGCACTTTAATACCACTAATTTATAATAATTATAAATTAGTCCAATTATCAACATATTGATAATAAAATCCTCGGGCGATTCGAAAATCGCGATCTAGCTATCCGATCAGTCACAACCTCTTATGTGTGTGACCCCATAGGTTCTATTCTATCTGGTAGTGAGATATATTTTGATCACTATCAAGATTATCACTGAAACTCCTTTCAGTGGGTCGAAACAATTTCAACTCAGCCCAATAAAAATTATCGATCATCCAAATAATTCTCACGAGTCTCACAATCCACTAGTGACGCCTAGCAGCATATAGTGGCATTCCAGTAGAATGGAATACTGAACCTCTTGGTGCAGTTTCTGTGTGATAGAGTCCTTCTATCATGAGTCCCGACTAGACGGAGGTCATGGAACAACTCGTCAAACCCCATCGTCTGTCATATGTCAAATTTATTCGACTCGAGTTTCTAATATCGAAAACCCTTTTCGCTATTTATTCTGCCTTGGCCAAGGTCTTCTAAACTCGGTCTCATAAATCACATAGGACTAACGCCCCTACTACCAAGGGCGATAGATTCCATATAGGTGCACACCCTATTCCTACAACGAACCTACTGCAGCCAACATGCACCGCAAGGACCCAAATGGCTAGGGACCAAGTGTATGTACAGTCAAACTACAGTAACCTCATTGTGAATAGCCGAGGCACTGCAAGTCAAAGGACCAGTCACACTACTGCAACATTGAGTAAGTCACTGACGAGTGAGTAGACATCCAAGTGACTTCTCGCACTGGTCACACTCGGTACCCTTGTTCTCTAACAACCACCTGCACATTCGCTCCAGTGTCCCCACACTGTTGACTCGAGACTCGTCTACCCAAAAAGGGAAGCGAGCTGTGCAACAATTTCATCGGATCAATCACCGTCCCCGTGATGATCCATCGATCGGGAGCATTTAGGAATTAACCACCAATGACACATGTCTCAAATTCTCAACTCTTGAGAATACATGTCATCATCTTATTAATTTCTTGGACGATTCATGAACACATACTCAACATGAATGAAAATAAGAACTCATATTTATTCATAATATTTAAAGTCAAATACAAATTTATGTCCTAAAAAGAATACATGTGTCGGCCTAGTTGGCTTCTAGGGCATACATCTAACAATAGTAACTCACGAAACTCATCCCAAGATGTCTGTCGGGTGCCCTGAAGGCCGCTGGTTCTAGTCCTCCGCCACCACGCATCCGCATATCCCTCCAAACAAGAGACTGCCATGTGTACTTTCGCTCTCTCTGGAATGAAGATGTCCTCACCATGGCTGCCACCCAAGTCTCCACCTCCCAAGGCTCAGCATCACGGCCCAAAAATCGAGATGGATCAAATCGGCGAAAGCTTGCCAACCTCTCCCTGATCCGCTCCTGGTCTGCCTCCGTCAACGGCTCATCCTCCCTCGGCACCTCTCTACTGGATGACGGCGCTGTCGGCACTGACACTGTCGGAGGGAGGCTGCGGGAATCTCTGCTGATGTAGTCAGTGGTGGCGCCTGAGGCTCTGAAGCTTGCGGTGCCGTACTAGACTGCCGCGTCAACACCTCGCACATCCTCTGTAACAGTGCTCCCTACTGCCTAGTAACCTCTGTCAGGGTAGCCAACTACTCCCGAAAATCCAGTGGTGCACTCGGTCCCGCCTGCTCTGGCTCCGTGGGTGGCGAGGGTGTGGCCCGCATCGGTGGTCGATCTCTGCGCGCCATTCCTGATCACTTGCAATAAAACAATGTCAGTCACACACAGTAACTCAGTACTCGACCCAATCCAGCAAAGTCCAAGACATCTCTTTGCCTCTGCATAATTATGTCGTCTGCAGCCAATATAATTACCCAACAAGGGTAGACATGTCGATCACTCTTCAATTCCCTTAGAAAGGTTTACACAATTCAATCTCCGGCTTTCGCCAAAAATCACGACTCTCACGCCTTATACTCCTAGGGTCAGCCAAAAGTCTAGGGTTTCCTAAGTCCTAACGACCGATCCCTAAGCTCTGATACCAACTTAATCTGTCACGCCCCGAATTATATCAGAATTCGGGCTCGCCAACAGATCCGCCATGTACACGGGAAGCCCCGTGCCCACGAAGCGCTATGTGAGGACTGAGAATTTGGCAGTGTTGCTAAACTCTTTGTTGACGATGTTATTGTGTGTAACTCAATTACATAAGCACTCGTCAAGTTTCAGGAGAAAACGAGTTAGGATGGAAAAGTTACGCGATCTTTACTAATCACTTAAAGTGAATAGTAACTCTGGTTATCCCGTGAAGCCAATTAATAGAGATGGCTTCTGAAGTGTATCGGACTCCGTTCATAGTGGTCCAATAGCTCGTTTTAAACTGTTTGATTATTCTGGACTCGATGGCATTGACTGATTTTGGAATTGACGCACGGTTTTCTGAGAAAAGCCTACTTATGGTTGTGGGACCAAAATGCAAATATGCATATGAACCGTAAAGAGGGTTATTGATCTGCGAATCGGCAATCAAATCGAATGAAACAAAATCATGAGTTTGATGTCTCGGCAGTGCTGATCGCGCTGGCGAGGTCCGTTCAAAAATCCGACGAACGGATCGCAGGATTTAACGCATTTTTTGAGGAAGGGTCAAAAGATTAAATTCAATCTTTCGCAAAAAGTTCTAGTATTTTATGTATCGAATCGTGAGAGACATTACGTGGAGGTACCTTGGTGCAATTTACTCTTACTGTGAAGGACCCACAAATAATATTGGAGTAATTGTGGGCTTTTGTGCAAATGATCAATGCATATATAGCATAGTTTTAGGGTTTGCATGGGCAAACCCTAACCCTAGCCGCTATCCACCCTGTGGCTGAGCCCTAGCCGACCATTCTCCCTCCCCTGCACTCTCTGCACGCAGACGCCACCGCCGCTAGCCTACTCCGGCCGGCCAACCGCCGCCGCAGCCCTCTCTCCTCTCCTCCTTCACCGTACCCATCTCCATTTCTTCTTCTCAGGCTGGAGAAGGGAGCCCGAGGCCATATTGCCTCCCCGCGCTACCGCCGGCACCGCCCGGACCCCTATCGTGATGTCACGCCCCGGGTTACCTCTTCCCAGGCGCATGACAAGATCCGCCGCATACACAGTATTTCTACCGTGTATACGAAGCGAAAACAACAACATCCACAAAGAAGCTAAAGGTATCAACAACGGGTGTGAGAACTACTATCAAACAAGAGTCCTCAGTGGGTACCGCCACCAGCCTCAGCGGTCTGCCCACTAAGTCCTCAATCTCAAGAGATATATATAGAGCAATAAAAAGAGTATGAGATATACTACCACTACTATGCACAATGCTCAACTGTCAACATGTATACCAATGAACTGAATATATCAAATGAGGACTATCACGAATCCATAATGCCATACAACATAATATGATACCACACGAGACCTGCGGCCTGATCATGCTCAACCCTACAGGGAGCCTGCTAGTACAGGAACACCATCTGTCACTAGCCCCTCGTACAACCCTCTGTACGGAACATGCCAACTCCGGAGTGGTACTCATGGGAGCGACCCAACCGAGTATAGTACAACCATATCAGCGCCAAGCACCCACAGGTATATGATCGACACGACTGGGTCAACAAAAAATCACATGCCCTCGGCATCTCAAAGGATAATCAACAAGTATGACCCAATCCACTGATCTCATAAAGAATCACGTGCCCTCGGCACCTCAAAGGATAGTCAATAACATGACCCAATCAATGCTCCAGTGCTCACAATCAATCTCAACTCTACCACAAAGAGGAGGTACAATAATATAGCACGAGCCTCAACATGATCACCTACACTAGTATGTACAACAACTGGTACAAGGAATATCAACAGAATAGGTGTAGGTCAAATCATGCAACAAGGATACAAGGAAATCATGCATGCTCTTATATATATCATTAGCATATCATGCAAATCTCAACCTAACAGGTCATATCTAACATAATCTCAGCATGTCATGCTATCATAATCCCAATAGTATCACACTATCATAATCCAATATCATCATATCATGCTAACATAATCCAATACTATCATGCTAACATGAGAGTAAACATATAGGAGGAAGTCCACTGAATCTGGCAAACATCAACCCACCTCAAGAGCTAATCCAACCACGGTGGGGAAAACAGTATCCTCAGATCCAACCCTCCAAGATAATCAAGCTCCAGCAGTACTCCGATCTGAATATCTCCAAAATGGCTGCTAACTTCGACAGAACAACAGCTCAGCTCCAGATCAGATCGACAGAATAGAGGAAAGCAAGCTAGGTTACAACTAATGCCAACACATGGCCCTAAACCCAACTTTCTCTCTCTAGAAACGAAGTCACGAAGTGGGAAAATGAGCTCAATATCACAGGGACTCACCTATTTATAGGCTCCCAAAAGTCCCACATTCGGGCGCCCGAATCCAACTTCCGGGCGTCCGAAAACCCTGCAATCCAGGTGTCAGCTGGCAGCCAAGCGGTCGGTCGTCGGTCGGCAGGCGGTGGGGCGGCGTGTCTCCGGCGGTCGACACGTGTCCTGCGTCGCAACACGTGGCTCTCCACGTCATAAGCTAATCCGGATCCTCATCCGGGCGTCCAGATCCGAACTCCTCAGCCTCTTCCGGACCGTCCAGAATGTCCACTGGATCCAGATCTTTCGGGCGTCCACTTCCTCTTTTTCGGGCGCCCGAAATCCGCCAAGTCTAGAAACCCTCAAAGTCCACAAAAATCCGAGTACTACATTCTCCCCCCCTTAAAATAGTTTCGTCCTCGAAACTAAAGTAAAGCACTCACCTCAAGATGCAAACATGTGTGGATAAGATCTCTGCATAACAGTCTCCAACTCCCATGTCGCCTCTCTATCATCATGAAAATCCTACTGTACCTTGACATAAGGTATGACCCGATTACGCAATTCCCTCGTCTCACGAGCAAGAATTCGTATCGGTCGCTCCTCGTACTGCAAATCCTCAGTAAGCTCCAGTGGGGAAAAATCTATCACATGGGAAGGATCGTGCATGTATCTCCTCTGAACAGATACATGAAACACATCATGCACTCCTGCTAATCGTGGTGGAAGGGCTAACCGATATGCCACGGGTCCAATGAATCGCGGACTAAGCTTTCCGCGAATCCCAAATCTTCGTATGCCCTTCGATGGTGAGACCTTCAAGAAGACATGATCACCAACATGAAATTCCAGATCTCGCCTCCGAGTATCAAAATAACTCTTTTGCCTACTCTGGGCTGTCACAATATGCCGTCGTATCACTTTAACCTTCTCTCTTCGGCTTCAAGCAAAAGGTTTGGACCCAACGTCTTCCTTTCACCAACATCATCCCAATACAGAGGTGATCGACATTTGCGTCCATACAATGCTTCAAACGGAGCCATCTTAATGCTTGCTTGATAGCTATTGTTGTACGCAAACTCTACCAATCTCAGATGTCGATCCCATCCTCCACCAAAATCCAAGACACAAGCTCTCAGCATATCCTCGAGTGTCTGTATAGTGCGCTCGGACTGACCATCAGTCTGGGATGAAATGCAGTGCTAAATAGAAGCTGAGTCCCCAAAGCTGTCTGTAAACTCTTCCAAAAATGAGAAACAAACCTTGGGTCTCTATCAGATACTATTGTGATTGGCACTCTATGCAATCTCAATATCTCATCCAGATAAAGCTGCGCAAGTCACTCACATGACCAAGTAATCTGCATAGGCAGGAAATGAGCAGACTTCGTCAGCCTATCAACAATCACCCAAATCGCATCACAGCCGCTCGAAGTCCTCGGCAGTCCAACGACGAAATCCATCGTAATATGATCCCACTTCCACTCAGGTATTGGAAGACTCTGTAGCTTACCAGCCGATACTCGATGTTCAGCCTTAACTTGATGACATGTTAAACAGTGAGCTACAGCCCTACCAATATCCCGTTTCATACCATTCCACCAGAAGTGAGCCTTCAGATCCTGATACATCTTAGTCCCTCCAGGATGTACAGAATAAGGAGAATAATGTGCTTCCTTCAATATTTCCTCTCGAATCTCCAGATCTGCTGGTACACGTAGATGTCCTCTATAACGAAGAATTCCAAAATCATCACAAGTAAAACCTTCAAGATCACCACTCCTCAGTTGATCTCGAATTTTCATCAGATAAGGGTCTTCACTCTGTTTCTCTCGAACCCTTTCCAACATAGTGGGCTGTATGACTAGAGTCATCAGTCTCGCAGTCATCCCGTGAGTAACCACCTCAAGGGACAACCTCCGCATCTCCTCAATTAGGACAGGCTGTTGAGTGATACATAAACTCAAAGTTGCCACAGCCTTCCTACTCAAAGCATCGGCAACAACATTCGCCTTGCCGGGATGATACAAGATAGAGATGTCATAATTTTTCAATAATTCCAACCATCTCCGTTGCCGTAGATTCAGCTCTTTCTGTGTAAACAGATACTTGAGGCTCTTGTGATCAGTATACACTTCACAATGCTCTCCATAGAGATAGTGGCGCCATAGCTTCAGAGCAAAGACTACCGCCGCTAACTCCAGATCATGAGTGGGGTAGTTCTTCTCATATTCCTTTAGTTGCCTTAAAGCATATGCAATTACTCTACCATGTTGCATCAGCACGCAACCCAAGCCACTATGCGAAGCATCACTATAGATAATAAATCCTTCGCCCATCACTGGTAGTGCAAGAATAGGGGCTGTCATCAACCTCTGCTTTAGCTCATCAAAGCATTCTTGGCACTCATCACTCCAAACATACTTAACTCCTTTCCTGGTTAACCGAGTGAGTGGCGTAGAGAGTTTCGCAAAACTTTCCACAAACCGTCGATAATACCCGGCTAAGCCAAGAAAACTCCGAACCTCAGAAATGGTCGTCGGTCTAGGCCAATCACGAATCGCCTCAATCTTCTTAGGATCAACAGCTACTCCCGAAGCTGAAATCACATGGCCTAAAAAGGCTACCTCTCTTAACCAGAATTCGCACTTCTTCAGCTTGCATACAACTTCTTCTCTCGCAAGAGTTGCAGCACTAATCTCAGATGCTCCTCATGCTCCGCATCACTACGGGAGTAAATCAGAATATCATCGATGAAAATTACTACAAACTTGTCTAAGAAGGACTTAAAGACTCGGTTCATCATATCCATAAATGCAGCAGGGGCATTAGTCAATCCAAACGGCATGACTGTAAACTCATAATGCCCATACCGAGTTCTAAAAGCTGTCTTAGAAATATCATCGGCCTTCACCTTCAACTGGTGGTAACCGGACTGAATATCAATCTTAGAAAAGACACACGCTCCCTACAATTGATCGAACAGATCATCGATACGTGGAAGGGGGTATCTATTCTTGATGGTCACTTTATTCAATTCCCGATAATCCACACACAATCTAAGTGAACCATCCTTCTTCTTCACAAACAACACAGGCGCTCTCCAGGGCGACACACTGGGTCTGATAAAACCTTTATCCATAAGATCCTGCAATTGCGCCTTCAACTCTCGCAATTCAGCTGGTGCCATTCTATAGGGTGTCTTCGAGATTGGCGCGGTTCCTGGTACCACATCAATCACAAATTCAATCTCCCTATCAGGAGGCATCGAGGATAACTCAGAAGGAAAGACATCCGGAAACTCACGGACAATAGGAATGTCCTCGAGTCCTGGTACAACAGTGGGCACCTCAGTCACTGTTGCAAAATAGGCCATACACCCTCTACTCAACATCTGTCTGGCCTTAGAAGAAGAGATCGTCACTGCGAACAGTGAACTCCTACAACCTTCATAAATGAACTCCTCATGTCCAGGCTCATGAAAAATTACCGTCTTGGTTCCACAATCAATTGTAGCAAAGTATCGAGATAACCAATCCATGCCAAGGATTACATCAAAATCCTGCAGCTTTCTTAATACCAATAAATCGGCAGGCATGATCCAAGGCCCTACTTGCACAGGACATCCCAAACAACCCTGCGTCACCTGTAAGCTATGGTCGGGTACCCGCACCTCCTGTGTCTGGGGTAACGACCCTATCTCTAAACCATGATGCAATGCAAATGCTCTACTAACAAAGGAATGCGATGCACCAGTATCGAATAAAGTACGCGATCTAATGCCACAAATCAAAACTATACCTGCCACCACCCGATCAGCTAACGAGGCATCCTCAATCTGAGCGGCATAAACTCGTCCGCTCGCCGGTGGCTGGCGTCGATCCGACTGTGGTGGCATAGAAGATCGCTCCTGAGAAAATACCGGCGAGGCTCCAGAATACTGCGGTGGGGAGAAAGGTACAGACGCCATAGATGGAGCTGCTGCAAGTCTGGGACAAGCCCTCCTGATGTGTCCCGGCTGTCCACACTCATAACATCGACCCTCTCGTCTATCACAGAGATAAGCAAAATGAGGTCCTCCACAAATCACACATCGGGGAGATCCCCTCGACTGCTGCTGTCGCTGCTGACGATATCCTCCAAACTGCTGGCGACTAGAAGATCCACGTCCCTGGAAACGCGATCGCTGGGGAGGTCTAGGCGGTCGTCTGCTACTCGATTGTCCTCCATCATCAGGTACCGGGCGCTTCCTTTCCTGACCCTGAGATGGGTCCACAAGCTGCCCTATCGTCACAAATGCCTCTCGCTCTACCCACAGAGACTGCTCGATAGTAGCATCCAAAGTCTGAAGTCTCTGCGAGTGGACAAATGGAAAGATCTCGGGTCTCAAACCCTTCTCATACAGATAGACTTTCTGTATCTCATCCCTTGCCGCTGAGGGAACACAGTTGAGTAGTCTCGTAAACTCCCTCGCATACTCCTGCACCGGACGATTCCCTTGCTTCAGGTTCTTCAAGTCTTCCTCTATCTTCATCTTTACGCTACTGGGAAAATATGCTCCATACATAATTCCCCGAAATTCACTCCAAGACATCTGTAGAGGATTCAGGGACCTATGATCACGGGTCCTCCTCCACCAGACATGAGCATCACCAGATAAACAATGAACTGCCATATGCACCTGCTCTCGTGCTGGCACAAAGAGATCCTCGAACAACTTCTCCATCTCACATATCCAAGCTTCTACCACCCACGGTTCTATGCTACTTCCATTAAATCGCGGTGGATCAAACCTACAGAAGCGAGCCAATCTATCCGCCATCCGCTCCTGCTCCTCTTCAGAAAGTGCTTGACTAGGCTGAGTACTTCCTTCTCTGGGTTGAGATGTAGTTGGAGTCGTTGCCGCCTGAGGTTCCATAGCTCGAGGCGTAGAGAAAGCATCGTACATCTTCTGTAACAAGGCACTCTGCTGCCTTCCAACTGCAGCTATGTCTGCTAGCTGCTCCTGCAGAGCGGGCCGTTCACTAGGTCCCGTCTGCTCAGGCATATCCGAAGGCGTCGGATGTGCTCGCGTCGACGGTCGTCGAGGAGGCATAGTAACAACCTGCAACAGAATACCCGATTAGGACCACAAACAATCTCACGACCCAATCTAGCGAAAGTCTAGAAGGACACTTCTTTTCTTCTCAGATTATTATGTCCTCTGCAGCCAACAAAAGTCATCTGATAAGAGAAGGCATAATTCCTCAATCACTCTTCCTACACAAGGAAGGATTCAAAAATCCAATCTTTGACTTTCGCGATCAATCACGTCTCTCTCGTCATTCTTAGGTCTGTTTTCTTAGGTTTCCTAGGCCCTCATGACCTATTCCTAAGCTCTGATACCAACTTAATCTGTCACGCCCCGGGTTACCTCTTCCCAGGCGCATGACCAGATCCGCCGCATACACAGTATTTCTACCGTGTATACGAAGCGAAAACAACAACATCCACAAAGAAGCTAAAGGTATCAACAACGGGTGTGAGAACTACTATCAAACAAGTAGTCCTCAGTGGGTACCGCCACCAGCCTCAGCGGTCTGCCCACTAAGTCATCAATCTCAAGAGATATATATAGAGCAATAAAAAGAGTAGGAGATATACTACCACTACTATGCACAATGCTCAACTGTCAACATGTATACCAATGAACTGAATATATCAAATGAGGACTATCACGAATCCATAATGCCATACAACATAATATGATACCACACGATACCTGCGGCCTGATCATGCTCAACCCTACAGGGAGCCTGCTAGTACAGGAACACCATCTGTCACTAGCCCCTCGTACAACCCTCTGTACGGAACATGCCAACTCCGGAGCGGTACTCATGGGAGCGACCCAACCGAGTATAGTACAACCATATCAGCGCCAAGCACCCACAGGTATATGATCGACACAACTGGGTCAACAAAGAATCACATGCCCTCGGCATCTCAATGGATAATCAACAAGTATGACCCAATCCACTGATCTCATAAAGAATCACGTGCCCTCGGCACCTCAAAGGATAGTCAATAACATGACCCAATCAGTGCTCCAGTGCTCACAATCAATCTCAACTCTACCACAAAGAGAAGGTACAACAACATAGCACGAGCCTCAACATGATCACCTACACTTGTATGTACAACAACTGGTACTAGGGATATCAACAGGATAGGTGTAGGTCAAATCATGCAACAAGGATACAAGGAAATCATGCATGCTCTTATATATATCATTAGCATATCATGTAAATCTCAACCTAACAGGTCATATCTAACATAATCTCAGCATGTCATGCTATCATAATCCCAATAGTATCACACTATCATAATCCAATATCATCATATCATGCTAACATAATCCAATACTATCATGCTAACATGAGAGTAAACACATAGGAGGAAGTCCACTGAATCTGGCAAACATCAACCCACCTCAAGAGCTAATCCAACCACGGTGGGGAAAACAGTATCCTCAGATCCAACCCTCCAAGATAATCAAGCTCCAGCAGTACTCCGATCTGAATATCTCCAAAAAGGCTGCTAACTTCGACAGAACAACAGCTCAGCTCCAGATCAGATCGACAGAATAGAGGAGAGCAAGCTAGGTTACAACTAATGCCAACACATGGCCCTAAACCCAACTTTCTCTCTCTAGAAACGAAGTCACGAAGTGGGAAAATAAGCTCAATATCACAGGGACTCACCTATTTATAGGCTCCCAAAAGTCCCACATTCGGGCGCCCGAATCCAACTTCCGGGCGTCCGGAAACCCTGCAATCCAGGTGTCAGCTGGCGGCCAAGCGGTCGGTCGTCGGTCGGCAGGCGGTGGGGCGGCGTGTCTCCGACGGTCGACACGTGTCCTGCGTCGCAACACGTGGCTCTCCACATCATAAGCTAATCCGGATCCTCATCCGGGCGTCCGGTTCCTGCGTCCAGATCCGAACTCCTCAGCCTCTTCCGGACCGTCTAGAATGTCCACTGGATCCAGATCTTTCGGGCGTCCACTTCCTCTCTTCCGGGAGCCCGAAATCCGCCAAGTCCAGAAACCCTCAAAGTCCACAAAAATCCGAGTACTACACGTGACCCCGGCCGTCGCGCCACTGCCGAGCGCCGCCGCTGCACCTGCGGCCTGCAGGGTGCAGCTAGGGCACGCGCGCGGCCCAGATCTTGGACCAACCGTCCTCGGCATTTTGCGAGGCCATCCGCGCCTCCCTCTCGACTCCCCGGCATCACCGCACCCGACCGGAGTGGTCGCCGCCGCCGCCGCGTGCGTGCGTCGCTGTCGCGGCCATCCCTGGACAGAACCAAGCTCGGGCAGCCGAGTTTCCCTCGCACGCCACTGCCGCCTTCAGCCGCCGGCCAGCATGAGCGCCGACTCCCCCTGGTCGGCCGCACCGGGATGCCGCCGGCGCCCCCGCCGCCGGAGCCCCCTGCCGGCCGGACTAGGGCCGAGCTCCTCACTTGTGCTTGCGGGCTAGGGCATCACTGCCCGCCGCCGCCGCCGCCTCCCGTCGTCGTCCGACGCACGCCCCGGCCTCCCTCCGTCGCCCGCACCCGCCTGCCGCCGGTGCGCCCGCCGGCCGTGCTCTAGCTCCTCCTGCCCGGTAAGCTTGTTTAAAGCTTTCTGTTGGTGTTTTTAGGTTGTCTCCACTGTTCCGGTGACCCGGGGCTGTTCCGATGCCTCCGGGGGTGAGCACGGTGATCTTCGGTCAGTTCTGATCATAGTGCTCACCTCATTTATGGTCAGCGGGTTCCGAATCTGTAGATTCGGCGTGGTTTACTCCTGTTGCGCGTAGTTCGCTGAATTTCGAGTCGCTCCCGCGCCTCCCACAGTGAGCCACTGTGCTCCGAACCTGGAGCACGGTCTCCGGCATGTCGAGATCTGTCAGTCTGTGTCTCGGCTGACCGTGAAAACCATCGGTTTGCGGTATCGGGCCATAAAGCCCTATTATTCTCAAAAAATAATGTGATTTTATGCATTGTTTGGGGCTTTTATGCAATTGTGCATTTTGTGGCTGATGTGTACAGTAAGTATAGATGGCGGGTAATCTCTGGACTGATTGTCCAATGTCTGATGCCTTTGCGGAAATCGAATATCAATTTCTGGTGCGTTTATTCGGCGAAATTCGTCGACGGAACGCGGTTTCGGTTCGGATCCCTCCGACGAGGCTAGAGTGTTCTATACTTTGTCGCTGAGCCTTGTTGGCTAGTCACTTACGTCATTTCGGAGGTTCGGAGACGACGGGTGAGCAACGGTGGGTTCCGGTGTCGAAATTGACACTTTCGGGAACCCGGATCGGAACGGTTATCCGACGATAATCGTTCCGATGTGAGTTTTGGTGTTTGCTGCCAGGACACCTTTTATATGGTATTTTGTGGCAGCGGGTGACTCGTGGCATGAGTCGGTAATTTTCGGGACACTCCGTGGGTCCTGGCGGAGTCCCGGTGGACCCTCCATAGGTCCGGTTGACGATCCTCCACAGTCGGGAGACAGACGCGATATTCGTACAGGTGGGTACTTCGATCCGAAGTCGGTCTAGTGGTGCACGCTCGGTGACGTTCTCTCTACTCTCTTTTTTATATTCCTTGCATATTATGCTTGTGAGCCTTGCACCCTTTGACTTCTTTGCTTATTGCTTTACTTGGTTACTTTCCGTATTTATCATCATGATTTAGAAGTAGAGCGGATTATCTGTTGTGACCTATTCGGTCGGTTCTGTGACTCTTGTGTTTGATTACCTGTTCGGTCGGTGAACCCAGAGGGGTAGGATTGTCGGCTAGTGGCTGACGGAGGGTGTACTTTTCCAAAAAAGTGGTTGGGAGTGCCAGCCCGTGAGCCCAGGAGCTTATGCTGGGGTTATATGCAGGTTAGAGCGGTAGTGGCACAGGCCTGAGGTCTTCGGACCGACATGGCGGTTTCTGGATTAGGTATATTTAGGATTGATCGTCCAGTTGATGCATTTTACTTACAGTAGCGGTAGTATGTGTTTGTACCTTGTTTCCTCTTTGACATTGCTACTGTATTACTTGTCATAGCTTTTCTCCTGGTTGCCAGTGAGTACACTCGCCCTCGTCGGCTTGCGGTACCCACTGGGAGGAGGAGACATGTTTACATGTTCTTACTCCCCTCACTATTGTTTACAGGTGATCTTGCTGGTCTGAGTAGGGACGAGGCGTGAGGCACGTTATTAGCGGTCGATAGAGTTTCCGACTCGGTTCATTGGTTTAGCTTCTCCCCTTGCTTTATTTAAGAATAAATGACATTAGACTGTTATGGTTAAGTTTTTTTTAATTCATTTGGATTTGTGATATTTAATGAAGTTGTTTTATGACTATCATATGGTTTATGAAAATAATTTTCTACCCCTCGTGGTAGCGTTCTTTTAAAAGGAAAGGTTTCCGAGTGGAAAACGGTTTTTAAAAGGTTTTCTGTTGGAAACGTGAATGTATGTATGTTCGTGATTGAATGTGATTGTGCTTGTACTCGTGTGACGCCGTGCAAATACAGAGGAGGCTCTATTCGTGTCAACAGTGGGTTCCCTGTGTTTGTGGCGGGTCTGTCATCCCTTGGGTCAAGGTTTTCAAAAAAAAAAATATTAGGCATTTTTCGCTGATTTACAAACTCCAAAAGGACCCCGGGGCGTGACACGCTAGTACATGCTCAAAGTATAATAAAGCCATACAAAAGAGCAAAACAGAGATGCAGTATAAAACTAGCTAAATATTGAACTTTATAAAAACATCATCTGGATACAAGATCCATCTCCCATATATAAAAATAAATACAACCAGCTGGAAAAAGCAAGACCCAAAATGTAAAATATTTAACAAAATAATATTCGGGTACACAGCTAGCGCACAAAATAGGAAGAAGAGCTATCTAGCCTGCGATTCCCTTACCTCGGTCTGCAGTCGCCGCTACCGCTACAGAGGTCAATGCAAAAAAGGGGTCAACAAAGGTGTGAGAACTACTAAAAACCAGTAGTCCTCAGTGGGTACGTCATCGACAACTAGAACCCACCCACTAGGTCTACCAGAGGCATAAAGGGTAAAGAGGTAAAGAACATGTAATAGTTGCTGAAAGGAAAACTACCACTACTATGCCTCTACACTAGTATGGAATGAGTAAGTATAAATGGAATGATATGCATCAACTATGATAATAATCCGGAGAGAATAACCCAATTAAACGACTGGCTCGAAAGCCCATTCCCGCCTGCACTAGCATCACATCTGATCTCACTAACAACTCGTGGATCGCCGACGTGGAACATACCCAAAAGTAATCAAGCTGCCTAACTCCGGAGTGGCATTCGATGGGAGCGACCCGCTCGAGGATAAGGTAACCACGTCAAATATGTCGCAGGCTAAAATCAATGCTTATGACCAAAGTGGAACATCCTAGCCACTAATGAATAATCTCGGCCCAATCCGATGCAAAATCAATAATCCGGTACAATCGTCCCAAATCCACGGCTACCGTAAATCACAAGAGTCAAAAATCCGGTGATGTCCCACCCCAACTCTATGATCATCACACTACCTCTATGTGATGCCCCAACTTCCCAGGGGGTCACCCATCCTATGACTACTTTAGCTCTAGCACGCTTAACTCTCTGGACCTCTTGGGCCTAGCCACCACCCAAAATGCTATAGCCAGGTGAAGAGTTTTAGCCCTATTATATCTTATATATAAGTCTACCTGGAGTCTCACATTCTCCCATCCATAAGCCCTGACGTCCTCGTCAGGCTCAGACTCACAAGAACCAGGTGATGTGAGACTCATCTTACTAGCCTTAACCGACCTTGTGGGGGAGCCGCGCTCTACCCACAACAGTCATCAGCATGAGAGCCTCGCTCTTTCCGCTGCATAATCTGGCTCAGCTGAGACTCATCTCACACTTCCGGCTGGTAATTGTCTCTGATACTAACTGTAACGCCCCACTTCCCAGGGGGTCACCCATCCTAGGACTACTCTAGTCCTGACAAGCTTAACTCTCTTAACCTCTTGTGCCTAGCCATCGTCCAAAATGCTATAGCCGAGTTAAGAGTTTTAGCTCGATTATACGTTATATATAGGACTACCTGTGGTCTCACACTCTAACCCATGCTCAACATCCCAAGCACAATGAACTAACCAACATAAGAAAAGAGGTTTCAGATTCAAGTTCATAAGCAACATTTATTAGCAGTGTATGTAATGTGAATCCTAACTAGATGGCCAAACAACTCATGCAAATAGTCATTAAAACATAATAAGCTCAGTTTAGGATTCTTGTCATCAAGGTCTAACAAACTAATTAGAGAAAATATCATATATCTTAGCTATGACATGTTGAAATTTACACTAGAAATAGAGTGTAGTTTGTAGTTTATGATGTATCAGTTCAAACCCACCTGGAGCGCAAACCCAACCACGGATTGGAATGAAACTCAGCGGCACGTGCCGCAGATCCCAAATCACCGAGAAAACCAATAAAATTCCAAGGATACCTGTCAGATTGAGCCGAATAAAAAATCGAACTAAATTCCAACAAAATGGCGATTCGGTTGAAAAAACTGAAATTCAGCGATGCTCACCACAAATCAGCGGCTCAAACATAAATCCTAGGTTCCTCTCAACTTTAGGAACACCCAGAAATCTTCAAATCACAGCAACAAGGTCCCAATCAAAAGGAATTTTGAAAATACTTCACTTTTGTCCCTGCACCAGGCTGCTACTACAGCTGCTGCTGTAGCTGAGTTCCGGCGGCTCTTGCGGCTATTACAGCCACGAGGGAACCAAGGCAATGAGGAACACCACAACACTCACAAGTGTGTTCCCAAGCCCCTAATCTATCAGAAAAATCCCATAGTTACCACGAAATCACCATACAAAGGTGATAAAAAAACTCAAGAACACAAACACCACAAAATTCTGATTTTTGGTTGATGAACTCAAAGAAAACTGAAATTCACCAAAAACCAACTTTTGATTCAGCTCAAACGAAGTTCCCACTTGCTCTAGATGAAGTTAAGATTCTTTCCAACCAAATGAAAGCTCAGTTCCAAGAGATAAATCCAAAGAAAATCCATCAAAATCCCAGCTCGCTAAAAAACTGGCAACTTTTACTAAAACTTCAATAAATCTAAAAATACCTGGAGATTTGATGAAGTGAAGCCTTCCACAAACTCTGAACTTCAAGAACTAGTTGTGCATGACCTCTCCTACAATCCCAAGCTTCGAGACATCACCAAAATCTAAGGGGAAGTCGAACTCCTCAAGCTGCTAGGCTGCTGCTGCTGTGGGAATGCTCCTATGGTGAGTAGAAGAGGAAGAAGATGGAAATTAGAGCTCCACACTTACCCAAATTCTGAGATTGAAGTTGGAGTTGCAAAAGGACTCGGAGGGGATGTAGAGGGTCAATTTATAGGGAATTTCATTGAGTAAAATGAGCCCACGGACCAATTTAATCTTATGCTGCCCCCAGCCAGAACTGTATTTTCAGGCGCCTAGAACTTCAATTCCGGCGTCTGAATCCTTAGTCATCCTCTGCCAAGGGTAGAAAACGTCCGACATGTGTCAAAATCCATCGATATACATGAGGGGTGATCCAAAGATCCAATTCGGGCTGCTATAGTAACACTAGGGCGCCCGAATCTTGAGCCCGAAACACTGCAGTTCAAAACCGCAGCACTGTGCAACAACTGGGCGCCCGAAACCCCTGTTAGGGTGCCCGAATCTTGCCAGAACTCTAATTCTAGCTCAAATTGCACTCTGAATCCGTTTTCGCGTCCGATTTGCACTCAAACGTCACCGACTCATCCCCACACTCTACAGAGGTGTCGTCCAGCTGCTCATACTGTAGTTGTTTCGCTGGCTAAGATTTCGGGTCACCACAAATAAAGTCAATCAAGCGGGCATAAAATAAATGGTCAAAATTAAACGGCCTCCTAAAAATAGAAGATCGAATTCTTCAACTTAAGATCGGAGTTATAGATCTCTATCTAGATAGTGAATAGAATTTTCTATCAAAAATTCAGCCATTTCTGATTCTTTTACACCGTTAAATTAGCGAGCATCCATACCGGCCATTAAAAATTATCAATTTTGAGATCTTTTGATCGTAAGGTAAATGTTGTCGAAAAAATATGAAATTTGGTTTTTAAAAGTTTTAAATGCTCTAGATAATGTTTAATGGTATGGATCGTCGGTTCGGAAGCTCTATCATCAAAAACGACTTATGAGTACGAACGCAATCGTACTCATAAAAGTATTGTGGCCGGACTACACATATATATATATATACCACACCTTCATAATTCCAAATACCCGGATTTGTTATAGTTCCTCCTAAAATACTCCTACCAGCCCACGAATTGGTTATTCCTAAACAACTCATGAACAATATAACGAACATACCTTGTCTCCACATTGGATCAAGAACGGGATCAGAGGGATCAAAAATCGCTAATTCGTATAAAGCCATCGAACCAGCCCAACTAGAAACTAGAGTTGTATGCCTTATATGAACAGAAAGCAATTGATCGGGATCATTCATGTCACGCCCCGGATTACTCGTTTCCCCGGGCTCGCCAACAGATCCGCCGTATACATAGATTTTTCTATGTATACGAAGCGATAGCTAACCTGTAAACAAACATACAAGCCACTACAAGAGATATACAGAGCTGCAAAAAAACATACTAATAACAAAAGCCACCTGTACATATAGAGTCCAAAATACAACAGGTCCACCACAACCAAAATAGGTACAAATCCACACTATATGTACATGGCACAACCCAAAAAGAAACTATCTCCAGTAGGGTCCTCCTCTAGGAACAACAGGGGCAGGTAGGGATCTAGCTCGCGACTCCCTTACCTCGATCCGCGGAAACAGGCGCAGCAGCCGCAACAGAAGAAGGCTCTGCAAAAGGTGGCAACAAAGGGTGTGAGAACTACTATCAAAAGAAGTAGTCCTCAGTGGGTACCGATACCGACCTCAACGGTCCACCCACTAAGTCTACGAGACTAACAGTATAGCTGGTAGGTAAAGAACAACAAAGTAAGCTGGAATAAACTCTACAGCTATCATGCCACTACCCTACCACTATCCAAGTCAACTCTCAAGTAAGCACCACCAAAGTGAGAAATCATCCCTGACCGAATCTATCGGAACCGCCCAAACGGGCTCGTCCAGCCAACTGCCTAGCCACACCGCACACTACCAAAAAGGGTAGCCGGTCCAAAACAGATCCACAATCTGTAGCGACATCAACGCAAAAGAGGCCTCACTCCGGAGCGGCACTCGGGGGAGCTACCCAGCCGAGTTAGTACGCGTATCTCTGTCGAGCACAAACAGGCTCCGGCGGCTATAGTCAAAGAACAAAGGGGTCAAAAGGGGTCAAAGACTCTAAGCTCACGTGCCCTCAGCACAACCAGAAGCTAAAACAAGAGTCTGGGTCCACCGTCAACCCCGACGGCACCCGGTAATACAGAACAGCCTAACCCAGCTGTAAATACAAGCTCGGCATCCCAGCACGAGCGTAAACTCGTCCTATAACGAACTAAGTATCCACCTCGCACTAACAGCGGTGATACAAAACAGAAACGGCTCCTAGAGCTAAATCTGATAACAGTTCGAAAAGTGACGGTTGTATGTTCGCGAGTTTTCTCCTAAGTCAATTCCCAGTTCAGCATGTAAAGTCATGTCGATAAATTATCAATTTATGCTCCAATTTCAGATTTCATATAAACACATGCAAATTCACGAATTCGAGCTACTAACATGATTAAACAGATAATAAAACAGCATGCTGCACTCTCTACACTTAGGAGGAAATCCGGCGATTTCGGTAACATCAACCCACCTCGAAAGCTATCCAACAACGGCTAGGAGTCGAGTGGAAGGCCTCCAAACAACGCCGGCTGAAATCGAGCTCAAATCAGCAACCTCGAGATTCGGACCCACCTGCTCACTGTTCTGGGCGCCCAGAACATCAGCCCAGAACTGCAGCCTGGCAGCACAACCCACATGTATTCAACATGCGATAAAATCCAAATCCTAAGTCCAAATGCAGTGAAATTTGGCTCAACTCACCAGCAGAGGTTCAAGAACAAACCCTCAAAATTTCAGCCAAATCGGAGTTCGACTCGATGTCCAAAAAGCCTAAACACTGAATCAGGTCAACATCTGGACCCTCCTGCACATGGATCCAGAAGTTCCAGCACTTAAGCAAAACTCAACAACAGCAAGAATTCAAGGATTCCAACGATTCTAGCTCATAGAAAGGGGTCACAAACCTCTCAAAAACAGTGATGGAACAATCCAAAACCTCTCCAAAGGTCCTCACAAAGATCTGGATCTAAAAATCCAAGAATTTCCATCAATGACCCAAAAATTTAGCACTTAAGCAATTACTCAAAATCTGAGCTAGAACTCACCTTTGAATCCTCAATTCAAGTGGGAAGGACCTCCAAACCAGCAAGGAAAGTGGAAGGATCAATCTTCACTTCGTAATTCCAGCTCCCAAGAGATTGGATCCAAAGAACAAAGGAAAAACCCAAGTTTCAGCTCAAGAACACCAGGGGTCCAGTAAAACATCAACTGTAGCTTACATACCTGTCCAAATCGTGATTGGAAAGATTCCACTTCTTCCTCTGCGAGTTCTCTATCCAACAAACCAAGTTTCGTTGGATTTGGATACTCCTACACTGCACACGAGCACGAACACTCCAGGTCGACGTTGCAGTTTCAGCAGGAGACCAAGATCATCAATGGAGGAAGATGAAATTGGGAGAGAAGAGAGGGTTCCCTTGCAAGATCCGAGTTCACCTTGAAGAGGGGAGAAAAGAGCCTCAGGGGAGGTCGTCCACATCTTTTATAGACCACTAGTTTCGGTGCAATGAGCCTCAAGAACAGAATTACAACTAACCTGTCCTCAGCAGAAATCCACACTTCCGGGCGCCCGAAACTCATGAAGTGGGCGCCCGGTTCTTCAGCCTGCACCAACTCGACCATCGGACTCTCCGCCGCGGTCCGGTGCGCCCAAACCTGGTATGGCGGATCTCACCAACCGATCAACACGTGTCGAGCAGTTCGATACTCACGAGGTAGAATTTCCGGACTCACTTTCCGGGCGCCCGAAACATGGATCCGAAATGACTTAGTAAATTTCAGAAATGAGCGCTGCACAACTGGACGCCCAAAACAAGACTTCTGGGCGCCCTAAAGTTCAAAAGCCCAAAACTTCTGTTTTGGCTTGCTTCGGCGCTCCGAGTCCGTTTTCGCGTCTATTTGACGCCGAAACGACTCCGACTTGTCTCGACCTTCTCCAGAAGTGTCGAAGAGTCAAGGATACTACAGTCATTCCGTCAGTTAGGCCCCAGGGGTACTACAATTCAATACGACAATATGAACATGACACCAACCATGGAAATACCTCTTTATCAAAGAATATATATATATATATATATATATATATATATATATATATATATATATATATATATATATATATATATATATATATATATATATATATATATATATATATATATAGTCCGGCTATAATACTCTTATGAGTATGATAGCCATCGTACTCAATGGTCATTTTCGATGATGGAGCTTCCGAACTGACGATCCATACCGTTAAACATTATCTAGAGCATTTGAAACTTCTATAAACCAAATTTCATGAGTTTTCGACATCATTTACCTTACGATCAAAAGATCTCAAAATTGATAATTTTTAACGGCTGGTATGGGATGCTCGCTAGTTTAACAGTGTAAAAGAATCGGAATTGGCTCAATTCTTGATAGAAAATTCTATTCACTATCTAGATAGAGATCTATAACTCCGATCTTAAATTGAAGAATCCGATCTTCTATTTTTAGGAGGTCGTTCAATTTTGATCGTTCATTTTATGCCCGCTTGATGGACTCTATTATTGATTTCAAAAAATTATGAAATTTATTTCTAGAAGTCTCAAATGCTTTAGATCATATTTAACGGTGTGGATCGTCGATTCGGAAGCTCTATCATCGAAAACAACTTATGAGTACAAAGGGCTTTATACTCATAAGAGTATAGTAGCCCTACTCTTATATATATATATATATATATATATATATATATATATATAGAGAGAGAGAGAGAGAGAGAGAGAGAGAGTCCGGCTACTATACTCTTATGAGTGCGATCGCCTTCGTACTCATAAGCCGTTTTCGATGATAGAGGTTCTGAACCAATGATCCATACTGTTAAACATTATCTAGAGCACTTGAAACTTTTAGGCTATGTTTGGTACGGGGGATATCCCCAAACAAAAGGGGATATCCCCTAGTTTGTACCCAAACGGTGTTAGAACTGGGCGAAACTAGTTGTTCTGGTCACAGCGGGTTGTTCTAGAACAACCCGTTAAAGTTGTTCTTAGGGGAACTAAGAACTACTTTGTTCTTCACTTTAGTTTATTAGATAAATAGATATATAAATAAATATATTAATATAAATATTATCTTTATGATAATATTTATATTAATATTATCATACGTCGTTTTCATATGTCATTTTCGATGAAAGAACTTCTGAATTGACGATCCATACTGTTAAATATGATTTAGAGCATTTGAAACTTCTAGAAACCAAAATTTATAATTTTTCGACATCATTTATCTTATGATCGAAAGATATCAAAATTGATAATTTTTAACGGCCGGTATAGGATGCTCTCAAGTTTAATGGTGTAAAAAAATCACAATCGGTTGAATTTTTGATAGAAAATTCTATTCACTATCTAGATAGAGATCTATAACTCCGATCATAAATTGAAGAATTCGATCATCTATTTTTAGGAGGTAATTCGATTTTGACCTTTCATTTTATGCCCGCTCAATGGACTTTATTATAATGTCAAAAAAGTACAAAATTTATTTTCTAGAAGTTTCAAATGCTCTAAATCATGTTTAACGGTATGGATCGTCAATTCGGAAGTTCTATTATTGAAAACTACTTATGAATACAAGGCAAAGCAACACCCGTTGTGGGTGAATGGGGACGAAAAAAATCCTAATTACGTGTTCAAAACTAGCATGAAGGAGAGAGGGGCAGAGAAAGACGAAGAGGAAGAAGAGTTCCCATTACTAGGATTTTGATTAAGAGAAGAAGGTACAATATCAGAGGGGTAAATGTCAATTTATCTCACTCACTAACGAAGGTTAAGTATTTTACCTAGGGTTAACTATATTTTTCTAACGGAACTAACAGCAGGGGTATATTTGAAAATGTTAGGACTTTTTGAGGGATAAATCTGAAAGCTTAAACTTTGTAGGGATATATCTGTTATTCGATATGTTTACAGAGAGATGTAAAAATTATCCCTATATTTATAAATATACATACATACATTTATTATATATATATATATATATATATATATATATATATATATATATATACACATATAGAGACACACACACACACACACACATATACATACATATATATATATATATATATATATATATATATATATATATATATATATATATATATATATATATATATATATATATATATATATATATATATATATATATATATATATATATATATATATATATATATATATATATATATATATATATTATATATATATATATATAGTCCAGCTGGTATACTATCAGTAGCACGGAGGCATCCGTGCTACCAAGTTGTTTTCAATTATGCGGCTTCCAAATCGATGATCGGCTCCGTTAGACTTGATCTACACTATTTAAAGTATTTGAAAACTAAATTTCATCGATATCATTTACCTATCAAACGAGTAGACGAAAAATGGACGGCTGAAAATAAAAATCTCATAAAAAATGATGATAAAAGACTTAAATTTAAGATCAAAGGTACTGATCTTACTCTAAATAGTTTAAAGAACTTTCTATAAAAATTTCATCAGATTTGGATTTTTTTACACCGGTAAATTCACAAACGCATCTCATCTACCATTAAAATTGTTAATTTTGAGACCTTTTGATCACTAGCTAAATAATGTCAAAAAATTATGAAATTTAGTTTCCAAATACTTTCAATAGTGTAGATCAAGTCTAGCGGAGCCGATAGTTGATTTGTTAACCGCATCATTGAAAACAACTTGGTAGCACGGAGGCTTCCGTGCTACCGATAGTATACCAGCCTAGCTCTATATATATATATATATATATATATATATATATATATATAATTGAACTTATATGCTTTTAAAAGTACCAAGTCATTAGTGCTTGTAGGTTTTCGGCCTTTACATTTAGAGATATGCGGTTAGGATGATAGTGGTCACCTAGGGTTGAGTGGGTGGTTGGTTGAATAGTATGATTTAACGAGTGGAAATGGTCAAAGGGGTAGATCTAACGGCGAAAAATTTGCAAGGACCAAGTGTTTGGTGCTTTTAAAATCACCATAACCGGACTCTCTATATATATATATATATATATATATATAGAGAGAGAGAGAGAGAGAGAGAGAGAGAGAGAGAGAGAGAGATGAGCTAGGGTACTTTTAAAAGCATCAAACCATTGGTGCTTTTAGGTTTCTAGCCCTTGGATCTACTCTTTGACTACTATTAGCCTTTGGATGAAACATTATTCCACCTACCACCACCTACCAGCACTTTCCACCATTATTCTAATCCTACATCACTCCATCCAAGGGCTACAAACCCAAAAGCACCAACCCCTTGGTGCTTTTGGGAGTATTCTAGTTCAATTCCATATATATTTGGTCTGTCTGCAGACCCACCTTTTAGTAGAATTTTTTTTTTGTTTCTCTTTTTTCTTACGCTATCAAATAACATAATGGGAAAAAAAATTATTTCCTTTTTTTTGTAATGAATAATCTTTCATTTTCTTATTAAATATTTCTATATCTCTTCATTTCTTTTCTTTTTACGTGATTTAGTGGAATTTTTTTTTTGTTTCTCTTTTTTCTTACGCTATCAAATAACGTAATGGAAAAAAAAAAAAATTTCCTTTTTTTGTAACGAATAATCTTTCATTTTCTTATTAAATATTTGTATCTCTCTTCATTTCTTTTCTTTTTACGTGATATTTTAATATTACCTCAATACTATCTACTAATATGTAGTTGTTATACTAATATTTAGTTGTTGTATTAATTTTTTGTTGATTGCAAACAACAATCAATATTAAATTTAATTTCAAGTATATATTTCAATTTTAATCTTATTTAAATTTAATTTTTTATTTCATCTTAAATTCATAGTTAAAATTTAATTATACGATTTAGATTTAATTATAAATTTAAGTTAAAATTTAAATTTTTTTTTTTAAATTGTGTCTTTTTTTTAATTTTAGATATTAAATTTAAATTAATAATTAAAAAAATTAATTTTTGGAGATCAAATTTTTTAAATTAAATTAAAATTTGATAATTTTAGTCTAAAATACATACTTAAATTTTGAGTTTCTCTGAATCTGAAAATATACAAAAATAATTGAATTATATAATTATTGCCAAAATAATTGAATTATACAATTATTGCAGGCGGCAACCATTTTTTTTTTTTTTTTTTTTTTTTTGATATATTTTTTTTAATAAAATATGACAGATAAATTTTTTTTTTTTTTTTAATTTTTTTATAATTTTTTTTTTGGATAAATATGAAGTATAAATTTATGTTGATTTAAGATTAACTATTAAAATAATTGCAACGTGCATTTTCATATACGCTCAACTTTTTTTTTTTTTTATTTTTTTATTATTTTATAGAGAGAGAGAGAGAGAGAGAGAGCAGGGCTACTGTGTTTTTTTTTTTTTTTTTTTTTTTTTTTTTTTTTTTTTTTTTTTTTTTTTTTTTTTTTTTTTTTTTTTTTTTTTTTTTTTTTTTTTTTTTTTTTTTTTTTTTTTTTTTTTTTTTTTTTTTTTTTTTTTTTTTTTTTTTTTTTTTTTTTTTTTTTTTTTTTTTTTTTTTTTTTTTTTTTTTTTTTTTTTTTTTTTTTTTTTTTTTTTTTTTTTTTTTTTTTTTTTTTTTTTTTTTTTTTTTTTTTTTTTTTTTTTTTTTTTTTTTTTTTTTTTTTTTTTTTTTTTTTTTTTTTTTTTTTTTTTTTTTTTTTTTTTTTTTTTTTTTTTTTTTTTTTTTTTTTTTTTTTTTTTTTTTTTTTTTTTTTTTTTTTTTTTTTTTTTTTTTTTTTTTTTTTTTTTTTTTTTTTTTTTTTTTTTTTTTTTTTTTTTTTTTTTTTTTTTTTTTTTTTTTTTTTTTTTTTTTTTTTTTTTTTTTTTTTTTTTTTTTTTTTTTTTTTTTTTTTTTTTTTTTTTTTTTTTTTTTTTTTTTTTTTTTTTTTTTTTTTTTTTTTTTTTTTTTTTTTTTTTTTTTTTTTTTTTTTTTTTTTTTTTTTTTTTTTTTTTTTTTTTTTTTTTTTTTTTTTTTTTTTTTTTTTTTTTTTTTTTTTTTTTTTTTTTTTTTTTTTTTTTTTTTTTTTTTTTTTTTTTTTTTTTTTTTTTTTTTTTTTTTTTTTTTTTTTTTTTTTTTTTTTTTTTTTTTTTTTTTTTTTTTTTTTTTTTTTTTTTTTTTTTTTTTTTTTTTTTTTTTTTTTTTTTTTTTTTTTTTTTTTTTTTTTTTTTTTTTTTTTTTTTTTTTTTTTTTTTTTTTTTTTTTTTTTTTTTTTTTTTTTTTTTTTTTTTTTTTTTTTTTTTTTTTTTTTTTTTTTTTTTTTTTTTTTTTTTTTTTTTTTTTTTTTTTTTTTTTTTTTTTTTTTTTTTTTTTTTTTTTTTTTTTTTTTTTTTTTTTTTTTTTTTTTTTTTTTTTTTTTTTTTTTTTTTTTTTTTTTTTTTTTTTTTTTTTTTTTTTTTTTTTTTTTTTTTTTTTTTTTTTTTTTTTTTTTTTTTTTTTTTTTTTTTTTTTTTTTTTTTTTTTTTTTTTTTTTTTTTTTTTTTTTTTTTTTTTTTTTTTTTTTTTTTTTTTTTTTTTTTTTTTTTTTTTTTTTTTTTTTTTTTTTTTTTTTTTTTTTTTTTTTTTTTTTTTTTTTTTTTTTTTTTTTTTTTTTTTTTTTTTTTTTTTTTTTTTTTTTTTTTTTTTTTTTTTTTTTTTTTTTTTTTTTTTTTTTTTTTTTTTTTTTTTTTTTTTTTTTTTTTTTTTTTTTTTTTTTTTTTTTTTTTTTTTTTTTTTTTTTTTTTTTTTTTTTTTTTTTTTTTTTTTTTTTTTTTTTTTTTTTTTTTTTTTTTTTTTTTTTTTTTTTTTTTTTTTTTTTTTTTTTTTTTTTTTTTTTTTTTTTTTTTTTTTTTTTTTTTTTTTTTTTTTTTTTTTTTTTTTTTTTTTTTTTTTTTTTTTTTTTTTTTTTTTTTTTTTTTTTTTTTTTTTTTTTTTTTTTTTTTTTTTTTTTTTTTTTTTTTTTTTTTTTTTTTTTTTTTTTTTTTTTTTTTTTTTTTTTTTTTTTTTTTTTTTTTTTTTTTTTTTTTTTTTTTTTTTTTTTTTTTTTTTTTTTTTTTTTTTTTTTTTTTTTTTTTTTTTTTTTTTTTTTTTTTTTTTTTTTTTTTTTTTTTTTTTTTTTTTTTTTTTTTTTTTTTTTTTTTTTTTTTTTTTTTTTTTTTTTTTTTTTTTTTTTTTTTTTTTTTTTTTTTTTTTTTTTTTTTTTTTTTTTTTTTTTTTTTTTTTTTTTTTTTTTTTTTTTTTTTTTTTTTTTTTTTTTTTTTTTTTTTTTTTTTTTTTTTTTTTTTTTTTTTTTTTTTTTTTTTTTTTTTTTTTTTTTTTTTTTTTTTTTTTTTTTTTTTTTTTTTTTTTTTTTTTTTTTTTTTTTTTTTTTTTTTTTTTTTTTTTTTTTTTTTTTTTTTTTTTTTTTTTTTTTTTTTTTTTTTTTTTTTTTTTTTTTTTTTTTTTTTTTTTTTTTTTTTTTTTTTTTTTTTTTTTTTTTTTTTTTTTTTTTTTTTTTTTTTTTTTTTTTTTTTTTTTTTTTTTTTTTTTTTTTTTTTTTTTTTTTTTTTTTTTTTTTTTTTTTTTTTTTTTTTTTTTTTTTTTTTTTTTTTTTTTTTTTTTTTTTTTTTTTTTTTTTTTTTTTTTTTTTTTTTTTTTTTTTTTTTTTTTTTTTTTTTTTTTTTTTTTTTTTTTTTTTTTTTTTTTTTTTTTTTTTTTTTTTTTTTTTTTTTTTTTTTTTTTTTTTTTTTTTTTTTTTTTTTTTTTTTTTTTTTTTTTTTTTTTTTTTTTTTTTTTTTTTTTTTTTTTTTTTTTTTTTTTTTTTTTTTTTTTTTTTTTTTTTTTTTTTTTTTTTTTTTTTTTTTTTTTTTTTTTTTTTTTTTTTTTTTTTTTTTTTTTTTTTTTTTTTTTTTTTTTTTTTTTTTTTTTTTTTTTTTTTTTTTTTTTTTTTTTTTTTTTTTTTTTTTTTTTTTTTTTTTTTTTTTTTTTTTTTTTTTTTTTTTTTTTTTTTTTTTTTTTTTTTTTTTTTTTTTTTTTTTTTTTTTTTTTTTTTTTTTTTTTTTTTTTTTTTTTTTTTTTTTTTTTTTTTTTTTTTTTTTTTTTTTTTTTTTTTTTTTTTTTTTTTTTTTTTTTTTTTTTTTTTTTTTTTTTTTTTTTTTTTTTTTTTTTTTTTTTTTTTTTTTTTTTTTTTTTTTTTTTTTCAAATTTTTTTTTTTTTTTTTTTTTTTTTTTTTTTTTTTTTTTTTTTTTTTTTTTTTTTTTTTTTTTTTTTTTTTTTTTTTTTTTTTTTTTTTTTTTTTTTTTTTTTTTTTTTTTTTTTTTTTTTTTTTTTTTTTTTTTTTTTTTTTTTTTTTTTTTTTTTTTTTTTTTTTTTTTTTTTTTTTTTTTTTTTTTTTTTTTTTTTTTTTTTTTTTATTTTTTTTTTTACATTTTTTTTTTTTTTTTTTTTTTTTTTTTTTTTTTTTTTTTTTTATTTTTTTTTTAATTTATATATTATATATTTTTTATTTTTTTTTAATTTTTTTTATTTTTTTTTTTTTTTTTTTTTTTATATTATTTTTTTAAAAATTTTTTTTTTTTTTTTTTTATATATTATTGTTCTCTTGTCCATTAAGTGAATAAAAAATGAATGGCTGAAATGAATATCCTTCAAAAAGTGATGATACAATTTTTGTATTTAAGATTTACAGTCTAGATCTTGTTTTAAATAGTTTAAAAAATTTTCTATCAAAAACTTAGTTGATTTGAACTCTTCTATACCGTTAAACGAGCAAGTACCGTATCGGCCATAAAAATTATAGATTTTGTGACCATTTGATCGTTCAGTTAGTGATGTCAAAAAGTATGAAATTTGATTTCTAGATAGTTTAAATGGTCTAAATCATGTTCAACGGTGCCGATCGTCGATTTGGAAGCTCTATTATTGTCACGCCCCGGATTGCTCGTTTCCCCGGGCTCGCCAACAGATCTGCCGTATACATAGACTTTTCCACGTATACGAAGCGATAGCTGAACCTGTAAACTACATACAAGCAACTACAAGTATACAGAGCGGATAAATTAAACATAACATGATAAATATAAACCAACTGTACATACAAGATCCAAAAATACATCATGGTCCAACCATAACTATAAGGTACAAGTCCATCTCACTGTACACAAAATAACTATATCTGTATGTACATGGCAACTCCCAAAAAGAACTATCTCCAATTTGGGTCCTCCTCTAGAATAACGACCGGGGTAGACAAGAATCTAGCTCGCGACTCTCTTACCTCGATTAGATGGAGCAGCAGCAACAGTCGATAGCTCTGCAAAAGAAAGTGGCAACAATGGGTGTGAGAACTACTATAAAACTAAGTAGTCCTCAGTGGGTAGTGTCACCGACCCCAACGGCCCACCCACTAAGTCTACGAGAATAACAGTATAGCTGGTAGGTAAAGAAATAAAAATGTATGCTGAAATAAACTCTACAGCTGTAATGCCACTACCCTACCACTATGCACAACAACCACTGAAGTAAATGCATCTCTCACTATGAATAAACCGCCCATACTGACCCGAGTCTATAGGGACCTCAACAGACCAGTCCCGTATGTACCCTAAGCTGCACCGTACTTTACCCACGAGGGTTTTCGGTGTAGCGCAGCACCCAACAGGGACTAGTGCGACGCACAAAAGTCGAACTCCGGAGTGGCACTTGAGGGCGCGACCCAACCGAGTGTATATGCGAATCTGACAGCTCAATTAGATAACTATAGGCTAAAATCAACATAAATGGGTCAAACTGATCTAACAACCAAGGCTCACGTGCCCTTGGCACAATCTGATGCAGAAGTAAAAATCTGGGTCCACTGTCAATCCCGACAGCACCCGATAGTACAGATTAATCTAAACTCTATTGTAAAAATAAGCTCACAAGCTACAAACAGTATAATTGGTCAAATTGGTTTACCAACCAAGACTCACGTGCCCTCGGCACAATCTGATACAAGAAGTAGAGATCTGGGTCCACCGTCAGCCCCGACGGCACCCGATAATACAGAACAGCCTAAACTTAGCAGTAACAGTGAGCTCGGCATCCCAATACGAGCGTAATCTCAACCTACACTAATCCCAGTATCCACCTCGCACTAACAGCAGTGATACAAAAGGAAAATCAGCTCCTGAAGCTAAATCTGATAAGTTTTTCGAAAGGTGACAGGTGTAGGTTTAATAAGTTTTCTCCTAAGTCAAATCCCAGTTCAGCATGTAATACTTGTCTAAAATCATTAAATTATGCTTCAAATTCAGATTTCATATAAAAATATGTCAGATCATGAATTTGAGCTACTAACATGAAAATATGATATAATTAAACATGCTGAAATTCTTTACAACTTAGGAGGAATTCCGAAGACTTCGGTCGACATTAACCCACCTTAAACGCTAATCCAACAATGGCCAGAAGTCGATAGGAGAAGCCCCACACAAAATCAGCCTCAACCAAAATCAAATCAGCTGAAAAATAGGATTCGGATCCACTCTGCAGCACTTCTGGGCGCCAGAACCTGAGCCCATAACTGCAGCCTGGCAGCTTCAACCTATACGAGTTCAAAATAGAATTTAACCAAATTTCCAAGTCCAAAAGCAGTGAAACTTCACCCAACTCACCTCTAGATGCTTAAGAATAATTCGCCAGCTTCCTCACCAAAATTGAGTTCAATTTAATCACCAAAAAGCCTTTGCAAGGATTCGGACCCAACTTCTTGATGCCCAGAACCTGCATTCAGAAGTTCAGCACAAGAGCAATTATGCAACTCGGCTCAATTTTGGGAGTTCCAACTTGAAGCTTCAGTAAAGTTGGGTTCAAACCTTTCACAAGTAAGGGAAAAACACCTCTATTTCCAGGAATTAGCTCTCTACAAAGATTTGGATACACAACATTCAAAAATCTCCATTAACATCCAAAATATTGCACTTATAGCTCAATTCACCAAAATCTGAGCTAAACTCACCTTGAGATCTGAAATTCAGGTGGGGAAATCCTTCTAAACCAGTGGAGGATAATGGAAAACCAAATCCAACTTCAAAATCCAACTCCCAAGGCATTTGGATCCAAGAAAATCGAGAAAACCACAATTTCAGCTCAAGAACACAAGGGGTCCAGTAAAACATCAATGAAAGTTCACATACCTATCCAAATTGCTGTTGAAAGGATTCTACAACTTCCTCTACGAGTCCACAATCCAGCAAACCATGTTTCACGGGATTTGGACACTCCTATACCGCACACGAGCTGAAACACCACAGGTCGACGCTAGAAATCTGCTGGAATCTGAAGCCTTTTACGGAAAAGATAAAATTTTGAGGAATTGGAGGGGTTTCTTGCAATTTTCCTGAGCTCACCATGAAGAAGGGAGGAAAAGAGCTTCAGGGGGTCGTCCACCCTCTTTTATAGGCATAGGGAAAGGGTAAAATGAGCCTCAAGAATATATGCTGCTAACCAGTCCCTATGCTGAAAATCCACAATCTGGGCGCCCTAAACTCAACTTCTGGGCGCCCACTTCCTCCAGGCTGCACTAACCCAACACTTCGGGATCTCCGCTCGGCGGTCTGGTGTGCCTTAACGTGGTCCGACGGCACTCACCTACCACGCACACGTGTCAGCACGTTCGATACTCACGAGGTGAACTTTCGGATCCACTTCTGGGCGCCCGAAACTGGATCTGGGCTAGAATACTATTAGTAGTATTCCAGCCCAACTCTCTCTCTCTCTATATATATTTTTCCAAAATTTTTCCAACGTAATTGCCGTGCGCACACGAGTGCCATACACACAAGTGCCATACACTGGTGGATTTGGTGGCAAGGTTTGGTGCCAAGTGCCAACATCTATTTGGTCCACAAAAACAAAGAACTTTTTCCTTGCACTGGGTGTATACATATATTCCATACACCACACACTGTATTTGATGGTTAATGCTTTAAACTAAAAAAATTAATCTAATAAATATAATATACATAATCAAAATAACCATATATACAAAATTACCTATTTTGAAAAATCTTAACCTTAGTGTTAAATTTCTATAAAAATTAATAGTAGAAAAAGAACCATTGTTCTATTGTAATAACTATAATTTCAGTTTGGATAATTTAAATTCAAAGTTGAATTCAGATTTTTGTTAAAGTTATTTAAATGCTTGAGAGAGGGAGAGGTGGGCTAATTCTGCAAATTTACAACTGTTTTTGACGAAACAAAAACGTAGGTTTAATGGTCCGGCAGTGCCCGAAGTCCTGGTATAGTCCGTTTTTGGATTCGGCAAACCGTTTCCGCAGAAATGCATGAAATATGAGAAGGGACCGAAATTGAAAATTCGTATTTTTGAAAAAAGTCCCAACATTTTATGTGTGGATTTGCGCGAAATCGCACATTGAGGGGCCACTACCCAAAATATACGTGCTGTGAGGGGCTTGGTACGAAATACTATCATTTGAGGGGTCTGTTTGCAATTTTTACAAAAACAATTTAAAATAGTTAGGGTTTCTCCAACCCCATCTCACCCCGATCTCCCCTACTTGAGCTTGCAGCTACCACCATTGCCTCTCCCTACCCGCGTCGCATCACCCTCGACCACCGGCGACCCTTCCCCGGCTGCCGGAAGCCGGCCAAGAGCCTCTCTACTCTCTCTGCAATCTATTTCTCTCTCCCCTCTAAACCTGGGTGACCCAAGCTGCCTCCATTGTCGGTCATGCTGCCCAGGATCCCCGCCACCGACCTCCCGCATCTCCAATGACGTCACCCCCCGGCCGGCACTGCGCCGCCGTGGCCCTGAACGCTGAAACCCTAAACCTTAAAGGTTGGCCGCAGCTTGTTGCCCGACAGCCGCCGCCGCTCGCCGTCGTTGCCGTTGGTTCTAGTGGACCTCGGGGGACCGCCGGCAATGCCTCGTTCCTCCTTGGCTGCCTTGTTGGCTGGACTTCGAAGCCCTAGGCCAAGCTTCATTGTTTTGGCAGCGGCTTCTTGAACGCCGCCGCCACCGCCTCCCGCCATCGACCGTCGACACCGGCGGTTGCCCCTCGTCAGCCGCGTCTCCTCCCTGCCGGCGCACGAGCCCCCAGGTCGTCGGAGCCCGGCATAGGCCTTCCTGCTCTTGATCTTGCCTAAGCTAGGGCTGGGTTGTGCTCGCTTCACTTTTCCGGACAACGGAGTGGTCGACGACCTCCCGAAATGCAAAACGACCCTCCTAAGGGCCCGAGGACATCCGGGCTCACCTCAGTTGCGTTTGGAGAATCCCTGGTTGGTGATTTTGGCATTGTCGCTCCCGATGACTTTGAAAGTAAGGGTTCAGATAGGCCCGGCACGCTCCTCAGCCTTCGTTCGTGCTCCGAACAGCGAGCAGGGATTTTGGAGTATCGAGACGTATCGACCGGCACTGCAGGTTGGTCTTCGATCCTCAGGTATTCGGTAACAAGTTAAAATCTCACCCTTTTCTATATAAAATTGCAAATAGAATTATAGTTAGGGCTTTTATGTAATTTGGGCCATGTGGTTTGCCTCGAATAGCGTGAGACCATAGTACTTGACCGCTGGACTGATTGTCCAAGGCACGATGGCCCTCGCGAAGTGTGAATAGGGTTATGGAGCGTTTTTCGACAAAATCGCCGGTGGAATGCGGATTGGGTTTGGGTTTCATGTTTTTATCAACGTGAATGCCCGTGCTTGTCGCCGAGCATTGTTGGCTAGTTGCTGTCACTGTCTTGGGTTTTCAAAAATAGCGGGTGAGCGACGGAAGGTTCCAGAGCCGAAAATGGCATTTTTGGGAACCCGGTATGACGGTTATTATCACTAAATGCAGTTAATGGTATAGAATCATGTGTTTGCTGCCCAAGCACCCAAATCAGTGTGTTTCAGGTCAGTGGGTGGTTTACGGTGTGAGTCGGTACCTTTCTCCCACTTCGGGAGTTTCAAAGGTGTTCTGGTGGATTTTCGAGAAATTTCGGTGGATTTCGAGAATTGGTAAAAGAATTCGGTTTCTTGGTGGTTAGTGGGATGTGTGATTAGTGACCTTGAGTCATCTAGGAATAGTCATTGACTTTGTGGATCTTTCGTAGGTCCGGTTGACGATCTGGTGCACCTCGAGTGTTAGGTGCCTCGTCCGTTGTAGGTGGGTACTCATTCCAAAGTTGGTATTGTGGTGCTAGCTCGGTGATATTCTTCTCCCTTCTCCTTTTGCTCATTTACATAAACCCATAGCATGTTGAGCACTTCACCACTTGCTCTACTTTCTGTTGCTCTATTTTAGTTTTCATCTATATTCATTGTGATTCGATAGTAGAGCGGTACTATATGATGACTTTGCATGATTTATCACGGGTTGGACCTGATTGGTCGGCTTGTTGTGAGATCTATGATATTGGGTGACCTAGTTGGTCGGTATATTCCATGTGGATTCGATGTCGGCTATTTGCCGATGGATGGCTATTGATCATATTGTATCGATCACCAGAGCTCATGTGCATTTCACGTACATTAGCGGTTTAGCCACCGCATCAATGTTCTTTTTCGAAAAAATGATTATACTTCCGACCATAAGCCCTAAGCAGTCTATTGCTAGGGTCACATGCCAGGCAGAGCAGACGTGGCATTGCCTGAGGTCTTCAGGCCATCATGGCAGATAGATTCAGCATTCTTGGACTATTCGTCCGGATGACGCATGTTCTTACTTTTTACAGTAGCGGCAGTTGCATACTTATATTTAATTCCTTTCAGTTCATATTTGCTACTGTATATTTCATATCATGCTATTATATCTCTTGATTGCTAGTAAGTACACTTGCCCCCGTCGGCTTGTTATACCCATTGAAAAATCTCGGATTGGTTTCTCACCCCCTCTTTTTCAGCTGACTTGGGCAGTAAGGGTCAGGACGGTGCGTGAGATGCGGTTAGTTTGCGAGCTTTAGGTTTTCTACCCCTCTGGTAGTCTGTTTCCAGAAGAATGAGTTTTCGTGTGGAAATAGTTTTAAAATGATTTTTCGGATTTATCGATATCTTCAATTTTTAAAAGAAAATTTTTGGGTGGAAAACACTTTTAAATGATAGAGCTAGTTGATGTATTGTGCATTTGCATCATCTTTCACCTGACGAGTGCTTAGAGCATTGCATCATCTTGAAGGATAGTTAGCTGATTGAACACATGAGCAGCTGTATTGTGTTTGCTGGGTTTGTGTGAGTGATGTTGTGTATTATGGAGATTGTATGATCCGTCGGAGGAGAAAGCAATGTCGCAGCGCCTCCCCGATGGATACCTGGAAACCAGATTAAAGAGAAAAGAAAAAAAAATAAAGAACACAATATCTTTTATGTGAAGAGTTTATATATTTATTCTCTATAACTGGAATAATTTTACAAGAGCCAATAGGACCCCTATTTATAGCCTTTCAGGCTTACACAAAGATAAGAACAAAATACTTGAAAAATAACATCTTTATCCTTATCCAAATTGGCTATATTCTTATCGAATTTGATTTAACAATTTGACCACCTCAATCCTTATCCTAACCGAAATAGTTCGTTGAAACTATCTCAATCCTTATCCCAACCGAAGTAGTTGGAAACACCTCCGCCTTATCTGCAATGATTGAAACTTATCCAAAATTTTGATCATCCCGGATCATGGCTCCCCAATTTTGAGGGGAACCAGCACCTGCTGGATCTAGAACTGCAGGTGAGAGAACCGAGTTTCCCCAGCTTCCCTTGTGAACCACTTAGCGGCACTTGGCTTTTGACTTTTCCATCCAACACAGAAGGATTCACATTCACCGTTGCGTGTCGTCGTGACCTTGCGTTCTAGGATAGTATCCTCAGCTAGCTGCTCTTCGCATTCTATCACGAGATCCTCCACGGATGGTAGTACTTCTCCAGGCTCATCGTCCAGCATTGACGACTCGAAGGACTTTAAGTTCTCAATATTGATGACCATATATATTTTCATGTATGCGGGCAGCTCCAATTGACAAGCATTCTCACCAATCTTGCGTAGGATCTTGAAAGGTCCATAGCGGATGGATTTAAGCTTCTTACCCTCGCCTTTCAAGTGTTCTTTGCTGAGATGGAGCCAGACAAGATCACCCTCTTGGAAGTCGCCTTTCACTCGATGTCAGTCATATCGTTCTTCATATCTCTGTTGAGATTTTTACAGTTGTCGCTCCACCTCGCTCTACACTTTTTGAATGCCCTCCAAGAAGTGTTATGCTTTCGCTATTTCACACTCCTCCTTGGCGGTCTGCAGTTGCTTGACCGTAGATGCCAAGTCGAATGGGCTTTGTGGCAAATAACCTAAGCACACCTCAAAAGGAGTCCTGCCAGTAGAACTGGGTATAGCTTGATTGAAGGCGAACTGCAGGTCTGGAAGGCTCTCATTCCAAGTTTTGGGATGTCGAGCGTTGTACCCTCACAGCAGATGTACAACCGTCCTGTTGACCACTTCTGTCTGACCATCAGTTTGAGGATGGAAGGCTGTGCTCCGTTGTAGCTTTGTGTCCATCATATATAGACCACAAAGACCGCCAAAAGTTGGTTAGAAAACGACTGTCATGGTCAGACACAATTGAGCTTGGCAGCCCAAAATGTGTCCAAACGTGTTGGAAGAACAACCGTGCAGCTTCTTCGCCGGTGATTGTCTTCTTGCACGGCACAAATACTATCATTTTGGAGAATTGATCGACTACCACGTAAAGGTAGTCGTGTCTCCGTCGGGTCCTCGGGAGGCCTCCTAAGAAGTCCATAAGGATACTTTTCCAAGGACGAGTCAACACTGGAAGAGGGGTATAGAGGCCCACTTTTCGAGTAGCGGGCTTGGATGTAAAGCACAGGATGCATCCCTTCACAAATCGCGCCACATCGTTCTGCATACGATGCCAGTAGACGTAGCGTTGGAGATTCTATAAGGTTTTGTTCACCCCGAAGTGACCTGCCAACTTTGAGGTATGGGCTTCTCGGATCCATTGTACCCGATTGCCATCTTTAGGTACACATAGAAGTGCACCCTTGTACAGTAGACCGTCTTGCAAGACAAACTCAGTAGGTCGTCTTGCTTCGATGTCAGCCAGCGCCTCTCGAAAATCTAAGTCTCCTGCATATAAGCTGGCATACTCATGAAAATTTGGCTGAACTTGTATAAATATCGACAAGCAAAGTGTTGCTACTGGTGGTCGCGATAGCATATCAGCCAGTTTATTGTGGATGCCTTTCTTGTACTTGATCACCAGATTGAACTGCTGCAAATATGTCATCCACTTTATGTGACACGCCTGTTGCAATTTTGATTGTGTGTGGAGGTACTGAAGCGGGCGGTGGTCTGTGTGTACCACTGTCTCCTTGCCTAGGAGGTAGACCCGCCAATGCTTTACCGCTTAGTGTAGTTCCAAGAGTTCCTTGTCGTAAGTCGGGTAGTTCTTTCGGGCTCTCTGGAACATCTCGGAGTAGTATGCCACAGGCCGACCGTCTTGCATCAAGACAGCCCCCATGGCGTATCCTGACGCGTCCGCCTCCAACGCGATAGGTCGTTACAGATTTGGCAGGGCAAGGACAGGAGCCTCGCATATCTTCCGTTGCAAAAGTCAGAACGTGTCCTCATGTGTCGAACTCCATTCAAACTTTTGGTTGGCCTTCGTTAGTGCATGTAGAGAGCAAGGTCACAAAAGTGCCGGATAAACTTTCGGACATATTGACAAGCACCCATAAAACTCTGCACCTCCGTCACATTTTTGGGCTGAGGCCACTCCTTGGTGGCTCTGACCTTGTCGGGGTCGATCTGAAGCTCGCCGCCGCCCACCACGAACTTGAGGTACACCAAGCTTTGCTTGCCAAACTCACACTTTTTAAAGTTTAAGTGGAGTTGGTGTTCCTCGAGCAGTATGAAAACCTTCTTGACATGCGTCAGATGCTCCTCCCAGATCGACTGTAGATGAGGATGTCATCGAGGTAGACGATCACGAAGTCATCAAGAAAGGGGCGTAAAACGTCGTCCATCAGCCGCATAAAAGTGGCCGGTGCATTGCAAAGGCCGAATGGCATGACAATCCACTCAAACAGGGCTTGTCGCATCTTGAACGCGGTCTTCCAGGTGTCATCCTCTCGGATCTGGACCTGATGATAGCTGGACTTCAGGTCCAGCGTGGTGAAGTAGCGAGCATGCTTCAGTTGGTCCAAGAGATCATCGATTCGTGACAAGGGGTACCGGTTCTTGATGGTGATTTTGTTGAGGGTGCGGTAGTCGATACACATTCGCCACCCACCGTCTTTTTGTCACACCAAAACGATCGGGGAGCCACAGGGGAGCTACTCGGTGTGATAGCACCACTCTCGAGTAACTCGGTCACCTGTCACTTTATCTCCTCATTCTCCACTACCGAGTTTCGGTACATGTCGAGATTCGATAATGGAGCGTCGCTGATCAATTGGATCTCATGTGAGAATTCGAATTTTGGAAATTTGGAATTCTGTGTTCCTCTCCCCTGTTTCTGCGTATTTGATCTGTATACGTATATATATACAGGTATATATATATATATATATATATATATATATATATATATATATATGTATATAAGTTGTTTTTTTATTGTATTTTTGGGTTTTTGAGTTTTGTCGCGGAGAGTGAACAGCTTAACGGCGCGATCCGGAGTCCGAATCTGACGATCCAAAATGGTAGATTCGATGTCTCGGCAGTGCTGAACGCGATGGCGCAATCCAAGTAGACATGCAACGGACGGATTGAGAGATCTTCCATCTTCTTCGCCGAGAGGTCGAATTGTACATTTTTGGTTTCGCGATCTGGACCCTGTTTCTCGCACCTTTTCGCGTGAGATTGCTTGTGGAGGGGTGTATGGGCTTTTTGTTCCTGTTGTGAGGGGCCCAGGAGCAATTCGTAAGGTTTGAGGGGTGTTTTTGCAATTGTGCTTGTGTGTATATGTAAGTTTGTGTGTGTGTGAGAGAGAGAGAGAGAGAGAGAGAGAGAGAGCTCTTTGTTCTTCTTCTCCCTCAGCTCCCTGTGGTGCCCCTCCTCTCCCCCAGCCTCTCAGCAACCTCCCCAAGCTCGGCCGGCCGCCGCCGGCCATCCCCTAGCCGGCGCCACCCCGGCCACCCTTTCCCTCTCCTTTTCTTCTTCTTCTCCTTCTTCTCCTTCTTCTCCTTCTTCTTCTCCTTCCCGGCGGTGTGCACCCAGGATGAACCCATGCATGGGCTTCCCCTGAGGTGGCACGGCCGCCGGTGACCTGCCCCGCCGCCGGGAGCCGCCGCCGTGGGCCGCCGAGCTGCTGCAGCTGCTGCTAGGGCAGCTGCGGGCAGGGGGGGGTGGGTGGCCCGAGCCGCCGCTGCTGCTTCCCGCCGCCTTGGAGGGTGAGCGCCGACACCCTCGGGACCGCCGCCGCCGGTCCATCCCTTCCCGGCCCCCGCCGTGCTGCCGGAGCGCCGCCGCCTCCCGTCGCCTCGGAGGGTGCGCGCCGCCACCCTCGGGACCGCCGCCGCCGGTCCATCCCTCCCCGGCCGTCGCCGTGCCGCCGGAGCACCGCCGCAGCCGCCGCGGGCTCGGCTAGGGCATCTAGGGCAGCCGCAGCCGAGCTTGCTCCGCCGCCGCCACCGCCGGTTGTTTTTGTCGCGGTCACCGGCAGACCGACGTCCGGCGGGCCCCTCTTGCCGGTGCTCGCGTCGCCGCCGGCCGCCGCCGCCGTCCGTTGCCGCGCCGCCGTGCCCTAGGCAACCTGAGTGTGGGCTTCCTCCCCGCGTCGCCGCCGCCGCTCCCCGCCGCCGGCTGAGGTGAGCACCCTCTTCCTCACCTCCCCCGCATCCAACCCTGGCCGCCGCGCGCCGTGCCCTAGGCAACCTGAGCGTGGGATTATGTTGATTGTGGCAGCGTTGCGACGCTGCGGGCAGCAAGGGCTTGACCCTTGAGACCCTGTGGACTGGTCGTCCAACCCCTTCGCCCTTCGCCGAGATCCGGATTTATTTCTGACACGTTTTTCAATAAATTAATCGGCGAAACGTGTGTTTTTAGTCGTGCGACTCACTCGCTGTCTTCGTGAGTGGCTTGGCTTCATCGTTTAGCCTTGTTGGCTATTCCTCATCGCTATCCCAAAGTTTCGAGGACAGCGGATGAGTGACGAGGGGTTCCGGTGCCAATTCGGCATTTTTCGGGAACCCGGGAGGCCTTTTCGGGTGCGTTGGTGTTCGTGGCACCCCGAGCTTGTGCTCGCCGTCCCGTCACTTGGTTTTGTGTGTTCGGGGACAGCGAGGGACTTGGTTGGCTGTTTGGTACCCCTCTGGGGCTTAGTGTGGTCCGGGATCGTCCCGGTGGGTTTTCCGGGCGATTCGTCGGTTTCGGGTTGTGAAAGCTATGTATTTAGCATCGACTTGGTGGACCTTGACCCTGTGAGTCTTTCGTAGGTCCTGTCGCGGTTCCCGAGAACCGTCGGTGTTAGGCTTGATCTTACCTACAGGTGGGTACTTCGATCCGGAGTCGGTTCAGTGGACTACGGTGATACCTTTCTATCCCTTCTCTTGCATTTCAGTTATTAGTTCACTTGACTCCCGTTGACTCTACTTATATGTGTGCTTGGATAGTAGAGTAGTTGTGGTTTGCATGATTCTTGAGACGACCCAGTTGGTCTGTGGTGATCGCCTGTTGTTCCGAGCGATCCTCGTTGTGGTTTAGCAGTTGCTTCACGGCTCGTTGCCGTTCTGTGGATTGAGCATTCGCATCGATCATCACAGCTCTTCTAGCACATCACGTACACCGCGGTCTGATCCACCGCCTGGGGGTGTTCTTTTCCGAAAAAGGGTCGTGTATTTCGACTGACCCGTGAGCCTTGTTGCGTTGCGTGCAGAAGGTTGAGGTGCCGAGAGATGAGCAGTGTGACAGTGCCAGGGATACGTCCCTGTGGCTATGGATTGGATTTATTTTGTGGTTATCTCCATTGATGCATATACTAGTTGCTTACAGTAGCATAATTGTTCAGTTGTATGTCAGCCTCATACTTACTTGTGCTACTGTATACCTTATCTATCTTTTTGTTGACCCTCGTGCCGGTGTGTACACCTCGCCTTCGTCGGCTTGCGGTACCCACTGGGAGGGGAGACATGTTTACATGTTCTCACCCCTCGCCCTCGTTGTTGTTTTCAGGTGAGCAGGGTGGTGAGAGTCGGGACGCAGCGAGGCACGCCTAGTTAGTGGTACTAGAAGTCCCGACCTGTGAGGCTTTCCTCCCCAGATTTGGTTATTACCCTTATTCTCTATCAGTTAGTTATGGACATGGTTCAGTTACACTGTGGTTGTTTATCTAGCATGATATGATTTGGTACAGTTATATGTTGGATGATTGTCTTGCATGCTTAAATCTCGTGGTTTTGGTTTAGTATCCATGTGAGGATTTCATGCTTAGACTTTCGGTTGTCGGTACTTTTATTCTACCATTGTGGCTTTTTATCGCATGTCTTGGATTTCTACCCCTCGTGGTAGCGTTTTCAAATAAAGGTTTCCGTGTGGGAAATAGTTTCCAAGTGGATTTTCGATTGATCGACTTTTGGATTTTCAAAAGAGAGTTCTCGTGTAGAGAACGGTTTTCAAATGATTCTTGAATGCTTGATATTAGGGTTTCAAAATAAAGCTTCTGGGTGAGGAGCAATTTTCTAGAATGATCTGTTGTTTGTGCATCGCATCATCCTTCGCCTAAGGACTTGCTTAGATTCATACAGGTTTAAGGACTGCTAGCTGTATGAATCTCTTTGAGTTGTTGTGTTGTTATGATAAATGAATGGTAGTTGTGATCCTGTTGTATGTTGTGTACGCCGTGCAAATACAGGGGAGGCTCTGTCCGTGTATACAGTGGACCATGTATTTGTGGCGGGTCTGTACGTGGCGCGGGCTAGGCTTTCAAAAAAAAATTTGGCACGTATTTCTGCATCTAAAACTAGCCCGGGGCGTGACATCTCATGTTCCATGGCTCGCTTTGGTGGCAGTCCCTGGACTTCTTGGAACAGATTCTGATGCTCGCCAATCAGTTTGGCTATATCGTCAGTCCTTTCCTTGCATACTAGGCTCAATACCTTGCTGTTTGCCTCCTCAGATACAACTGGCCGAATGATCAGTAAGGCAAACTTTTGACAGGCATTGATCATCCTCTTAGGCTGGCAAGCGGTTACCAGGTCTATAGTTGTTGACAATGACTCTGTAGTGAACAAAAATTTTTGTCCATCCTTAATAAATTGGTAATTCTGAGGACGACGGAAGAAGATAGCGTCCCGGTCCCATAGGTAGGGACTGCCGAAGATGAGGTTGCAAATATTCAGCGGCACAACCTTGTACACCATTTCGTCGATGTAGACGCCGGTCACCGCAAACTTCACATTGTACTGGCGATCGATTTTCATCTCGATGTTGCTGTTAATCCACCCCAACAGATATGGGTGTGGGTGTGGAGTAGTCGACAAACCCAGCTTTTGAACTAGGTTCTCCGAGATCAAGTTATTTTGGCTGCCGGGATCAATGATGGCATCGATCACCTCATTTTTGACTTGAACTCGGAAAGTGAACAACTCCTCTCTCTTATCAGTTGGATTTGACGGGCACAGGCTTGTCTCCTTCGGCATAGCCATCACAGACAAGCTAGTGTCCACTTGATCAATCCGTCCGATTATGGTAGAAGCATCACTTATCAATGCTGTCGTTGTCAATGTTGTCGCCGTTGTGCGTTTGCCACGGTCGTCCTCTTCTTCGGTCTCAGTTCTGGATGGAGCTTCCAGCATCGATCCTTGACATGTCCTGTGACTTTACAATGATCACAGTACAAGTTAGGATTAGAGGTCCTTTTCTTTTTAGAGCCCTTCTTTTTGGACTTTTTGGAGCCCTCAGCAGACTCCCTGGATGGCTTCTCCCCGCGAGAGAGCTTGTTCTTCCGCTCAATCGCCACAGCTGTTTGGCTCACTGAGGCGATATCAGGAACATTGAAGAGGCGGAGCTCATCATTGATGTGCTCCTGCAGCCCGGCGGTGTATTTACCAAAAACTTGTGAATCGTCAAGGGAGATGCCAAGCGTCAAGGCTTGGCGCCGGAAGTCGGTAGTGTAGTTCTGCACTGTTTGGTCACGCCTGTGGCGCAGAACATGCCAACGCTTCCATCGCTCTTCTTCATACCCTATAGGGTAGAATTCTTGGTGGATCAGTCACTTAAACTAACTCCAGGTGAACTCCTCATTGGCGAAAGTTTGGAGAGTGGCCTTCTACCAGGTCAATGCGTGACCCACCAGCTTTAGCTTTGCAAAAATTATCTTTTCCGCATTGCTATAGCTGTAGAGGTCGAAGTACGTCTCCAGTGTTAGATGTATGCCCAACCAGGCCGACACATATATTCTTTCTAGGATATAAATTTGTATTTGATTTTATATATTATGAATAAATGTGGGTTCTTATTTCCATTCATGTTGAGTATGTGTCCATAAATCGTCCAAGGAATTAATAAAATGATGACACTTATTCTCAAGAGTTGAGAATTTGAGACATATGTCATTGGTGGTTAATTCTTAAATGCTCCCGATCGATGGATCATCACAGGGACGGTGATTGATCCGGTGAGATTGATGCACAGGTCGCTTCCCTTTTTGGGTAGACGTGTCTCGAGTCAATAGTGTGGGGACACTGGAGCGAATGTGCAAGTGGTTGTTAGAGAACAAGGGTACCAAGCGTGACCAATGCGAGAAGTCACTTGGATGTCTACTCACTCGTCAGTGACTTACTCAATGTTGCAGTAGTGTGACTGGTCCTTTGACCTGCGGTGCCTCGACTATTTACAATGAGGTTACTATACTTTGACTGTACATACACTTGGTCCCTAGCCATTCGGCTCCTTGCGGTGCATGTTGGCTGCAGTAGGTTCGTTGTAGGAATATGGTGTGCACCTATATAGAATTTGTCTCCCTTGGTAGATAGGGGCGTTAGTCCTATGTGATTTATGAGACCGAGTTTACAAGACCTTGGCCAAGGCAGAATAAATAGCGGAAAGGGTTTCCGATATTAGAAACTCGAGTTGAATAAATTTGACATATGATAGACGATGGGGTTTGACGAGTTGTTCCATGACCTCCGTCTAGTCGGGACTCATGATAGAAGGACTGTATCACATGGTAACTGCACCAAGAGGTTCAGTATTCTATTCTACTGGAATGCCACTACATGCTGCTAGGCGTCACTGATGGATTGTGAGACTCATGAGTATTATCTGGATGATCGATAATTCATATTGGGCTGAGTTAGAATTGTTCCGACCCACTGAAAGGAGTTTCAGTGATATTATTGATAGTGATCAGAATATATCTCACTACCAGATAGAATAGAACCTATGGGATCACACACATAAGAGGTTGTGACTGATCGGATAGCTAGATCGCGATTTTTGAATCGTCGGAGACTTAATTGTCAATATATTGATAATTGGACTAATTTGTAATTATTACAAATTAGTGGTATTAAAGTGTAAATGTTACAAGAGAGGACTTACTAACAGTTAGTAAATTATGAGAGGATTTATGTGCAAATATTACATTATTAATTTGATATGATCAAATTAGGATAGAGTTCAAGTCGATTTAAATTAGGATTTAATCAATTGAACCAATTAAGGAAAGGATAAAAATACACCTAGATTTATTCTTATCCTTAATGATAATTATATTATTATAAAAGGGATTATATCCCTCTTTATAAGATATGAAAGTTTTTAGAAAACCCTAGCGGTCATCTCTTTCTCTTTCTCTCTCTTCTATCTTTTAGCAAGAAAGACGTCCTTTGCAAGGGAGTTAGCACCCCGGTAAGGACATCGATCAGATCACCAATCTCGTGTGGATATCTGTAGAGGTCGGACGCTTGTGCGGCTTCAAGAGAACCAATTCCACGATCAGATTGCGGTGAAGATCTACCCGCGTAAAGGTGAAGATTAGATCTTCCTTTTTCTTTAATCTTAAACAATCATGAGGAATCCTATTTGCGTGGTTTAAGAGATCGGATCTCGAGTTTTAAAAATCAAATTTGTTTGATTTTCTTTTTCCGCTGCGCTTATTCGCACGCAATTTTCTAACATCCAGTTGGTCAAGCTAAGCGTCCAGCTTTTTAGCATCGGCAGTACCATCGTAGTTGGGGATCTCGACCTTGGCCTCAACCTTGAACGGTTGTGACCTACCTTCTACAAGTGACGGAGCCATGCTCCCGTCATTGTCGGAGTCGTCGTTTTCTCATGCACCCAAGGTATCCTTGGCAGCGCCCTTCATCGGCGTCACACGCGCCTTTGGAGGAGGGGTTCCTGAGAGCCGACCGCTCTTTTCCACCGGCATTGCCGATGGTGCTGCAGATTGAGCCTTGATCCAATCTGAGACGGTCTTCATGTCGTCAGACAGCACAACGACCTTGGCAGCAAGGTCGGCCGGCGTCGCTATCTGCTCGTCTGTAGACATGGTAGGCATGCTCTTCATTTTCCTCGTCAGTGGCCTGCGGAAGATGTCGAGGACAGAGAGTTGTTCGATAGCTTTGTAGACACTTCTGGTTCGCACCATGCACCAGGGTCAACCTGTCTCTGATGCCACTTGATCAGTCGGAGAAGAAAGCAATGTCACAGTGCCTCTCCGATGGGTACCTGAAACCAGATTAAAGACAAAACAAAAAACAAAAAAATATAATATCTTTTATGTAAAGAGTTTATATATTTACTGTCTCTAACTGGAATGATTTTACAAGAGCCAATAGGGCCCCTATTTATAGCCTTTCAGGCTTATACGAAGATAAGAACAAAATACTTAAAAAAATAACATCCTTATCCTTATCCAAATTGGCTCTATTCTTATCTAATTTGGTTAACAATTTGACCACCTCGATACTTATCCCAACCGAAATAGTTCGCTGATACTATCTCAATTCTTATTCCAACCGAAGTAGTTGGAACCACCTCCGCCTTATCTGCAATGATTGAAATGTATCCAAAATTTTGATCATCCCGGATCATTGTAACAGGTGATATGCCATGTAAATACAGGGGAGACACTATTCGCGTAGACAGAGAAGTTCCTGTATTTGTGGCGAGTCTGTTTCGTCCTGTGGGCAAGATTATGTTTAAAAAAAAATATTGGACACTTTCCGCTGACTTTATTTTTAAATTGGCCCTCATTATGAAAAGGCTTTACAAAATGGGCCTGGAGCGTGACATCTATTTATGAAACATCGAAATTCAAAATTTATAATTTTTGATATGTAGATATATGCTTTATATTAAATTTTAATTGTAAAATTTCTATCATAAAATTTTAATAATAAAGTATATGTAATGCACATATACATCCCGTGGAGGCAATAATGTTTCCCTAAAAAGTGGGCACTTTCACTAGAAATTATGCCTACTTCGCATGTATACCTACACTTTATGGATTTCACACTCTAATTGTGATTAGTTATTTTGAAATCAAAATATAATTTAATAACTTAGTTTACAACAACTAAAGAACCTACAAAGGAAAAAAAAAAAAAATCATAATTTTCAAACATTTAAAAAGTTAATAGTAAAAAAATAGTTATTATTTGATTTGTAAGAAATAAATCTATTTTTTCATCCACAAAATTTTTATGACGTGCATTGCACGTGGTCCTCTACTATTATCTATATCTATACTCTATATAAAAGCATGTATTTTGAATTCAATTTGTTGGTAGTCCCACTTTTTGACTGAAAAAGAATTTTGATTTTTTTTACGCAAAATAAATAAGTAATGAAACAAGCCTTTATTTTTTCTTTTTTCTAACGAGTAGCTTTTTTTGTTGAATATTTTTATATCATCCAGTATCTTTTTTTAGGTGAATATTTAAAGATTATTTCAATTTTATCTACCAATATTTAGTTGTTATATTATCCTTTTATTGGTTGCAATTAATAATCAAATTTGAATTTAATTTTAAATATATTTAAATTTTAATTTTATTTTATTTCAAATTTTATTTTATCTGGAATTCAGAGTTAAAATTTAATTATACAATTCAAATTTAAATTTATAAATTTTTAAATGCGAATTAACAATGTGAACTAACAATGTGAATTAAAATTTTTATATTAAATGTGAATTAACAATTAAAAATTTTAATTAGGTGGATCAAAAAACGTGAATTAAAATTTCGATAATTTAGTTTAAAACATATAATTAAATTTTGAGTTCGTTAAAATTAAAAAATATAGAGAAATATTCAATGTATATAAAAAAAAAAAAAATAACTATATAATTATTGTCGGCAGCAGCTATTTGAATTTGAGTTAGCATATAGTAGATATTTTCGAATGAAATATAACAGATAAATTTACGTTTTTAAAAATTTATATTGTTATTGTAATTTTTTGAATAAATATGATGTATAAATTTAGATTGATTTGAGATAACTAGTGTGTGTATATATATATATATATATATATATATATATATATATATATATATATATATATATATATATATATATATATATATATATATATATATATATATATAAGGAAATTTTCTTGCAAAACAGCTATGGTAACTTTATAGAAAAATGGCAACAAAAGGGGTTTTCAGTTGGAACTCGACCTTCCAATTGGAGAAGTGATTTTTTTTCTTTTTTCTTTTCCCCTTCCGACTGGTTGATCTATTCGAAGGTATCTTAACCTTTTTAATTTCTTTTTCTCTTTTCAAGAAATGTCGGGACGAATTCGGCACAAATTTGTAAAACCCAAATCCGACTATGCAATCCAAAACCCGAATTAGAATCCAAATCCATCAGATTTTGAAAATAAACATCCAAACCCAAACTCGATAAGAAAAATCGGAACACAAAACCTGTTGGATTTTATTTGGGCTTTAGTGTGATTTAAAACTTATTTGTCTCTTGAGGAGCCCAATCCGTAATGGTCCTCACTTGGGAGCCCACACTTTAATTTTCACATATGAGGTTTAGTCCCACATTGAAAACCAATGACTTGTTGTTGCCATTTATATACTCATTCTTTCTCATGTTGGTTGCTTGGGAGAAAGTGAGAGTTATGCTCTTGACTAAACCCACGGCACGAGCCGGGACGGGCGTGGTCCTTTCACCCGGCTCATTTTATTTTATTTTTTATTTTGGGAAGCCTTAACCCGGGTAACGGGCACGTAAGGCTTACCTTGCGGAGTAGGAAATCGTGCCGTTGGAGCACGATCTCTTCCTTACCTTGCGGAGCAGAAAATCGTGCCGTTGGAGCACGATCTCTTCCTTACCTTACGGAGCAGGAAATCGTGCCGTTGGAGCACGATCTCTTCCCTCGGTTATATTAGGAGAGGTGAACCCTAAGTGTTCATTACGGCTGAAACCAAAAAACCCTTACATCCTCTCCACTGCCTTCTCGTAATTTTAGGATTTCGATTTTGCAAGTGCTATTCCGCTGCGTTTTTATTTTGCTGGATCTTTGAAAGCTTACCGAGTTCATCTTGCGCCACCTTGAAAGCGTGCCGACGGGGTGGAACGTGGACGTTGTATCGCTGGAAGTGATTGCCGGGAAGCCTCGCACGTAGAGGGGCAATCTCGCTTCTAGGACAGTGCTCTGCACGCCTCGATCCACAGGCTTTTTCTAATCCTTTCCATTTACTGTTTTTATCATTTAATTTCTGTTCGGATTTTTATAAAACTGCAACTGCAACTTTTCAAATTCTTTAAAAAGATAAACTTTGCTAAAAGATTCGAAAGATTTTTCCAACAAAACCAAACCGGGAAGCAATCATTTTTTTTTTATCAAATTTCAAAACATATCATATTTAAAACTACTTTTTTAGAATATTGTACAGATAGAAACTATATCCGAAGTCGTCAGATTTTTATTTTTTATATCGATCACTGAAGAAATCATACCTGTTTAGCATTGGACAAACCCGGCCGTCCTAATTGAATTCGAGTTGGGATAACTTTGTTGGAGTATCAATATCCATTGACATCGATCCCTAGATAAAACTCTCCTACGTTGATATTGTAGTTCTACCACTCTACATCTAATTATTGCGGAACCAACCTATTTGTCTAATCCAATTCAAGTGGGAATAGTTCCTAGTCCCTATATGACATTATTTTTTCACTTTATTCTCCAACCCAATGGGGAAAGAGACGAAACGGGATACGAAACCGGTGAATGGCCCTGTCCAAACATCCAAAGGCGAGACGCTTTTAGTTTTGTAAGCGAGAACCCCTGGACTAACCCACTACGCTAGCTGAGAGATCTCGAATCCCTGGACTAACCCACTACGCTAGCTGAGAGATCTCGAATCCCTGGACTAACCCACTACGCTAGCTGAGAGATCTCGAGTGCTACCTAATGGCACGTACGCTAGCTAAAAGCGGGGCGAAAGCAAACGCCAACAGAAAAAACTAAGACCGAAATTCGATTTTACGGTATAGACGCTTATGACCTCCTCCTCTATGCCTTGCGGTAATGATTCCTCTGGCATCACGGCCTTTACCGCAACGATGCAAAGGGAATACGAAATTGAATGATGAAATCTTTCCATTTGTTTGCTTTGAAACAGTAATCAGAATCGGAGTGATTAATTGATCCCTATTAGTATGTTTGGCTAATAAAAAAAAGCAACAATTTGAATAAATTTAGATTCATAATTTGAACATATATATTAAGTTTGATTTTAAATTTGTCTTCAAATTTGAATTCAGATTTTGCAATCATGCTGAATACACAATTCAAATTCATAATTAAGTTGAAATTCAAAATAAAATAAAATTCAAACTACAAACTTGAACTAATTATATTTTGACCAAAATTCGCAACTTCATTAAAATTTAGATTTGCTACATAAATTTGTGATTTGAATTCGAATTTGGGCTCATAATTTGAACTTAAATTTGAATTAAATTTGGCGTCATAATTCAAATTCAAATAATATAATCTAAATAAAATTCAAATTTAGTTTTAAAGTCGAATTTAAAGTTAGAACTATAATTTTTTTTTTAAAAAAAATCAAATTATACTTGAATTTAAGAAAGCTCATAATATAATATGAATTTACGTTTAAATTTGTATTTAAATTGAAAATATTGGTAGCAAAAAACAATAAGGGTTGCTCTGCCAATGCCCTTAGAATCATAATTGACTCCCATTGTCATGATGTATGGGAAGAGTCGATTCCTTCGGAAATAAGAATTAGAATGTACTCTCTCAAATCCTTCAAATCTAATATATTGTAAATATTAGAAAAACAAATATCACCATAGCAGAATTTAGAACCTAAAACAGGCAGCATTAAAGACTGCTTATTAATGGACGTTTCGTGCCGCATGACGTACTTGTTCGGTAGATGCGTCGTGTTGGCAGGCGCGTCATGCTGCTTTAATTTGCACTGATCGGGGAAAAAAAAAAAGAGCCCAAAAAGTAGGATTTAACCTAGTACTTAATTCAATAAAACAAATATAAAATTTACGATGAGACTGTTTGTTGCACGTAGTTACAACTGTCTTACAACTGTCCTACAGTTGTAACTACATATAGAAACAAATCTTGCATTTGTTTTGATACATTTGAATTCAATTACTGCAGTTGCAATCGTACGAGAAAGTTCAACTGCAGTAGATGAAACTGCGCCTAAATTGGCTATAGTTTAAACTGCAGCATTTTGAAAGAGTAATTTGAAACAATAGTAAACTCACCTCTCTACTAACTTTTTAAATAGTTTTTTTTCCCCTCTTTCGTACATAGGCGGTAATTTCATCATCATATACATAAAATAATAGAAATTGATAAATGCACTTTTCAACCATATGCAACCAAACAACGTATTTATACCTGCAATATTTTCTATTACATCCAACCAAATAAGATGTATGTAATTATAATTATTATATTTTCAATTGCATGTATCTCTAATTATATTATATTTATAATTTTGTCGAACCAAACCGACCCTAAGAGCTTTGCAACCTGTCATTTTTTTTAAAAAATACTAAACATATATTGGATTCTATGTTTTCTAGAACGAGAGATATAAGATCTACACACGTTTTGGAGTATAAAATTAGAGTTTTTCTAAATAAAAAAGGTTAGTTAATTTCTTCAATATCCTCCTAAAAGATTTTAATTTATAAATACTTCTTCAAATTGTAAATTATTATTACTGCCGTTATATACATTAAAGAGTTTAATTAGAGTTTAGGCTTTGGGTTCCAAATTTAGAGGGGCATTTGTCATAGATTTATATGTTCAGAAGAGTAATAGATTTATATGTTCAGAAGAGTATGAGTAATATTTTAGATTTTGAAGAAGCATTTATGATGTACTGAAATTTTAAAAGCTATATTTGAAATTATTCCTAATATAAAATACATTGGGTGGCCTAAAATGTTTTTCCTTTAGAATTTTATGTGATGCTTTTAAAATGGACAATGCTGTCCATTCACCTATAATTATGTGTAAATTTTATATCCTACCCTTTTTGTCCTCCATATTAGCTCAATTGTCTTTTTTATTTACTAAATTTTTTTAAAAAATTTTAATCCTTGTAACTAAGGGTGTAAGATATACGCTTCTGTGTAAGAGATGTGCAGGTAGAAATTTGTTTTAACATTTGCGTTTTACTCATAAAAAGCTTTCTAAATATTTGCATATTCATAATATATAGGAGCAGTATGATATATAACATCTAGCAGTACTCTCTTCTTTTCAGAGCCGGAAATCAACTGAAAAGACCCACTACTATTTCTTTTCTTTTTTTATTCGGGGACTGGACAAAAAGTCGGCCCAAACGCCGGACAAGAAGGGAAAGTGATGGACTGCATCTGATTTTGTAAAATGAAGTCACGTTGTCAATTATTAGGGGCTAAATTTTTGGAAAACGGAAAGTGGACCGCGGAAAACTATTTTTTTTAATTAGGGAAATCTACAGTTGTGTCAAAATAATTTTATTTTTTTTTAAAAATCTTTAGAGAAAGAACTATAAAAGAAAATTTCTGCATATATATGTTTTTCTCAAGGAAGCCTGTTTTTTCCAGAAAAATGAAAGCACACTGTTTATATCGGTTATAATTTCTATATTAGGGAATTGTTTGATGAATTAGTATATGAAAAGTGCTAGGAGAAAAAGTACTACAATTAATTCTTTTCCGTACTGTTGTTTTTTTATTTGTGCAACAAATTTAAAATTTTCTAACTAGAGTCTATGTACTTTTGGGGTTTAAAATTATATTTTTATTTCTCTCGCTATAGCAGAAATCTTAGCCTTCTCTCACAATGGCAGAAGAAAATTACTACATATACACCTACTTATAGATGTAAGTTTTATAACTCTTTTATCCTATGATTCACAAAACTCATATTGGGTTTTAATTAAAATAAATTAAAAGACAAATGGAAAATGAGAGCTCTTGATGAAAGGAATATTATAAGTTTTTCACCTAGTGCAGAGATGTACCCTTTTTATTGGTCATAACAGAATTAATATTACTCTTTTATGATCGTCAAATTTAAATGTAGCTAAAAGTAAAATTAAAAGCCCGGCTAAACAAACTCCTAGTCAGAAAACAAATTAAATTTGCCAAACTCTTCAATAAAATACTAATTCAGTGAGTATGCCATTTATAAAGCTTTGTAAACTAGGCAGTTCATTCGGTTCATTGTCATACTTTTCTAAACCTAATCCCAAATTAATTAAGGAGGACATAAATTGAAGGTCTATCATCTTTAAAGTACTTGTGATACTTTAAACATCCGTGGATTGTGCTATGATGTGAAAGAGAAGAAGATAATAGTGATTCGTTCTCTAAATTAAAAGAAAATAAAAAGTTAGGTTGGAGGGAGCCCACACCAATCCATCTGATCCAATACTAGAGAGGATGGAGGTGATCTCCTCCCATCTACTATTTTGTGCTCTTAAATACATTTGAGGAGGGCATGACAAGTCTTAAGGCGAGGTAGTTAGATGTTATATGGCACATCCAACTTTTGGTGCATTCATGAATTTCCATTGCCGCAAGCTACATTTTTTTTTTTTATAGTAAATCCTCCTGTTTATAATATATATTCTCACCTATAAATACATACGCATCATGCATGGGATAAAACTGATAGGTTCCCTCTCATGCCTAATTTGTCCCGTCCATATTCGATTGGTCAGAGACACACCACAACCTTTTATTAAATATCATGTTGTCATTCTCACACATTAATTAAAATGAAAATAATGCTAGGACAAAGGGGAAGTGCTATAATAGTGTGGTCTCATGTCATTTGTCATCAACAAATTAAGTGTGCTGCATTACAAGGCTCGCCACAAAAAGATAATCCAATACAAATGCAGGATCTAGCACTTTTTTATGCATGAAATGTCGAAAAGGACCACTTCATGCATGACCAGCTCGTTCTATTAGCTTTTCCATCTTAATTTGGTTTGCTATAATTAATTGCGCACCTATCTTTTGGGCTTCGTTAAATCTTGGCCGGAAGTTTGAGCAATAATCACCGACTCAATCAAATCTCTATCTCTGTTTCTGTATAAAATTAATACGGTAGAATTAAGTTTCTTGCGGTTTGTTGTTCTCATATATAATGTAGGTAACAATTAATGTACAGAACTTAACATATTTGAATTATATATAGACCATTTTGAATCGGCTATTGAATCTTTACATTTTTTTTTATTTTTTACTATTCAACCTGTTAATCTGTTTAATTTGAGTCGGTCAACATTATTTGATTTCAAACCTAAGCTAATTATTTAGTTTAATAAATTTATATATGTGCAAGAATTGCATGCAGTATACTAATTAAATCTACAAAGATAAACGAAGCTTTCAAATTTGAAGTCAAAATGTTGCCGACTGACTCAAATCAAAGAAGTTGAAAGGTTGCATTGTTATAAACTTTATCAGAAATTAGGATCGTACCTTCTGCCATGATTTCGATTTCTTTACCGAAATTGTTGTCGACGATTCTCGCTTGTGGTTCGTCCTCGATCGCGATCTGCAAAACAGCGGGACGTTTCGAGTCTAATTCCCTTATCCCCGGAGATAGAACCGTCACAGGTATTTTTGGATTAAGGTTAGACCGGGACTCCCGTATGATGTATTTATATACAACTTAATATAAGGATGTTAAATCACGTCCGTCCATCAAGGACGTGTCAAGATACATCCTAACCGTAAGATCTAATATATCTTTATAGATCGACTTAAATAGATCAATTGTATCTTTATGGATCGACTTGAATAAATCACGTAGGCCACATCCAACATTCTCCCACTTGGCCTAGTGATATATTCATTACCATATAGCCGAAACAAACTTTATTAGGTACCAACTAAATTATACAGTCAAGATCTCCCACTCGATTAAGAAATCACAATACTTTGATCATAGCGGTTATGTCCCAACAGATGAACACTCCCTTCCATGTATCAAAAGCATGTATCTCTTAATCAAATATCTTTATGAGTTACAACCGTATGAACTTATTATAAGTTCAACTCAGAGTCCCTCTTTAGTGCACAATAATACCTTAATGTACAAAAATAACTTTATGCGCATGTGCAAAAATCAAAATATATTCTTATCCAATAGAATAGTCATTAAAGTCTTTATATAAGAAGAAAACACTTAAACTTTAATGGACTCAAGATACCCATATGATGAACATGATCCTTGAACTTGATTGCCGGCAACGCTTTAGTCATAGGATCAGTGATCATCAGCTCAATCCCAATGTGTTAAATATCCTCATTCTTCTTGTCATATTCTTTCACAGCAAGATACTTTATATCGATATGTTTGCTGCGATCTGTAATTCGACTATTCTTGGCAAAGAACACTGCAGTAGAGTTGTCGCAATAAATCCTGATTGGCCTTGCAACAAAATCGACAACTCTTAAACCTGAGACAAAATTTCTCAGTCATAAAGCCTGTGACGATGCCTCGTAGTAAGCGATGAACTCTGCCTCTATACTGGATGTAGCAACTGTATCTTGCTTAGTGCTTCTCTAAGATATAGCACCCTGAGCAAGGAGAAAATATATCCTAATGTGGACTTTCTAGAATCCACACATCCAGCAAAATCAGAGTCCGAATATCCAACCACCTCAAGATGGTCAGAATGTCTGTAGGTGAGCATATAGTCCTTTGTTCCCTGTAAATATCTCATAACCTTCTTTGCAGCTTTCCAATGATCAAGGCCAGGGTTGCTCTGGTATCTACTCAGCATCCCTACTGCATGAGCTATATCAGGTCTGGTACAGACCTGCACATACATCAAGCTCCCTACTATAGAGGCATAGGGTATGCTCTTCATATGTTCTCGTTCCAAATCATTCAGTGGGCACTGATTCTGATTGAATATGTCACCTTTTATAATAGGCGCAGCTGTAGGTGCACAATTTGCCATATTAAATCTTTCTAGAACTCTTTCGATGTAGGCTTTCTGAGATAGACCCAAAATTCTTTGAGATCTATTTCTGTGAATTTTTATGCCAATGACATAAGAAGCTTCACCCATATCCTTCATCTCAAAGTTCTTAGAAAGAAAAACTTTAGTCTCTTTGAGCAAACTTAAATCACTACTTGCAAGCAGAATATCATCCACATACAGGACTAAGAAAATGTACTTACTCCCACTAACCTTAAGGTATATACACTGATCCACAATATTTTCTACGAAACCGAATGTAGTAATTACATTATGAAACTTGATATACCACTGGCGGGAGGCCTGTTTGAGTCCGTATATAGATTTCTTTAGTCTGCAAACAAGGTGACTATTTTCATCTGTGCTAAAACCTTCGGGCTGTTGCATATAGACTATCTCCTCTATATCCCCATTTAGAAATGTCGTTTTCACATCCATCTGATGTAGCTCTAAATCAAAATGAGCTACCAAAGCCATAATAATTCTTAATGAATCCTTCTTGGATACCGGAGAGAAGGTTTCGTGGTAATCAATGCCTTCCTTTTGAGTGAAACCTTTGGCAACAAGTCTGGCCTTATATCGTTCTATATTACCCAAAGAGTCCCTTTTGGTCTTGAAGACCCATTTACAGCCAACGGCTTTGACTCCTTGTGGTAACTCAACGAGATCCCAAACTTTATTATCCGCCATAGATCTCATCTCTTCCTTCATGGCATCATACCAAAGGGAGGATTTATCTCCCTGCATGGCCTCTGAAAACGTCCATGGGTCTTTATGGTGTCCAACATCATAGTCGGACTCCTGGAGATAGACTACATAATCACTAGGAATTGCCGATCTCTTTTGCCTTGAGGATCTTCTTAAGCCAACCTCTTCCAGCAGATTTTCATTATTCTGTGCAGCTGGCTCTATAATTATCTGTTCCTCTTGAAACAGCTCTTCATGGGGAGGTTCAACTGGTTCAGCATTTTCATGCTCCGGAATTAATTGATCTCCAATATGATCAAATTGATCTCTTGAAAGAACAACTAAATCTTTATCTGTTGATGGATAGCCAGTTGAATCCCTTATTTCCTCAAAATCCATCTTTTGAGGAACGACACTCCCACTAGCTTCAAAGTCCTCAAGAAATTTAGCATTCCTGGCCTCAACTATCTTGGATGGGTGATTTGGACAATAGAACCTGAATCCTTTGGAGTTTACCGCGTAGCCAATGAAATATCCATTGACTGTTCGAGAGTCCAACTTCTTTATATGTGGATTATAAATCCCCACTTCAGCTGGACATCCCCATACATGCAGGTGATTTAAACTAGGTTTCCATCCTTTCCATAACTCAAAAGGAGTTTTAGAAACAGCCTTCGATGGAATCCTATTTAAAACATACACCGCTGTCTTTAGTGCTTCACTCCAAAGAGAAGATGGAAGACAAGAGCCACTAATCATGCTCCTTACCATGTCCATGAGCGTCCTATTCCTCCTTTCGGCAACACCATTTTGTTGGAGCGTGCCAGGCATCGTATACTGAGCAATGATACCTTCACCTTCGAGAAATTGAGCAAATGGACCGGCCATCTGACCTTTATCCGTATGTCTTCCATAGTACTCACTCCCTCTGTCGGACCTAACAATCTTTATTTTCCTATCCAATTGTTTCTCTACCTCAACCTTATAAGCTTTGAAAGCATCGAGTGCTTCAGCTTTTTCAAATAAGAGATAGAGATACATGTATCTAGAATGATCATCAATAAATGAAATAAAATATCTCTGACCATTAAAGCAAGGAGTAGGAAAAGGTCCACAGATATCTGTATGTATGATCTCAAGAATTTCAGAACTCCTTCTGGCACCTTTAGTGGTATTTGTGTTGGTATGCTTTCCCTTTATGCATTCCACACAAGTACCAAAATCGGTAAAGTCAAGATCTTGTAAGATCTTTTCCTTCACCAATCTCTTTATTCTCTCTAAGGAGATATGAGCCAAACGTTTGTGCCATAAACAAGATGAGTTCTCTTTAAGAATGTTCCTTTTAACACCAATATTAAAGTTATTCTCAAAAGATTGACTCAAATTAAATTTGTACAAATCATCTACCAAACAACCATCGCCAACAATGACATTATCGGAGAAGATAGTAAAAAATTTATTTTCATATAAAAATTTGAAACCTTTATTTCTCAGTTTAGATATATAAACTAAATTTCTAGAAAACGTAGGAACATAAAAAGTATTCTCAAGTTCAAGTACAAAATCAGTACTAAGTTTTAAAATAAAGTTTCCTATGCCTTTAACTTGAGATTCTTTTCCTTCTCCAGTAATTAAATTTTTTTCATTTGGCTTCAACATTTTTAGGTTGTGAAAACCCTGTATGGTATTTGAGATGTGTACAGTAGTACCAGAGTCAATCCACCATGTGTTTTTAGGAACATTAACTAAATGAGATTCATAACAAATATAGATAGTTTCAATACTTTTCTTTTCAAGCCAAACTTTATATTTCAAGCTGAAAAACTGCTCCTCTATGGCCTTTAGGTAATCCTTGGCTTTCTCACATTCCGGAATCGATCCCCTTATGCTTTTTGATACTCTAGACTTTATGAGTATTAAACTTAAGCGGTTGGATCGCTCCCACATTTTCTACGCGGATTCCTGCTGTGGAGTCATTGGCCCCACTACTTTAGGCGGTTGATCAACGCGCAGAGCCAAGTCTAAATCCATATAGCACAAAGTAAAAGAAATACTTTCTTTCCAATCAGAATAGTTGTTCACAGTAAGTATAGGGATACGAGAAACATTATTAAGAAATACAGTAGAGAAAGATGCTGCAAGTACAAAGAAAATATAAAACTTTATCACTTACTATAAGGCAATAATCTTTAAATTAGATAAATTCTACCTTCCTATGGGCAGAGGCGCTACACGCATAGAATTTATCTACTTTAATAATAAGACTAGCGGAAACCTAATTTCTAAATAACAAGATTTCTTTACCTGTGGGCATAAGAAACTCATTATCTAGAAATTCAATCCACTATCCTATTCCAGTCAAATTTTTTTTAAAAAAAATATTCTTTATTTGACCGCAACAAATAGTCAAACCTTAATTCAACCATCAATAAATCCTTATATATTCTTTATTATCTATAGGATGCTGTGGCTACTCCTAAGCATAATGAAAAATACAAATAACCTTATTTGATGTTGAATGACTATTATCGTTAAATTAAAAAAATTCGTATGAATTTTCGGGTTAACTTTAGTTCAATATTATCTTGTAAAAATACCGTAAGTGATAATATACCATGACTAGGATGCTGTGGCTACTCCTAGACATAGTTAATTTCACCAAACCTTATATGATATTGAATGACCGAAAATTCTATATTGTTCTAAAACGCAGCGGAAATAAAATAAACGTCCAGAGTAATTTTCTTAACAACCTTATGTGACTCAAAAAACGTAAACTGTATGAAGTCTATATACCCTACTCTAAATTTTCATGATCAACTTATGTGTGTTTAGAATAATAATACAAAAATATACCGTAAAAATTAAACTAAACACACTACTTTATAATCATAAAAAAATAAATTAATGAGTAGTACAAAAATCATATATAACAAAACTCAAACGTCATACATGATTTTTAATATATAGACTTTTTCAAGAACGAGTCACGCTTTAAAGAAAATTATAAATCAAAATTTTATATATATATAAATATATATATCCTCTTTTCATTAAATAAATAAATAAATAACTTTTTTTTTTTTTTTTGTTGCCTTCGGCTGCTTGCCCCGCACAGGGGCGCGCTCTCCGTAGGGCAGCCCCAATGACAGCCCATTGGACTGCCACGTGCAGCACCCCAAAGGTGCTGCATTATGCCACCTTGGGGCTGCCTCCCGCAGCACCCCAAAGGGCGATGCAAAATGCGGCCGCTTGAGGGTCGCCTAGCGCGGCCACGCCATCCCGCCAAACACCGGCTCGGTGGGGGCCCGTAGACGCCGTTCCTCCGAACGGCGGTCTCAATTGAGACCGGCCGACGTCACGATTAACGCAAACCAACCGAAAATTTATTTATTTATTTATTTTTAATGAAAAAGAAAAAGAAAATAAACCAAAATAATTCGAAAAAGAAACGAACATCCGGCAAAAGGCGTGTCTCTGATACCACATGTTATAAACTTTATTAGAAATTAGGATCGTACCTTCTGTCATGATTTCGATTTCTTTACCGAAATTGTTGTCGACGATTCTCGCTTGTGGTTCGTCCTCGATCGCGATCTGCAAAACAGCGGGACGTTTCGAGTCTAATTCCCTTATCCCCGGAGATAGAACCGTCACAGGTATTTTTGGATTAGGGTTAGACCGGGACTCCCGTATGATGTATTTATATACAACTTAATATAAGGATGTTAAATCACGTCCGTCCATCAAGGACGTGTCAAGATACATCCTAACCGTAAGATCTAATATATCTTTATAGATCGACTTAAATAGATCAACTGTATCTTTATGGATCGACTTGAATAAATCACGTAGGCCACATCCAACATGCATAATAAAATCAAAATTTTCAAAGATTGAATAGGTGATTCAAAATAATTCATAATTTATATTAATTCTATACGTTTTTACGTGTAATTAATTAACATTTAGACCGTCAAATATACGCATGCATGCGCCAAGAGATGCCAAAAGCCGGTCATTGGTTAATTAGTGCTGTATGATCACGGAAGATTGAATGCTGCTTCCTTCCTAACATCGATCCCGACGGATCAACATCCGATGAAACTAGTGATCAGCTTCTCCAACTTATGATTGAGAAGAGGCAGCTAGCTAGTGTGATGCTGCCAATTTGCGTCGTGCATAAACTAGCGTTCGACCTCGTGGCCTAGTGAGAGAACCCGTTCAAGGGTTCCGCGCATGCTCTTTAGAATTCATACCATGTATTCCGGAAGTTCCCAATTTCGACTTTTCTATGCTCCGCAGTTCAACTAGGGCATGTTTGTTCGGGTGAAAGTGGGGTGGAAGTGGAGAGGGGAAAGTCATTTTCACCAAAAACGACCACTTCCGTCGTTTGGTTCGCCGTAAAAAAATTACGATCGAAACTCGAGTTAATCTGAAACGGCGTAATTGACTTCGGCCCACCGCGGGGCGAAGTCTCGTTGGGCCGAAGTCAATTACGATGAAGAGACGTGAAGAAAAAATATTATTTTTAATTATATAAAAATATAATTATATAATTATATTATTTTTAATTATATAAAAAATATTATATAATTATTTATTATTTAAAAAGTATTATATAATTAAATTTTAATTATATAAAAATATAATTATATTATTTTTATTTATTAAATTATTTATTTTTTATACATAAATTATAGTTTTATATCATATACTCCCTACCAAACAAATAGCAGACCTAATGAAACTTCACTTCCATAACTACGAAACAAACAGCGGAAAAGAAGTAGTTTTCACCGAACTCCATTTCAACCCAAAGTCTACTTCAACCCAAAGTCCAGTTTCGACGAAACAAATATGACTAAGGTGCTCTTTCATTTTATGTAAAACTAAAAAAAATAACTTTTGGCGAAAAAATTTTTTTGAAGAAAAAAAAAGTTTTATACTCTTTAGTGTTTGGTTTGTTGAGAAAGAAAAATAGTTTAACAGCTATACTTGTTTGACTTATAGAAAAAAATGAATAAAAAACTATTTTATATATTTTTATTATATGTATTATATATTATTTATGCGTGATAATTACTTTGCTATATACATGTTATTTTTATAATTATAATTAAATATATGAAAATTATATTATATGATAAGAATGGAAAATAATATATACTAGTTATATATTTAATGGTACTAGCCAAGTGTACGTGCAATGCATGTAAGATATTGAAAAAGAATAATATATATATTTTAAAATAATTCAGATCGAACGTGATGTTTATATAATCAACAATTTTTAAATAGATTATTAATGAATATTCATAATTTGTAAAATTTTATTATAGTTGTATAAAGATAGTTAAAAAAACTTTTGTTCTAAGCTGGGTGAAGAGAGAGAATTTTTAATAATTTTGAACTTTTAATATTTTTAAGAAAAGCTGTAAGAAGTTTCTATTTAAAAATATAATAAATAGAAGTTTCCAAAAACAGAAGATGATTTTAATCCGTTGTGTATTATTGCCACAAAAAGTGACAGATACTTTCATTTTTCAATCGTTGGATGAGATCCAATGGCCAAAAACTAAGATTTACATTTGAGAATAAATTATTATTCGATAGATCATTTGAAATGAATGGTTCAAAATGACTGGACATAAAAATATTATTAAAAAAGATAGAGTCATCTTCGGAAAGAGAAAAAAAAGTAAAATCAGTGTGAGAAAGGATGAGAACGGATAAGTATAATTATGAGAAAGGATGAGAAAGAATAAGTATTATGATGAGATATTTAAGAAACGCGTAGGTGGTAGATATTACGTGTGAGAAAAGATGAAAAATAATAAGTATTATGATGAGATAATAGGTGGTATTACGTGTTAGAAATGATAAGTATTTTGATCAGATAATAGGTGGTGGGTATTACGTGTGTGAGAAAGAAAATATTTGAGAAACACGTAAATGACAGATATTACGTGTAAGAAAATGCGAGGGTATTATTGCTATAAAAATGACAAATATTTTTATTTTCAATCGTTGGATGAAATCTAATGGGGAAAAATTAAGATTTATATTTGAGAATAAATTATTATTTAATGGATCATTTAAAATTAATGGATCAAAATGACTGGATATGAAAATATTATTAAAAAATAGAGGTATTTTCGAAAAGAAGAAAAAAAAAACTAAACTCACGCTTTTATAAGTATAGACTAGCTAAGTGCACGTGCAATGTACGTTGCATAAACTATTAAAAATAAAACATATACTATTTAATATTTTATAAAACTAAATGTCAAAAAAATTATTTAAAATTTAATTTCTTCAAACTACTAATGGACGTGGATTGCGTCCTAAAAAATCTAAAAAATCAAGCAATACTAAAAATCCTTTCACAAATAAAGAAAAATTTTCTTTAAAATAGTATTAGCGAAAAATTCAGAACAACATAATGATTTGAAACCAAAAAAAAAATTCGAATAGCTCAATATGCCATATATATATGCCATATATGCATCATATATATATATGGCATATGCATCATATATATATATGTATATATACGTATATGTATATGTATATATACGTATATGTATATGTATATGTATATATATATATATATATATAGAGAGAGAGAGAGAGAGTAGGACTTGTGTGCTATTAGGAGCACGGATGTCTCCATTTTTCTAAACCGTTTTCGATAATGGAACTTCCAAATCGACGATTGACTCTATTAAACTTGATCTAGCATATTTGAAGTATCTAGAAAATAAATTTTGTGGTTTTTCGATATCATTTACCTAGTGATCGAAAGGACTCAAAATCAACGGTTGAAAATAAAAATCTCTTAAAAAGTTATGATTTAGCACTAAAATTTTCGATCATAGATATTAATCTTCTCTGTCGGCTTTGCTGCCGTAGATCGGATCACCTGTGATTTTACCTGAGACACCGCGTTTGAATTGCTCGCCTCTTGATTGTTCTTCATCGGCCTCCACAAAAACTGATGTTCCGGTCGCCTCCACATACTCAGCTGAAACCCATTCGCTTCTTCTTAGTGTATTTTCATCTCGGCTTGCATCCTTCGCTGCCGACTCTTCTGGGTTTTCATCATGACCGGTCCATACTATTTGGCTAATCCTCTTGCTGTGAACCACTTTTCAGCCGGCATATCTGCCGGCGTCTTAACCATTCTTAAGTGTTCCTTCAATATTTCTCTTCTCTACCACGGTCTCGGCCATGGCTGACTGCCTAGCTCATTTACTATCCTCCGACCGAGGGTCTCCACTTCTTCCTCGGTCTTTCCCTCGAACTCAGGATCGGGTCTCGACCTTATCATCCGATACTGCATGGGCCGATATCCCTGATCTCATCACTGGTAACCGAAAGGTTGCCTTGGCGGTTCCTCTTGACCCGTCTCATCATTTCCACTGTAGACTTTTTTTCAGGACCTTTGTGATCAGTAGGTCCGGCTCCAAATCCAACTCCTCACTGGACCCATTGGATCCCTTCTCTGAACATTCTTTGTCATGCCCCTGGTTATGACGAAACCCGGCCTCGCCAATAGATACACCGCACACACAGAAAACCCCGCGCATATGAAGCGACAAACAACTGCTCAAAGAACAAAGAGCAACGACAAGAGAGAGAGTAACACAGCTGGAGTAACTAAAACATCACTGAAACCAACTGTACACATACAACATCCCACAATAGAATAATAGTTATCTCACAACAGAAAAGTAACTACATCCATATGTACAGTGAGTCTCTGCACAATTAGTAATAACTGGATTCTCCACTAGACTGGTCCTTGGGTAGGAAAGCTATCTATCCAATGTTCCCCTTACCTCGATCAGATGTAGAGGGAATACGTAGAACAGTCTGCAAGAAAAACTCAACACAGGGTGTGAGAACTGCTAAAAATCAATAGTCCTCAATGGGTACCATCATCGACGACAATAGCCTACCCACTAGGTCTACTAGAGGCAAAGTAATACTAAACTGCTAAAAGAATTGGGTAAGTAAAATTGCAGTAAAAAACTACCAGTACTACGCCTTTACACTAGATGTCGAATGAATGCATACATCATATAGGATGAACATTAACTACTAATAACACTGCCAAAAAAAACCAATCAATCTACTTGCTCGAAGGACCAGTCAAGCCTGTGTTAGCCTGACGTCTAATCCCTACTAAAACCAATGGGTCGCTGATGTAAAAATAGTAATGTTAACTCAAAGCCGTCTATCTCCGAAGTGGCACTCGAGGGGAATGACCTGCTCGAGGATCAAAGTAACCAGGTCAAGTATAAAGCAGGCTATAATCGATGCAAATGACCAAATAGATCGTACATATCGCTAACGAAGCAACTTCGGCAACTATCTAATGCATCTACTAATACCCGATATAGTCGTACAACTCACGGCTATCGTAAATCATAAATCAGCCAACAATCCGATACCCCCTAACCACCGGGCATGAAAAGTAAACCATACTATCAACTAATCCCTGCCTAACCACCTAGGCTTAAGAAGAGCAATAATCTAATGATATAGTTATAATGCAATTAGATGGCCAATATGTTGAATCATAGGAGCAATAATCATGCATTACTATTGAACTCGCAAACTGAACATCTATGTTTAACTAAACATCATCAACCTACTACGAAATTCAATATATCATGTAGAAATTGATTTACAAACAGACATAGTTGGAAGTTCAATGTTTTCACTGAATTCAACCCACCTTAAATGCAATCTGGCAAATAGGAATGAAGGAAGCCTTATCTCAACCAAGAATCCAGCAAGGAAACACCAACTAATCACCCACAACCAGCACAGGGAGCTATACAAAATCGAAAATCCAAAATCGGCTAAAATTTGCTATTTCTGACAAAAAATCAAATTTTCACAAAATTGGTTAATCATATCTACTTTGAACAATAATTCAAATCACCAGCACCTGCCCTAGCATGAAATCAACTAGAAAAAATCAAGAAAAACCAGCTCTAAGTAAGGATCCAGCTGGAAATGAAATTCCAATAAAAAAATCTAACAAAATTGTATTTCGGTTTATAAAACTCAATTAAACATGTAATTCATCTTAACCAACCTCTAATCCAGCAAGAGTCCACTCCAAATCCACGATAATGAAAGGTATAACTAGCTGGGATTCAACGAAATCACTGTTAGAAGGGATCGAATTAAAAAATCAACAAGAAACTCAAGAACACCCAGTTTTAGCTCACTAGAAGAAATTATGGCAATTAACCAACGTCTAACTGTAATTTAGATGATTGAATCCATCCCCAAGCTCTCCTCCAACACCTCAACCAAGAACACAACCCAAACAAGCAGCAGAAGGCTTCCAATCAGCTCTAAACTCTAGCTAGAATGCTGCCGGAGCAAAACTGCTACTGCTGCTGCTCTAGTTCCAGCCCGCAGGGAAAGAGAATTGCAGAATAAGATGGATTTGAGGGTTGTAGAGGAGTAGAAATGAAAGTTCTCTGGTAATGAGGGGAAAAGGATCAGTTGGGGATGCCAAAAAATATTTTATAGAGAAAATGGTTGGGTAAAATGAACCCTCGGATTAAAATAAGCTAACTTGTCCACTACAGAAAACCTCGGATTCGGGCGCCTGAATGACATAACTGGTGCCCGAAACAGCCTGAAGCTGCTTCCAACGCAAAAATGGGTGCCCACTCAAAATCAAAATTCTAATCCTGCACTTGAAACCTCACCAACTGCCTGCCACGTATTGCAAACAATCGTTAATTACGAGGGGAGCTCCAGCCCAATTCGGGCTCACTTTTGGGCGTCCGAAACTGGGCCCGAAATGACTCCAGTATCCTGACCCAACTAACACTCTGAATCTGGGCACCCGGTTCCAACATATAGGCGCCCGAAAACTCCAGAACTTCAATTTTTGCTTATTTAAGTGCTACGAGTCCGTTTTCCCGTCTATTTCGTGCCAAAATGACTCCAACTCGTCCCTACACTTTACAGAAGTGTTGATCACCCCTGCTTTGCAGTGATGTGGGTAAAAGGGAGACTTTGGGCCCTGATATTTTGAAATGAAGAAAAAGGTCAAGATTGCACGACAACATCTGTTGACCGCCCAAAGTTAACAGAAGAGTTATGCTAATACACGGCGACGAGACCTAAAGTTTCAGGTTGGAGATCATGTATTTCTGAAGGTCTCGCCGTCCAAAGGGATACGGAGATTTAGAATTCGTGGGAAGCTTAGTCCATGATATGTTGGTCCTTTTGAGATTTCGGAGCATGTTGGACTAGTTGCATACAAGGTTGCTCTACCATCGAGATTAGTTAGTGTTCATGATGTGTTTCATGTCTCAGTACTGAGGAGATATGTGTTCGACTCCTGCATGTTATTAATTTTACTCCACTAGAGTTAAGCAAGGATTTGAGTTATGAGGAGCGACTGGTTCGGATTCTTGCATGGAAAAGGAAAGAATTACGAAACTGGATCATTCCTTATGTGAAGATATTGTGGAGCAATCACGAGGAGCGGGAGACGACTGGGGAGACTGAGGCTATGATGAGAGAGTCCTACCCCTCCTTGTTTGAATTCAATTTGAGGTATGTGTTTAAGTTTCGAGGGCGAAACATTTTGCAGTGGGAGGATGTAGTGTACTAGGCCTTGACTGGGTAAGTTCGCAGTAGGAGTGGTTGGTCAAATCGTCGGTAGAGTGTTGGACCGAGTGGGAGCCGTTTTGGCGTGAAATGGATGCAAAAATAGACTTGGAATTGAACATCCTACTGAAACTGAAGTTTTAAGGACTTTCGGATGCCCAGAAGTTATTTAAGGCGCCCGAAAGTGGCAAGCAGGCATTGATGTCATTTCGGATCTGTAGTTCTGGATGCCCGGGTCTACTGTAGCAACCCAAGTATGGGTTGGTGATGATTTGAATGTAGTAGTGACACGTGCACTACTCATAGGAGATTCAGGCGTAGGGGTCCGGGCGCCCGAATGTGATCGGGCACAGCTAAGAAAGTTTGTGGATGGACTTACGATGGTTTTGGGCTTCTGTCCGAGCGCCCGACTGTGTGAAGAGGACGTATCTTCGATGGTTTCGAATGCCTGAAAGGATAGTTCTGGGCGCTCGAAAAGTTGTATTTGAGCTGAGGTGTGTTATTTTTTATTTCCTGAGGGCTTTACTTCAACTATGCTTTTCTTATAAATAGCTAAGGGGTGTTTCTCGTCCACTCTTTTCTCACTCCCTCACGACCCTGAGACTTATCCTTTCTTCTTCTTCCTACTCTTTCCCTGTGGACTGCATAGAAGGTGAGCTGGGTGGTGGAACATCCTCTATTGCATCTTGCTAGGGACTTGGGTGATCCATAGCTGAGTAGTGGAAACTAGCAAAGTGAGGAGAAGGAAAGCTGATGATGTTGGCCCCATCATCTAGTATTTGATGTAGGTATCTTTGTTTTACAGGTGGTTTTGGAAGTGTGGATTTTGTTGGATTTCTTAAACTAGTTGGGTTTAGCCTTGGGATTTACTATTGATTTTAGAAGCTGCATTTTCGGTGCTTTCCTGCTGATTTTTGGAGCTATGAGTAGGAAGTGAATTCTGAGCTGATTTCCTGTTCTCATTTGGTTAGCTGTTAAAGGTGGGTTTACGTTGCCGAAAATAATGAATTTCCCAGTATATCTATTTCTTTCTACATGCCAAATTGGTTTAAATTCTAATGATCATGTACAAACAGTGAAGTATGACTCCATTGCCTGTGAATTGTAGCAGCATGTATGATAATTGTTGCGGTTCATGTTTCTGTTACTTGAGCTTATTTCATGTATATTTAGTGATCCTACACAATGAAGTTATACTCCTTTAGCTGAAATAATATTAATTATGTCAGTTTCATCAGATTGATTTTATGATATGCCCGGGTTAGTGGGCGGTGATTGTTTCGAGATAGTGTAGGATTATTTATGTCAGTTTCATCATATTGATTTTATGATATGCCCGGGTGGTGGTGGCGGATAATATTTCATTAAACCAGAGGTCACCTGGCTGGTATTATTATGATCTAGTTGATCATTCGCATATGACCGTAGCCTGCAAGAGCCCTATTGTGCTTGACAGAGATACTATTATACTTGAGTGGGTCGCGCCCTCGAGTGCCCTTCCGAAGGCTGGCGGCTGATATAAGTTGCGTGTACATTGACGGACCACTAGGTTAGTGTGGGGGCCGGGCGTGAGGCGGGTGTAGGTTTGATCGGACTTATGAGTCGGTCGATATAATTAGGTTACAGTTTTGCTTTATTTAATAACTAGTTGATGCATGCTATACATGATTTATAGTTTTCAGTAGTAGTATAGAGGCATGATAATGGTAATTTATTTTAGTATCTATATATATGTTGCTTTCATATAGTCCCATTTTCTATCTCTGCCTCTAATAGATCTAGTGAGTAGGTCGTTGTTGTCGGCGACGATATCCACTGGGGACTACGGTTCAATAGTTCTCACGCCCTCTCTTTGTTATTTTTCTGTTTCAGAGCCCTCAGCTCCAGCTGCATCTGATCGAGGTAAGGGGATGGCGGGTTAGATATCATCTCCTACCATGTCGACCGGACTAGAAGAGGACCATCGTACATAGTTTATTTTGTAGCAGATTGTATATATATGAACTTCCGGGTTCAGTGGTAGTTGTATTTATTTTACAGTTCATTTTGGAAGGTGTATGTTGTATTGTGGATATGTGTGTACAATGTTGCTTTATGATTTTAGTTGCGTTTATACTTTGATACCTGTTAGTTGTGGATTCCTAGGACTTGTGTTGTTGTGGACTCTTAGGACTTGCTGTTGATAAGGTGGTTCACGCTTCGTGTGTGTGGGGTGCTACCCGTATATACGGCGGGTCGGTAAGCATACCCAGGTAAGCATATGTCACGCCCCGTCGGGCCTTTAACACCAACTAGGTGGAAAGGATAACCGCACAGGCGCATGCCCCAGACCCGCCGAACGGATAGAGTCTCTTCTACTCGCCCAAGGCGTCACAACACAAGCATATCCACGATGTTCCAACTAGGAACTGAGTACAAGAGTTGCACAAGGAAAGCATCAACATAAAGAAGTTCTACTTCTATTACATCACATTTGCACATTTATACATGTCCAAACTTTTTCTTTTCTTTCGTTCCTATTCCATACAACAAGTTCCAAAACTATGGAATATACAAGTTGCATACATTTAATGAAAACCCCTATACTATCATAGTCCAAGACTAGGGGTACAACTCTATGTAACACCAAAATGGAAGGGCCGCAATCTACAGAGCCAAACCCTTGCCTCGCTCCGCCGCCTCACTCGCGGAAGGACCTGAAAAATGTGGGGTGAGAACTATAAACATAGTTCCCAGTGGGTAAGGCCACCCAAGAGAGAAGCTCGACCCACCAGGTCCAAAGAAACACCATAAGCATAAGTTAGATCACAAATAACTATGCAACAAATATTTACATGCTTGTAAATAAACATAAAGGATGCAACCAATAAAATGTCAACTTTTATTTTCTCCTAGGTTCATCCTATATCTCACATTGACCAAGTTCAACTACTTGTCATTTATTTATGGTGTCGGAGTCGCCGCATCACCATAATGGTTCTCAACTAAAGCGGAATCGCCGCAAGTGTTGGGCACCGGGCAATGGAATCGCCATCCCCATCATGGTCCCAACCTCCAAGGAATGAAATCGTCATCTCCTCGTTCGGGTAGCGAAATCGTCGCATACCCGGGATAGCGAAATCGTCGCGTATCCCATTCCATCACTGCCAACACGTGGCATGGGTAGCGAAATCGTCGCGTACCCGGGATAGCGAAATCGTCGCGTACCCCAATGTTCACATTTCACACTTGCCAACCTGAGTCCAATGGCCCTAGGTTCAAGTCACCAAGTCTCACCTATGTTCAATGACACTAGGTTTACTTTACATTCTCAACCTAGGTTCCATGACACTAGGTTCCAATCTCATGTTCCAACCTATGTTCAATGACACTAGGTTCTATTTGCACTTTTCAACCTATGTTCCTCAACACTAGGTTCTAAGTCATACATGCAATCACATAACAAGTATAAATAATAAGGATATACTTGAATTCATTAACATGCAAGAGGAGCCCATGGCTCTATCTATCATGATTCTCATTTTGCCAACATGCAAGTTCTAGGGTTACACATTTACACACCATTTTATTTTCAAATGGTTATTTACCCTAGACATGGAAGTGATCTAATCACTTCGGTAAACACAAACCCACCCCAAGAGCTTCCAATTCTTTGAATTCTTTGAGCTCCTAAGTCACCAAGCCTTGAGTTCTTGCTTCAACCCAAGCTTCTACAAGAAAATGGTTCGTTACTCATTACGAACCTATAAATCAACTCGATTCATGAAATCAATTATTCTAACATAATTTCCTATGCCTCAATTGCAATTCCCGAAGGTCCAAATATTTTTAGAACCTCCCATGGCAAAAACCCTCATTTTACCTAGGTTTCACATGCATGCATGTAGAACCCCAAAATTTCTTGGCCCATCTCCACGTTTTGTGGTTTAGATTGCCTAGGGTTTCCAAAAACCTCAAAATACTAGATCAATTCTAAGGTTTGAATCCAAAACATGAGGAACTCACCTTAGCCACGAGTTCCCCAAGCTCCTATTTGCACCAAGAAGCCTCTTCTCCACTTTGGAAACCTTTTCCAAGCTCAATCCACTTTTTTCTCCAAGCTTTGGAGAGATCTCTAGAGAGAGAAAGTGAGAGAAATGGAGAGGAGAGGTAGAGGAGGTAGAAAACTGAGAAGGGAAGGGTGTCCCTGCCTTTCTAACACCCCCTCGAGTGTGAAAAGACCATTTTGCCCCTCTCACCAATCAACACTCACAGCCAGCCAAAGCTGGCATTTCGCAACATTGCGTTCCGGTATTCACACTAACATACCGGTATACGGGTGTTAGTTCCGGTATGCCACGGGAAATTCCGCAAAACCCGAGAGCTGGATTCCCAGATTCTACCCTCACATTCCGGTATGCCACACTCCATACCGGTACTAATCGCTTCAGTACCGGTATGGACACATCCATACCGAAATCCACTGCAGACTTCACAAGTTTAGCAGTTTTGACTTTTCGTAGTCCGTTTTCGCACCTCATTTGCGCTGAAAACACCCGCACAAACCCCCAAACTTGGCCGAAGCCACTCACATAGCCTCCCATGCCACTTTCCTACCGGAACTCCACAATTTGTAGAAGTTCGGTACGACACACTGAAGTTCAGTGTACTACATTCCTCCCCCCTTAAAGAGAGTTTCGGCCGCGAAACTAAATCATACATCAGCTGGACTCAGCGAAGAGGTAAGGAAACCGCTCCTTCATTGAGCTTTCCAATTCCCACGTAGCTTCGCGCTCTTCGTGATTCGTCCATTGTACCTTTACATAAGGAATTTCACGGTTCCTCAAATTTTTCACCTCGCGATCCATGATACAGAAGGAAAATTCCTCATAAGTCATATCCTCATGAAGCTCTATAGGTACATACTCGAGGACGTGCGCTGGATCATACACGTACTTGCGGAGTGTCGATACATGAAACACATTGTGTATCCCCGCAAGTTTTGGCGGCAAGGCTAGCCGATATGCCAAAGATCCCACGCGCTCCAAAACCTCATAAGGTCTAATGTAACGGGGACTCAACTTACCCCTAACACCAAATCGCTTTACCCCTCTCATGGGCGACACTTTCAAGAAGACGCGGTCTCCTACCGCGAATTCCAAATCTCGTCGACGCCTATCCGCATAGCTCTTTTGCCTTGATTGCGCCGTCGATAAGCGTTCACGTGCCAAGCGGACCTTTTCCTCCGCTTCACGCAACACATCCGGTCCTAAGACCCTTCTTTCGCCGACCTCGCTCCAATGAATAGGAGAACGGCATTTTCTTCCATACAAGGCCTCAAACGGTGCCATACCGATGCTAGATTGATAGCTATTGTTATAAGCGAACTCAGCCATCGGTAAATGAATAGGCCACGCACCCTTGAAGTCCAACACACACGCTCGCAGCATATCCTCCAAAATCTGAATTGTCCTCTCCGATTGACCGTCAGTTTGAGGATGGAATGCCGAACTAAAATCGAGCCGTGTACCCAAAGCCTCTTGCAAGCTTTTCCAAAAATATGATGTAAAACGGGGATCTCGATCTGAAATTATCGAGGTCGGGACCCCGTGCAACCGCATAATCTCGTCCAGGTAGACTTGTGCTAACTTGTCTCCCGACCAAGTGGTGTGGATTGGCAGAAAGTGTGCCGACTTTGTCAAACGATCCACCACCACCCAAATCGCGTCGTGGCCACCTTGCTATCGAGGTAGGCCCACAACGAAGTCCATTGCTATGTTCTCCCACTTCCAAACTGGAATGGGCAACCTTTGCAGTTTTCCCGCTGGAAAGCGAGGCTCGGCCTTCACCTGTTGGCATACTAAATATTGTGCCACGAAGCGTCCAACATCAAGCTTCATCCCCGGCCACCAATAATGCAATTTAAGATCCTTATACATTTTGGTGCCGCCCGGGTGAATCACATAGGGAGAAGTGTGAGCTTCTTTTAAAATCTCCCCACGAATGTCCTCGACTTTAGGCACGCACAATCGATTTCGAAATCGAATGGCGCCCTCCGAATCCATATGAAAATCACTGGCGCGTCCACTCTCGATAGCACTTCGCACCTTTTGGAGTTCCGGATCTCCGGATTGCTTTTCTTTTATTTGCTCCAACAAGGTCGGCCACACCTCGAGATTCATAAGTATAGCGGGGACGCCCGGGGCCACGACTTCCAAGTCGAACCGGCCCATTTCCTTGATCAACGGTATTTGTCTCGTCATCTCAATTGCGAAGTTCTCCACGGATTTCCTACTGAGCGCATCGGCCACCACATTGGCTCTACCGGGGTGGTACAAGATGGTTAAGTCGTAATCCTTTATCAACACCAACCATCTCCGTTGCCTCAAGTTCAACTCCTTTTGAGTGAATAAGTACTTCAAGCTTTTATGATCTGTGTACACCTCACAATGTTCACCGTACAAGTAGTGTCTCCACAAATTAAGCGCGAAGACCACCGCTGTAAGTTCTAGGTCGTGGGTAGGGTAATTCTGCTCATAGCTCTTCAGCTGACGAGAGGCATATGCTATCACCTGTCCTCTTTGCATAAGCACACACCCGAGACCACGCCGTGATGCATCACTATACACCACAAAGCTCTCCCCCGCAACCGGCAAGGCGAGAACCGGAGCCGAAGTCAACCTTTCCTTTAGCTCCGTAAAGCTTCGGTCGCATTCCTAGCTCCAAACATATTTGGCTCCCTTGCGGGTAAGACGCGTTAGTGGACTGAAGATTTTTGAGAATCCCTCCACGAACCGCCGATAGTACCCCGCAAGACCCAAAAAGCTTCGTACTTCCGTGACATTGGTCGGGCGAGGCCAATCCTTGATTGCCTCAACTTTCTTAGGGTCCACAGATACTCCGTCCGCGGAAATCACATGACCTAAGAAAGCGACCTCACGAATCCAAAATTCGCACTTCTTTAACTTGGCGAATAACTTGTTCTCTCGAAGAACTTGAAGCACAATCCTTAGATGCTCTTTATGTTCCTTTTCACTCTGAGAGTACACAAGGATGTCATCTATGAACACCACCACAAATCGATCCAATAGTGGTTTGAACACAAGGTTTATTAAATCCATGAACGCTGCCGGGGCATTGGTAAGCCCGAAAGGCATAATCGTGAATTCGTAGTGTCCATACCGCGTCCTAAACGCGGTCTTATGCACATCCTCCGGTTTGATCTTCAATTGGTGATAACCGGATTGCAAATCAATCTTTGAATACACCCGAGACCCTTGCAACTGATCAAATAAGTCATCAATACGGGGCAATTGGTACTTGTTCTTGACGGTCACTTTATTCAACGCACGGTAATCCACACATAACCGCAGTGAACCGTCCTTCTTTCGCACAAATAGAACAGGGGCTCCCCAAGGTGACACACTTGGCTTTACGAAACCCTTGTCCAACAAGTCTTGTAGTTGTGCTTTCAATTCCTTTAGCTCCGCGGGTGCCATCCTGTACGGAGCCTTAAAAATCGGCGCCGTACCCGGGAGCAAATCGATCACAAATTCTATTTTCCGATCCGGTGGCATTCCGGGTAACTCCGTCGGGAATACATCCGGGAACTCTTGGACTACGGGAATGTCCTCGAGTCCCAACACCTCCTTTCGGTCATCCACTACCGCCGCTAAGTAAGCAATGCAACCACTAGCAATGAGCTTTCTTGCTTGCGACGTGGACACCATTGATGCAAAGAGCGAACTCTTGCACCCATGGTACACAAACTCCTTGTGCCCGGGTTCTCTAAACCTCACTATCCGGCTCTCACAATCAATAGTAGCGTGATATCTCGAGAGCCAATCCATTCCTAGGATTAAATCATACTCATTCATTCGATTCAACACCAGCAAATCAGCTGGCATGATCCAGTTTTCAACCCTCACTGGACAATTTACACACGCTTGATGTACACAAAAGGTGTGTTCAAGTACTTGCACAGTTCTTGCATGCATGGCTTCTATAATTTTTATTCCATGCGCAATAGCAAATGATCGAGCAATGAATGAATGCGATGCTCCGGTATCAAACAAAGCTCTACATCGAATGCCATTAATCAACACAATACCTGCCACGACGTCCTCCGAGGCAGAAGGCTCCTCCACATGCGAGGCGAATACCCGTCCACTGGGCGCCGGCCGCTGGCCCTCAACTAGTCTCGGCGGCGGTGTACGGCCTGCCGACATCGCCGCGGGTGGGATGCCCGCAAGCTGTCTCGGCGATGCAAATGCCGATGCCGACGACGGTGCCCAGCCATCATCCATCGGGCAATTGAACCGCATGTGTCCCGGCTGTCCGCATTTGTAGCACCGGCCCTCACGGTAATCACACTGCTGAGGGTTGTGGGGGCCGCTACAAATCGGGCACCGGCCCAAGGATCAATTTCGCTGAGACCCTCGAGACTGGTTCAGCGACTGTGAGTGCTTCGGGGGTCGCTTAGAGCTAGACTGACCACCCGAGCCACCCGCCGGTCGTTTCTTTCCTTTTTCCTTATCATTTTCCTTCTCTTTTTCCCAAGATTCGCGCTCCTCGCGTGCACATGCATTCCCGTGCTCCACCCAGAGAGCACGGTCCAAGACCTCCGCAAAGGTCTGTAGCTTGAAGGCGTGAACCGCCCGAAAGATCTCCGGTCGAAGCCCGCGCACGAAGCAATCGACCTTGTCCAATTCCCTTGCTTCAACTTTCGAAACTTTTCTTGAAGTTTCCTCTTCTCACTATCGGGGAAGTAGGCGGCGAACACCATACCCCGAAATTCCTCCCAAGTCGGTGGCGGAAGGCTAGAGAGTCGATCACGCTTGACTCCCTTCCACCACACCTTCGCCGATCGCTCTAAACAATGAGCGGCGAGGTGCACCTTGTCCCTCTCCAAGGTATATAAATCCTCGAAGAGCGTCTTGATGGCATCGATCCACGTCTCCACGTCCCATGGATCCACGTTCTCCCCGTTGAAGATAGGCGGGTTGAACTTCCTGAACGTCATGAGAGCCGCAAGTGCGCGCTCTCTCTCCGCCTCCTCCTCCGCGGAGTCGGGCATAGAAGCACCCGACCCATCGGCCGCAGTCGGTGGTGCGGGTGGCGCCACAGCCGGCGCCGATGCCACTCCCTCGGCCGGTGCCGAAGCAGAGGCCGGAGGTGCTCCCGATCTCTCCTCCCTAATCGCAGTCGCTTGCTGCGCCATCTCGTCCTGGAGCTTCTTAATTTTCTCCTCCTGCCGCTGCATGGTTTCGGCCTGTCGCCGAACCACGCCCATCAACTCGGTCAACTAGTAACGAAGATCCGAGTTCTCACCCTCCCCGAGTTGTTCGAGAGCCGCGCTCGATCCTCCGAGCCCAGCCCTCGTAGGAGGCCGTCCACGTACCATTATCTCCTAAAAACACAACGACTTTGGTCATTTCGTGACATTCAAAGTCATTTACGACACAACATTTCACGAACATAAACGTAAACCCAATCTAGGCGAAAGTCACACAAGGGCTCTTATTCCCCTCACTTGGTTTCATGTTGTCGGCCGCCAACATGAACTCTCTTGGTGAAGAATAAGACACACCTCGAACCACCTCTACTTCCAACTAGAGGTATAAGGACATAACCCAATCACTTATCTTTCGCCATAATCAAAGATCTCGTCACTCACGAGCCTATACTCCTAGGGTCTTTTCCATCCTAGGATCTCTTAGGTCCACCTAGACCGTTTCTACGCTCTGATACCACCTTAGTCTGTCATGCCCCGTCGGGCCTTTAACACCAACTAGGTGGAAAGGATAACCGCACGGGCGCATGCCCCAGACCCGCCGAACGGATAGAGTCTCTTCTACCCGCCCAAGGCGTCACAACACAAGCATATCCACGATGTTCCAACTAGGAACGGAGTACAAGAGTTGCACAAGAAAAGCATCAACATAAAGAAGTTCTACTTCTATTACATCACATTTGCACATTTATACATGTCCAAACTTTTTCTTTTCTTTCGTTCCTATTCCATACAACAAGTTCCAAAACTATGGAATATACAAGTTGCATACATTTAATGAAAACCCCTATACTATCATAGTCCAAGACTAGGGGTACAACTCTATGTAACACCAAAATAGAAGGGCCGCAATCTACAGAGCCAAACCCTAGCCTCGCTCCGCCGCCTCACTCGCGGAAGGACCTGAAAAACGTGGGGTGAGAACTACAAACATAGTTCCCAGTGGGTAAGGGCACCCAAGAGAGAAGCTCGACCCACCAGGTCCAAAGAAACACCATAAGCATAAGTTAGATCACAAATAACTATGCAACAAATATTTACATGCTTGTAAATAAACATAAAGGATGCAACCAATAAAATGTCAACTTTCATTTTCTCCTAGGTTCATCTTATATCACACATTGACCAAGTTCAACTACTTGTCATTTATTTATGGTGTCGAAGTCGCCGCATCACCATAACGGTTCTCAACCAAAGCGGAATCGCCGCAAGTGTTGGGCACCGGGCAATGGAATCGCCATCCCCATCATGGTCCCAACCTCCAAGGAATGAAATCGTCATCTCCTCATTCGGGTAGCGAAATCGTCGCATACCCGGGATAGCGAAATCGTCGCGTACCCCATTCTATCACCGCCAACACGTGGCACGGGTAGCGAAATCGTCGCGTACCCGGGATAGCGAAATCGTCGCGTACCCCATTCCATCACCTCCAACACGTGGCACGGATAGCGAAATCGTCGCGTACCCGGGATAGCGAAATCGTCGCGTATCCCAATCCATCACTGCCAACACGTGGCATGGGTAGCGAAATCGTCGCGTACCCGGGATAGCGAAATCGTCGCGTATCCCAATCCATCACTGCCAACACGTGGCATGGGTAGCGAAATCGTCGCGTACCCGGGATAGCGAAATCGTCGCGTACCCGGGATAGCGAAATCGTCGCGTACCCCAATGTTCACATTTCATACTTGCCAACCTGAGTCCAATGGCCCTAGCACTACAAGAAAACTGTAATTTAGAGACATTTATAAATATTGCTATAAGGGCTAGAAATGTTGCTAAAGCTATTAGTAACATTTGATATTTTGTGTTGCCTATGCTCGCGTTGGTGATTCTTTTAGCAACATTTAGATTGAGTGCCTCTAATATGGAGTCATTAGAGACATTCCACATATGCCACTAAAAGATAATGTGCTAATTAACCATTTTCATCATTCATTAGATGCCGCTAATTATTTTTGTTAATCTAGTATTGAAAAGATTATTATATTGTTAAGCTTTTAATTAGTTTGAAATATTAATTGGTAATTAAATATTGTTTTTTTTTATATATAGAAACCCATGGCTATGATATTACAATCACAGCCAATATTCATAATACAAAACAAATCACAATCTCAAATTTTATTAACATACAAATGTATTAAACATCTCATACATTGATACATAAAATCACACTATTTAATCTTCAATATCTAAAAAATTATATCAAACTACAATTCAATATCCATAATACATGAGTGTCTAAATATGATAATTATTAAAATGATCCTAAAAAAATTAGTGCAAAGACGTGTTTCACTTCTCCTCAATTCCAATCTCCTGAAGATGCATCCTGTGGAAGCATGTTTGCATCTCGTGTTAGTCTCAACCTGTAAGAAGAATAAAGTAAAATTATATTAAATATGTTATATGATATATTTATAATAATTTGAAAAAAAAAGGATGAATGATAAGAAATGAACTACTCTTACTGTGGCATTTCAAAAATTCAAAAATTCAAATTTTACCTTACTGTGACATTTCGTCGAACACTTGTTGAGCGAAGTCAAGAAAGGATCGTCAGTAGCATAAATCATAAAAAAAAAAAGGAATAACAAATCTGTTTAATAACCAGTATGATAATAGCCATACAAAAAACCAAAAAAAATAAGAGAGAAAAGGATAATCAACCAAATATGTATATAAGGTGCAATTACAACATAATTCATTGTTATCCCACCAATGAGTGCTGCCATACCTCAAAATTCAAATAGAGTATACCTCGAGTAAGTGCTGACCCTTTATCCTTTCCAATCATACAAAATATAAATATTTCTTAAAATAGAAGAAAATAAATTTAAATCAAACAAAATAAAGCAAAATAGAGAGATTTGTGTACTAAAAAGATATAGTGATATCAAACTGTAGAGAGAAAAAAGTGAAAATAGGATCTCGACCTCTTGGTACTTGTCAGTCGATGAGGACAAGGACACCGGCCATGATTGGCAAGGGGGAATTTGGCAAAGGATTGTGCTATCCCATTATGTAGTTGGGTAGTATTTTAACTCTATAAAAAACTGAAAACCAACATTACCATGCATCTATTATAAACCAATATAAGGTATATATATATATATTTTTATATTTAAGAAAGCTACACAAATATTGGAGGGAAAACTGAAAAGATGGAGGGAATTAATTTTCAAACAAAATAATGACGGTGCTTTAATCGTTTTAACTTCAAAATGCAAGGAAGTGTTGTGGGATATAAAAATAAATGCTACTAAAACTTTTCTTCAGCAACACTAAATTTGAAGTGTTGCTAAATAGATGCATTTACCAACACTTTTCTAACTCTGTTGCTAAATAAGATAATTAGCATTATTTGGATAAATGTTGTTAAGTAAATGTTGTTGATTCTCCTTTTTGCTGTAGTGTAGGTTCAAGTCACCAAGTCTCACCTATGTTCAATGACACTAGGTTTACTTTACATTCTCAACCTAGGTTCCATGACACTAGGTTCCAATCTCATGTTCCAACCTATGTTCAATGACACTAGGTTCCATTTGCACTTTTCAACCTATATTCCTCAACACTAGGTTCTAAGTCATACATGCAATCACATAACAAGTATAAATTATAAGGATATACTTGAATTCATTAACATGCAAGAGGAGCCCATGGCTCTATCTATCATGATTCATATTTTGCCAACATGTAAGTTCTAGGGTTACACATTTACACCATTTTATTTTCAAATGGTTATTTACCCTAGATATGGAAATGATCTAATCACTTCGGTAAACACAAACCCACCTCAAGAGCTTCCAATTCTTTGAATTCTTTGAGCTCCTAAGTCACCAAGCCTTGAGTTCTTGCTTCAATCCAAGCTTCTAGAAGTTCGTTACTCATTACGAACCCATAAATCAACTCGATTCATGAAATCAATTGTTCTAACATGATTTCCTATGCCTCAATTGCAATTCCCGAAGGTCCAAATATTTTTAGAACCTCCCATGGCAAAAACCCTCATTTCACTTAGGTTTCACATGCATGCATGTAGAACCCCGAAATTTTTTGGCCAATCTCCACGTTTTGTGGTTTAGATTGCCTAGGGTTTCCAAAAATCTCAAAATACTAGATCAATTCCAAGGTTTGAACACAAAATATGAGGAACTCACCTTAGCCACGAGTTCCCCAAGCTCCTACTTGCACCAAGAAGCCTCTTCTTCACTTTGGAAACCTTTTCCAAGCTCAATCCACTTTTTTCTCCAAGCTTTGGAGAGATCTCTAGAGAGAGAAAGTGAGAGAAATGGAGAGGAGAAGTAGAGGAGGTAGAAAACTGAGAAGGGAAGGGTGTCCCTGCCTTTCTAACACCCCCTCGAGTGTGAAAAGACCATTTTGCCCCTCTCACCAATCAACACTCACAGCCAGCCAAAGCTGGCATTTCGCAACATTGCGTTCCGGTATTCACACTAACATACCGGTATACGGGTGTTAGTTCCGGTATGCCACGGAAAATTCTGCAAAACTCGAGAGCTGGATTCCCAGATTCTGCCCTCACATTTCGGTATGCCACACTCCATACCGATACTAATCGCTTCAGTACCGGTATGGACACATTCATACCGGAATCCACTGCAGACTTCACAAGTTTAGCAGTTTTGACTTTTCGAAGTCTGTTTTCGCGCCTCATTTGCGCCGAAAATACCCGCACAAGTCCCCAAACTTGGCCGAAGCCACTCACATAGCCTCTCATGCCACTTTCCCACCGGAACTCCACAATTTGTAGAAGTTCGGTATGACACACTGAAGTTCAGTGTACTACATGCATACCTGGGTAAGCATACCCAGGACTTCTGTTGTAGCCGGGGCGTGTCACTGGGATCAACAATGGTGCGACTACGGCGGTCAGCGACGGTGTAGGAATGGCAACGAGCGGTCGCATCTCATCAGTCGACGATGGCTCGACATAGTGGTGGTTAACAATGTCATCGTAGCAACAACGGCATAAAATGATCTCCATGAAGTAGTCTGGTGTGCATAGATAGCTCGATGTAGGGAGTGCCTTGACTGGGAGAGGAGAGAGAGAGAATCCAAACCCACCTCTTTATCTATCTCTTTTTTTTGTGAGTAGACTCTCTCCTCCCTTTTGTCCTTGCTCACTTTTTCTTATGTAGAGAGGGTAGAGGAGATCTATGTGGAGAGGAGAAGTGGGTTAGTGGGTGGGATAATGGTGCAGTGAGAGTTAGATAGAGAAAATAGTGGAGAAGTGGGAGAGAAGTGTGGGGAGATGGTGGAGAAATGGGAGAGAACAGTGAGGAGGTGATTTGTTGGTTGTAGAGAAATTGTGAAGTGGGAGAAAAAATAGTGGAAGTAGATTGATGGATAGGTGGGCTTAGTGAAGTGGAAGAAAAAAGCGGAGACGTGGTCATCATCATATCCTAACATAGCTCTTCAAAATAAAATATGGTCAAACTCTACTAAATCCACAACGGGATGGATGGGCTCTAGCTATCATGTGACTCCTTTTCTATGATCTTGGGCTTCCCTGCTAGATGATAACTCTATAGAAAAAGCAACAACCATAGGGTGTGAGAACTACGACATAGTTCCAGTGGGTACCGCCGCCGAGAGGAGACGCACTACACTACTAGGTCAACTGAGGCATGAGTAATAAAAGTAGCAAATAGTAACTGCAATAAAGGAAGCATGATAACGAAGTAATACTACTATGCCTTTATAGTACATGCAGCGAAAAGAGATAAGTCTCAACTTTGCCAACTATGCATCAATTTACGTTATGACTTCCAATTTCAATGGTTTACCCAATTTCTAGAGGAACAACACATGGTACAGTTTTAACTTGCGTCATGCCTCATGGACCACATTCAGTACCCCACATACGGAGCTATGCCTCACACCCGCCACGCAATAGGTCTCAAAAGGTAAGGGCTAACTTACTCGTATTGGCTACACATTTGGAGGGTATCAGCTTATAGGGAGCGACCTGCACAAGCATATGCTAATTGAGCTCAGTTTGGCTCTTACGAACTTTAATCTCATGCGTAATGCTCAATGGCCATAAATCACAAAATACTCGACCCAAGGTTGTCAACAAGAGTTCTCTCAAATCTAACAACTATGTCTCAACATATCTTGTTTATGAATGATGTGAATTAGTAACCAACAAGTAGATATTCATGTCAATAGTGAAGCTCAATTATCTTGACTCAATCAACATGCTATGAGGAGTAAAGAATAACCAACACATCAGGCTTGTTCAATATCAAGCTCTCATGAAGCACATATTATAGAATATACCACAAGCATGGATGTGAGAAGAACATGCATCATATTCTATGTCAACATTTAGGAGTCCAATGATATAATTAACAAGAGAAGAGAACCAAGTAAGGAGTAGGTGACACAGAAGGAGTTCACCGATTTTTGTTAGGTTGCACCTTCCAGATAGTTGGCAAAATTCCATCAATTTTCTAGTCCAAGTTGTTAAGTCTACTCCTTTACCCTAAAGATAATTTTCCAATCCATCAAAACCGCAAAAAAATGCTTATCTCAAAATTTCCCAAAATTCAAATGAAAATATGGAGAAATTACTTCAAATTGGTTAATCCTTGTCGAAACCTCAATTGAAGTCTTTCGGGCTCTTATCCAATCTACATGAAGGTTTCTAACTAATCAATTTCAAGTAGAAACTCCCAAATTGAAAATCCCCAATTTAAACCCTAATTTTTCATGTTCTAATAAAATATCCAAATCACCCAAAAACCACCATACTAGAGGCTCAAATCAAATGAACTTACCTCAACTAAAGCCCTAATCCATGTTCAAGGCAAAGGAATTGATTATTGTAAGCTTCAAGACACTCCTCTTCACAATCTTAACTCCAACTCGAAGCTTGAGGAAGATTGAAGCTCTTTGAGGAAGTTAATGGAGAAGGATAAAGAGATTAATGGCGAAAATGAGAGAAGAAAAGAGGAAGAAGATAAAGAAAATGGAGAAGTGAGAGGGGACTTAGCCAAATTTCTCTTGCAAAAGAGAGAATGAGAGTAAGAGAGGGTTGGGATAATATATAGATGTAACAAAATCCAAATAAGCCCCCAAAGAATGAGAAATTGCAATCTGTGTAATTTCGGCCCATATAGCAATGAGTACCGGTACTACGAATTTCAGTCCCCGTACCTCACTGAGTACCGGTGGTCTAGCAAAGTTTCACAGAATCTAATCCAACTCTCAACCAGAATTTCTATTTTGTACAGGTAACCCAAGTCCAATATCGGTACTCAACCCCAAGTAGCAGTACCTCAGAAAAATTCTGCAAAACCCGTGAGTTTCCCCAGCTGAACTATCTATTGAGTATTGGTACCCCTTTTTCAGTACCGGTGCATGCAACATACATGCGACCTTACAGATTTTGACTTAGAAACTCTGTTTTCATGCCATTTTCGTGTTGAAAACACTCCGACACACCTCAAACTTCACTAGAACTTCCTAAAATAGTATCGGAATAGTATTTCGCACTAGAACTTCGCTAATATGTAAAAGTTCAACACACGACATTTAGCCTATTTAATCCAAACTATACTACGCACCTCAGTATATCGCGTAACACTTCAGAATTGCAGACTTAATGTAAGCCGACATCCATCCAGACTTATATTATTCATCCCATTAGTGATATGCGAATTAATGCAGCATACCACCCCTATGTATCGCATGTTCGCGATATTGTCACTTTGTTCGTAATCGACATACGTCCAAAATATGATTCTTAGATCCAGTTATAAACAATATCCATCAAGAGTATAACCATCATCCTCAGATAGTCCACTTGCGTGCAACATCTTACCATCCTAGCTACACCGACATTCATGCAGAGTGAACATTGTAATTTAAGCTCCACTCCACAACACAGCATCGCTATACACGACATCTATCCAGAATGTAGGGCATAAGTCACAATGATCTTAGATATCAAATAACCAATGCATACCCTACATTCAGAGCTACAATATAACCTGAGACACATCACCAATATCTAACACGACAATACTCCACAATAAAATCATAGCTCTCACCACATAAAATCCATCTATAACACCACTCTCACAACCACAACCCAAGTACACAAGATTTATTTTCAAGATATTGTGTGAGTTCAAGTAGTATAACAAAATATCGAACGTAAAGGTTTCCACTAGTATAGCTAAGAGGCCATATTCGTTAAGTGATGTAATTCAATCAAAATGTTTAATGGAGAAATCAATTAAGATTTCTATGTTCAACCCACCACAATTCAATAAGAATGTCAAATATTAGCTCTATAATCAAGATGCACAATATAAGTTAAAAATATATCAACAAATATTTATATGTACTATACATGTTTAAATCATAAAAACTTAGTAGTAGGCATTCCTTTCTCTTGTTTTCTCTAAAGAGAGAAGTATAAGAAGTTTTTCAGTTAGGAAATCGCTCCGTGTGGATATAATAAGAGTCCGGGCATGTGCGTGCTACAAGTGTCACGCCCTGGGCCCTAGCGGAAGCCTACCGGACATGTGCACAAACTCGCGGTTTTTACAAGGTATCCCTCTGTGACGCCCCAACTTCCCAGGGGGTAACCCTTCCTAGGACTACTCCCGTCCTAGCACACTTAACTCTCTTAACCTCTTGGGCTTAGCCACCCCCCAAAATGCTAAGTCGGGTTAAGAGTTTAGCCCTATTATATCTTATATATAGGACTACCTGGGGTCTCACAATCTCCCCCCCTTTAAGCCCTGACGTCCTCGTCAGGCTCAAACTCACAAGTACCAGACGATGTGAGACTCATCTCGCTAGCCTAAACTGACCTTGTGGTGAGCCATGCTCCACCCACAATAGTCAACAGCAAGAGAGCCTCGCTCTCCCCGCTGTATAATCCTGGCTCAGCCGAGACTCATCTCACACTTCTGGCTGGTAATTGGCTCTGATACCAACTGTGATGTCCCAACTTTCCAGGGGGTAACCCATCCTAGGACTACTCCCGTCCTAGCAAGCTTAACTCTCCAAACCTCTTGGGCCTAGCCACCGCCCAAAATGCTTAAGTCGGGTTAAGAGTTTAGCCCTATTGTATCTTATATATAGGACTATCTGGAGTCTCACACCCTCGATATACACAAGGCATCTACAACAAACAATTTATAAAAATAGTATATACATTCTAAATAAGGTGATCAGAGCAAGTAAACATAAACTATGCTATAAGGATGTACACATACACAAATCTCTCAAGAACAATCTCCAAAATACAAAGTGTGCTACGTACAACCTCTCTCAAAATGGTACACCTCAAGAGTATCACAAGTACAACTCATGAAGGTCTAACTAAAATATATACATGTACACCTCTGACAAGTACCCCCAAAAATGAAGAGTGCATTGGGTCCACCTCTAAGATAGCTCAGTTGGGTCGGCTCTAACTAAACGCGACTCTCTTGATGCGATGTCTAGCCTCTTCCGTTGTGGAAGGCTCTGAAATAAAAACAATCAACTAATGGGGGTGAGAACTATAAATATATAGTTCCCAGTGGGTAATGCTGCCGAGAGGGGCGTAGTACTTCACTAGGTCAACTGAGGCATGGATATAGTAAATGCAGAAATGTAAAAGTAGATATGAAGTAACTGAAAGTAAAGTAGCTATACTACTATCATGCCTTTACAAGCAATAACCAAAGGAAAGTAGCTCTACTGCTATCATGAATGTCACTACTATGTATGCATCAACTATGTGTGATGTTCAATGTCAAGTTTAATTATTGTTTACCCAATCATTCGGGGACTTACGCAAGGAACAGTCCCGGCTTGTGCCCTGCCTAATGGTCCTGTGGTAGTCAACATTCTCGCTCTAGAAATGAGCTTCCCCCACGGCGGCCCCCTTTAGTGCCCAATCTCGCATAGGCGAGCATGATGTCAATATGGCTAAACTCCGAAGTGCCGGCTTGTAGGGAGCGACTCTCACAAGCATATGTGAATGAGCATATGTGGCAAACAAGTGTGGTCTCACGCGTTATGTCTAAAGACATAGAATCTCGATAGTCGACCCTTTCGTCATATGCTTGGTCCTTTGACCCTTTTAATGTCTCAACTTACATTTAAAGAGAATAGTAACCAATGTTATAAGATGTCTCATCTATGAATGGCACATGCATCATATATCTCTCAATTATAGTGAACATAAGAGTATGCTGCTCATATCTCAACTAATTAGATGGCTTTACTTGACAATGAAGTCACGCACAAGATTTATATGGATCATATCTACATATCTCATGGCTCTACCATAGAGTGCATATGTCACATGTATGGAATAGTCTTGTCTCATGCTAGAATAATCACAAGTACTCTACTTTATATACTAAAGCATAAAACAAACCCTATTAAGAGAATAGGACGCATAGGGAGTGCACCAATTTCAGGTAGGTCAAACCCACCAGATAATCGAAGAAACTCATTCGTTTTCCGAATTGAAGTTGTCCTCCGACTTCTTTGTGCCTTAAGAAAAACTTTCAAGAGGTCATAACTATCTAAAAGCCCTCTCACGAAATTCCTCAATAATTTCATAAAAAATAAGTGTAAAATACCTCAACGCGTGAAATCCTCATCCAAGCTTCAAACCAAAGCAATAGGGCTTCAATTCTAACCTATAGGAGTGTTCTAAACACATCAATTTCAAACTAGAAGCCATCATTTCAAAATTTCCAAAATAAATCCTAGTTTTCATGATATTAGACGTTCTACACAAAATCTCTCAATTTGAACAAATTAGAGGTATTAGGAAGCTTACTAACCTTGAATCAAGCTCTAAACCTCAAGCCCAAGAGTTGAGAATGAAGATTGGAAGCTCCAACAACTCTCCTTCCAAGACCGACCTCCTTACTTAGCTCTACAGGGTCCTAGTCCCATGGAGAAGGAAGAAGAAGAAGATAGTTAAGTGGCATGCAAGGGAAAAGAGGAAGAAAATGGAAGAAAAATGGAGAAAAAGATGCTCTACCTCTCAATTCAATAAGAAGTGAAGTGAGAGAGTGGGTGGCATATATAGACCCCCACAATATCCCAAAAAGTATCCCATAGCTCGAAAATCGCAACCTGCGAGAAAACAGGTTTTGCACTATTGAGTACTGGCACACAAAATTGAGTACCGGTACACTGCCCAAATATTTCGATATTGAGAATCCAGTTCTGCAAAACCCGAACGTTAGATTTTTCAGGTTTCTACTACGTTGCGGTACTGCCTGTATCAGTATCGGTACTCTGCGTATCAGTACTAGTACCCGGAAGAGTTCTGCAAAAAATCGGAGCTGTTCAACCTTGTCTTCTACTGAGTTTCGGTACACCTCTCTTAGTATCGATACACAATACTACAACTGCAGTTTTCTCAAATTTTGGTCTTCGAAGTCTATTTTCACACCAATTAGGCATCGAAAACACTCTTAAGCTCCTAAACTCAACCAAAATCTCCAAAATAGTATTAATTACTATTTTTCTCAGTAAGCCTCTGTAATTTGCGAAAGTCTAGTGTGCTACATCCTCCCCTCCTAGAAAGGACATTCCAGAGAGGGATAGAGTACACTTGACAATATATTGTCTCGAGGGAGATACTTATTTCTGGTAGTTGAGGGCACGTAAAGATAGGTCTGAGAATTTGACTTGGGAGGAGTTTCGAGGGATTTTGTATGTAGCCTATTTTCCTGATAGTGTGAAAGAAAAACTTAAAAATGATCTAAAAAAGATGAGACAGGAAGATCAGTCTATACATGAGTATGCGAGGGAGTTTGTTGGGGTTCTAAACTGCATGCCCTTTGCAGCACGGGATGAGCAAGCATAAGGCATATTTATTTGAGAGAGGACTGCGACCAGAGATTTATCAGTTAGTATAGCCGCAGCATCTTCGGACTTTGGATGAGGTGATTGAGATGGCTTTATGGGCTGAGAGGGGTGCGACAGTGATGAAGGAGCAGACAGAAATGTGGAAAAGGGAGAAGATGAAGAAGAGACCAGCAGAGAGTAGAGGGGAGCAGTGTAGTGCGAGGAGACCGCCGAAGTATTCACAATCTCGCTTTCAGGGTCGTGAGTTGTTTGTGGAACGAAGGTCTGGGGGACCACAGCAGCAGCAGCAGTGGTGACAGGAGAGATGTGTGATTTATGGTGGGCCGCATTTACCTCATATGTGTACTCAGTGAGCTGGCAGATGTTTTCATTGCAGGCAGGTAGGGCATGTTTGGGCAGCGTGTCCCCGTGGTATCACTCTAGCCCCATCGATAGCTTCTTCCCCTTCTACCCCGAGACATATATCATGAGCCCTACCAGCATATGTTCCTGCTGATCGAGCTTCAGCCCCACGCTCGACTGAGAGGCAGTCCAAGGTGCCGAGTGGATGTGTGTATGCTGCACAGGTGGAGGATGCATCAACAGCCAACAAGGTGGTTGCATGTATTATTTTGATTAGAGGCATTAGAGCTCGAGCATTATTTGATACTGGTGCATCTCATTCTTTTATTAGTCGAGCATTCATATTACTGCATGAACTAGAGATATAGACATTAGCATGTACATGAGGTTCATATTCCTAATCATACATTGCATGTGGGAGAGTATTGCATGTTGTGTCCAGCGCAGTTAGGGCAGTGGATTATGCCTGTAGATCTATTGGTCTTGAGACAGTTGCAGGACTTTGACGTTGTGTTAGGGATGGATTGGTTGGCTTGCTATAATGCGAAGATTGATTATGGGGATAGGACAGTGATATTTTGCGAGCGAGGTCAGGAGGAGTATGTGTATAGGGATTGTTAGAGTACTTTATTTGTCACGATTATCTCTACATCAAAGGCAAAACATTTGATGAATCGTGGATGTATAGCCTTTTTGGCAGCAGTAGTTGAAGTCCCTATGGCGTCACCGAAACTCGAGGACATTCCTGTAGTCAGAGAGTTTCCAGATGTGTTTCTCCTTGAGCTGTTTAGCACGCCGCCGAATAGGAAAATTGAGTTTGTGATTGATATAGTCCCAAGAACTGCGCTAATCTCAAAGGCACCTTATAGAATGGCTCCGACAGTATTGCGGGAATTGAAAGCACAACTGTAGGATTTATTGTAGAAAGGATTTATTCGACCCAGTGTGTCACCTTGGGGAGCGCTAGTATTATTTGTGCAGAAGAAAGATAGGTCACTGAGATTATGTATTGATTATCGAGAATTGAAGAAGATGACTATTAAGAATAAGTATCCATTGTCGCACATTGATGATTTGTTTGATCAATTGTAAGGATCTTGTGTACTTTAAGATAGATTTGCAGTCAGGGTATCATCAATTAAAGACTAAACCTGAGGGTGTTTCCAAAATAGCATTTAGAACGCGATATGGGCATTATGAATTTATAGTAATGCCGTTTGGATTAACAAATGCTCCAGCCGCATTTATGAATATAATGAATCGGGTGTTTTAGAAGTGAATCCATCAATAGGACCCAAGCCATAATCATGTTTGTTGCACGTGATGTGATACCCCAGGTAGTCCTATATAAAAGATATAATAGGGCTAAACTCTCAACCCGGCTTAAGCATTTTGGTTGGTGGCAAGGCCCAAGAGGTTGAGAGAGTTAAGCGTGCTAGGACGGGAGTAGTCCTAGGATGGGTGACCCCCTGGGAAGTTGGGGCGTCACAGTTGGTATCAGAGCTAATTACCAGCCAGAAGTGTGAGATGAGTCTCGGCTGAGCCAGGGTTTATGGGTAGAGCGCGGCTCCCCCGGTTTAGGCTAGTGAGATGAGTCTCACACCGCCTGGTACTTGTGAGTCTGAGCCTGACGAGGACGTCAGGGCTTAAGGGGGGGGGGGGGGGGGGGGGGGGGGGGGGGGGGGGGGGGGGGGGGGGGGGGGGGGGGGGGGGGGGGGGAGATTGTGATACCCCAGGTAGTCCTATATAAAAGATATAATAGGGCTAAACTCTCCACCCGACTTAAGCATTTTGGGTGGTGGCAAGGCCCAAGAGGTTGAGAGAGTTAAGCGTGCTAGGACGGGAGTAGTCCTAGGATGGGTGTGTCACGCCCCGGGTTACCTCTTCCCAGGCACATGGCAAGATCCGCCGCATACACAGTATCTCTACCATGTATACGAAGCGAAAACAACATCAACAATAATCACACAGAGCTAAAGGTACCAACAGAGCTGCTATATAAATATATCAAAAGATCACTGTACATACATCATCCATAACTCTCATGTATAACTCTCATATACAACACTGATATCTCAATCACACTGTATGTACAGACTCAACCATCTATCAAAATGGGTATACCTCTAGCCAAGTATCCGGGGAATAGCTCTACCCGACGGTCTCCTTTCCGCGCTCAGTATGCACAACTGGGGAAGAAGACTCTGCAAAAAAAGGTGTCAACAACGGGTGTGAGAACTACTATCAAAGAAGTAGTCCTCAGTGGGTACCGCCACCAGCCTCAGCGGTCTGCCCACTAAGTCCTCAATCTCAAGAGATATAAATGGAGCAACAAAGAAAGTAGGAGATATACTACCATTACTATGCACAAAGCTCAACTGTCAATATGAATACCAAATGAGGACTATCATACCCAATACAATACCTGCGAACCAGCTAGTACAGGAAACCCCGTATGTACCTAGCTCAATCCATAATACCACACCATATAATACCTCACGATACAATAACATACGATACCTGCAGCCTGATCATGCTCAACTCTCCAGGGAGCCAGCTAGTACAGGAAGCCCGTCTGTAACTAGCCCCTCGTACAACACTCTGTACGGAATATACCAACTCTAGAGTGGTACTCGTGGGAGCGACCCAACCGAGTAAAGTAAACCCATATATACGCCAAGCACCCGCAGGTATATGATCGACACGACTGGGTCAACAAAGAATCACATGCCCTCGGCATCTCAAAGGATAATCAACAGTATGACCCAATCCATGATCTCACAAAGAATCACGTGCCCTCGGCACCTCAAAGGATAGTCAATAACATGACCCAATCAATGCTCCAGTGCTCACAATCAATCTCAACTCTATCACAAGAGGAGGCTCTCAACTCTACCACAAAGAGGAGGTACAATAACATAGCACGAGCCACAACATGATCACCTACACTACATGTACAACAACTGGTACAAGGGATATCAACAGGATAGGTGTAGGCCAAATCATGAAACAAGGATACAAAGAAATCATGCATGCTCATATATATATATCATTAGCATATCATGCAATATAAACCTAACAGGTCATATCTAACATAATCACAGCATGTCATGCTATCATAATCCCAATAATATCACACTATCATAATCCAACACCATCATATCATAATTTAATATCATCATATCATGCTAACATAATCCAACACTATCATGCTAACATGAGAGTAAACACATAGGAGGAAGTCCACTGAATCTGGCAAACATCAACCCACCTCACAAGCTAATCCAACCACGGTGGGGAAAGAACAGTATCCTCAGATCCAACCCTCCAAGATAACGAACTTCGGCAGCACTCCGATCTGACTAAACCTCCAAGGAACTGCTAACTCCAGCAGAATAACAGCTCGGCACCAGATCAGATCAGCAGAATAGAAGAGAGCAAGCTAGGTTACAAACTAATGCCAACACATGGCCCTAAACCCAACTTTCTCTCTCTAGAAAACAGGATCTCGAAGTGGAAAATGGCTTCAAGAGATCAGGGACTCACCTATTTATAGGCTCCCAAAAAGTCCACATTCGGGCGCCCGAATCCAACTTCCGGGCGTCCGGAAACCCTACAGTCCAGGTGTCGTCTTGCGGTCAAGCGGTCGATCGGCGGTCAGCAGGCGGTGGGGCGGCGTGTCCTCGGCGGTCGACACGTGTCCTGCGTCGCGACACGTGGCTCTCCACGTCAACAGGTCAATCCGGATCCTCATCCGGGCGTCCGGATCCTGCGTCCAGATCCAAAATCCGTCGGCCACAACCGGATTGTTCAGAACGTCCACTGGTTCCGGAACATTCGGGCGTCCACAACCTCACTTCCGGGCGTCCGAAACCTGCAAAGTCCAGAAACCCTAAAATCTCAAGTATTACAGGGTGACCCCCTGGGAAATTGGGGCGTCACACGTGATGTCTACCCCATGATTTTCCAAAATCCTCGTAATCAAAATAAATAATGGAAGTAGCTCACGATGTGCAGAGGCTTGGATCACATAAGCCATTTTCTGCCAAATAAAAAATAGAATATTTATATTCAAACCGTCAGCTCTTTCTGTGACCAGGCAGATATAATAGAATAAGACGATCCCAACGAATTCTCTTAGTCCCCAAAGTAGGCAGAACATTGTAGCATATTATTAAGGATAGAATGTGATATTCCGACCTCAAATCCTTTGAATCAACATATAAGCGGTTCGTCCAAGTGCCTTCTTTGCAGATTGCATTCACTACGCTGTTCCAATGAGTAGAATGCTGAAACGTGCCGTGTGTGTAGCTCAAACCGCTTGTAATAACATTTAATCCAAAGATTGCACCGATAGTGTCTGGAGTGACCACAATCTTTTTCCCTCGAACCGCAGTCTCAAACATAACTCCCTATCTCTGGATCCTCTGCAAGAACCTTTCCGCACATATAAAATTCCCGAATTAGCTCAACACAAAAAGCCACTCGTGCTTTGATTCTGCCAACTGGTTCAATAGGAGCTTGTTGCATTAAATGTGCAAACTCTGGTACTTCTCTAGTAAATTTCGAGAAGTTTACATAGCGCTCTCCAATGCAAGTTCCGTTGGCGAACGCTTTATAACGTTTAGAGTCAACAGATTCAGATTTTGCCGCTTGCTTAGTTCTGCATTCATGTTCACTTGAATCTTGTTCTCTAATTACCGGGCTGCCTGTGCTCTGTCATGGAGGGGAACCGGCACCTTTCTTTTTCTAGTAGTCACAGGTGCTTTTCCTATCCCTTTACCCGTACTGGCCTCTTCTTTCCTCTCAGACCAGTTTTCAGATCCTTCGGGTTCACTACTCGAAGTTTCTTCCTTGGTGCGTGACCTCTTGGAAGTTCCCTTCCGTCCACGGCGGCTACCACGACCACAAGTGGCCATTAACACCAAAAGAACAATTAACAGGGGGAAAGTCATGTGCCTGAAAAATAAGGAGCATATATGTGATTTAATCCATTTCAAGCATCATAAACGTTGCAAAATAGTGTAGAAGGTGTCCTAAACAACTTTAAGTGCATAAAAACACTATTTCTAATGAATTCATGCAAGAAACTTTATGTAAAATTGCTTAATCATGAAATCCCAATTTTTTGCCTAAAAACACGCTATAAAATTCCAGATTCATAAAAAATACTCGGCTATAAACGAATCTAAAATAATAAAAACTAAGCATGCATGTAATTGACATAAATTTAAGCTCAGATTTGCAAAAATTTCAAGTAAAAACAGAGATTATATCATCAGCCCAAAAAAAAATCTGTAAAAAAAACTAAAAACTATGGTTTTGATGCATGAAACTGAGAAATTAGTCTGATAAACTTACAAATGTAAGTAAGAAGCAGCGTGAATCGAAGGAGGATGAAGCCAGGAAGATCATAGAGAGAGAAAGAGAGAGTTTGAAAAGTGATTGGAGTGAAAAAAAAGTCTCTCATACCGGTCATATGAGTATGTTCTGTAGACCTAGTTTCGGTACCCGAATCCGCACACCGGAACGCAATAGAAAATCAAAAATTCGAACATTTGGGTTTTGCGGAACCGCACCTTAATATCGATACACGTTATTCCGGCACCCAAAATATGTACCGGTACACAGTACTTCAGAATCACAAGTTTTAAAAAAAAATTAAATATGAAAACCCTTTGTGATAATTTATCAAAAATATGATGATTGCAATGTGAAAATAAAGATGTTAGTATATGAACATTATAAATTCACATAGACTTTTTTTTAATCCACATCAATTTCATAAAAAATAAGAATTTTACTATAAAATCACCAAGATGTAGATAAAATATTACAAATTTTTTTAATTCATATGAACATCAAAATCAAGTCATCAAAAGTAATCTAGAGATCCAAAAACTATCAAAATATAATGGATTATGAAGATAACTTATAAAGATTCACCAAATGGCATAAATTGGTCTCATAAACTTTCAAATTTGAGATAGTGCAAATGATGAACTAGAGGTGGCTCTTTGAGCATCTTTTCAAGCTACTCCACCTTATAACAACCAATTTTTTTTATATTATATGCACATTTTTTTCAACCTCATTGGTTATGCAGTTAAGTTTCATGTAGTACCTTCATACACTTACCGGATGACCGGGATGGCAGCACTTTTCTACATGTAGTGGTAGTTTTCACACTCCTTTTGGGATGTAACTTTTTTTACATCTTTTATACTATTGGTGTGTTTCTCTCTTTCTTTTCATATATAAAACTCTCCCTTAATTATGCAATCTCTTATTTAAAAAAAATTTCACAAGTTTCAGCCTATTAGTGTCACGTCCCGGGGCCTGTTAAGAAAAGCCTTTATGTAAAAAGTACCGTTAAAAATCAGAGTTGCAGAAAAACGTGCTAATTTTTGTTTTTGTTTTTTGGAAACAGCCTTGTCCTCGTGGCGTATAGACCCGCCACAAATACAGAGTTTCTCTGTCCACGCAGACAGAGTCTCCCCTGTATTTGCACGGTGTACCAACCATGTACATCGTGATACATAATAACAACTCACAACATACATTCACTATGATCTACAGTTATTCAATCAAATGCATGTGTCCAAACAGCTAGCCATCCTCATGAATGATGCATGCCTCTAAGCATTCCTTAAGCGTTGGATGATGCAATGCACAATACCTCAAGCATCCTATCATTTTAAAGTGTTTTCCTCTCTAAAATTTTATTTTGAAATTCTAAATAAACAATGAACAAAAAACCATTTCGAAAGCCATTTTAAAAACTGTTTCCCACACAGAAACATATTCTTTGAAAACCAGCTACCACGAGGGGTAGAAAACTATTTTCACAAACCATAAAAAATCATAACATCACGAAGTCATAAAGCCATAGAAGCCTTTGCCATAATACGAGTAAACAAAACCCAAACCAATTGCCATAACGTAACCATAGTACCAGTACCTGAATCATTCAAGTATGATATAAATTCGTCTAACTGAACTATTGAACATCCACCTATTGAACATACAAGAAATGAAGAGATAAACCAGAGGGGGGACTGCTAATGCGATCTAACTAAATCGAATCCTCACGCCGTGCCCGACCCGCATCCCCACCAGAGCCACCTGTGAAAATTGTGGGGTAAGAAAAAAACCTGAGGTTTTTCAGTGGGTACGACAGAGCCTCGAAGGCAATTCGTACTCACCGAAAACGAGTCAAAAGAGATATAGAGATGTATATAATGGACTGAAAGTAAACTTACAGTTTCAAGAGATATATATATATATATAAACAGTAACCAAATCAACATGCCGCTACTATAAAGAACCTATCTCTACATGCGTCGATGGACGAATGGTCCAATGTCTGTACCCAATCCACAACCTACTATATGGTCAGATGAAGATCATGCCTACAGTAGCAAGGAGTATATATGAATAGAATGTATAACTAGAAGCCACTACTGTAAAAGAGAAACTATCCAACTAATATGCCTCAAAGATGAAAAGTCCAAATTAGAACCCAATCCAAAACCTGTCATATTAGTCCGTTGACCTCAGGCGATGCCTGTCACTATAATGCACCGACCTGATCCAAGCATCACACTGGACGACCTATCCGGATAAGTACACCACTTGTCGGTGGCGAAACCGACTTGGTGTCTATGAATATCCCTAAGTGCCGTGACGAATCATGCGAGATGATCAACATAACCTACACCGTAAAGCCGATGTCTTGGCCGAAGCTGGATGCCGTGGCCCAAGCCAGATGTCGTGGCATATAAACGCCGGAACCATGATCAAACAGATCGAAACACAGCGGTAAGAGAATGCTTTGTTGCCTGGACCTAAAGGTCCCCAAATAGTCAACTGACACAAGCCTGCTCTACATGTCCAAACCGACTACCACTATGCAAGATAGGAAACACAGATATACTAAGAATAATGAAAAGGTGCCAACACGTAGAGACTAAAAATAGTAAATGCCGTGGTATAAAAGATAGGAATAGTAAAGATACATCCTCACCGACTACCAGCTCGAAGCACCCACCTCTACCGTAGAATAAAGCCGGGTCGTCGACCCCTTGCTGATGCTTCTTGCTACAATTCGGACCTATGCAAAGTCCGATCCGAAACCATAATTAGCCAAAATATGCTAATTACAAAAGCCTATGATTCTATGTGAATCCAAACATGAGAACAATTGGGTTTCCGAATCCCGTTCGACGTCACCGAAAGATTGCCCGATTGTCGCACCGATTCGACCGAATGTCACTCCAACCCATAGAGTGTCCAGAAACAAGTCCTACACATATTCTACCTTGACCGCTGTCCCACCACATTATTTTAATGCCGTTGGGACAGCCGCACAAGTAGTGCGCCAAAACAAAAAACCGAGGTCCCAAAAATCACCGGTTCGGCTCCCAAAATACCCACGTCGGTATTGGAACTACCCGCAGCCCTCATGCTGCGACTAGAGGTGTCAAACCTCAACCTAAAATCAGCCAATAAGGTTCCTACCCTGCTGCGAACAGCAGCAACCCGCGCGACATGAAACCGCACCCGAAATCGTCCAATTTCCGTATATTGGGGTCCGGATTA